>CM062196.1:11287500-11772500 GCA_031216445.1 Lateolabrax maculatus
TTTTTCTTTTTAAAACTAGTGTTCTTTATACACTACAATATGGGTACATAGATACTGGAATGCATAACGATAAAAGGCCTGATACTGTATGTCTTCAAGGCATGATTTTTTCTTCATAGCACAACAAATATATTTCTGAAATGTCTGCTTAGTGTCCCAATATAGCAAAATGTGTGCTTTTTAAAAATCCTTTACATCATGCATTTGATGTCTGAGTCTAACCCAAGCGTACTCCCCCCAACATCTTATTATGTTTCATTTAGCCATGAGACTATTTTTATTCCCTCAAGGTCAATCTGTATAACACTAATTTGACTCTCAAACTCAGCCCAGTCAATCACTTTAGGCCTGATTAGCGGAATCCTCTCCCTCTCCACTCACTCTGCTGTCATCTGGGCCACCAGGTCAAAGGAAGCAAATCCGGCGTTGACGAAGTTGTCACGGTAGCGGCTCATCTTGATGGCATCTAGCCAGTCCCCCACAGTGGTGAAAGTGGTATAGTCTGGCACACAGCGGTCAAGCAAGGGCTGGGATACCCTACATTGGGGAGGGGGAGGGAGGAGGGAGAAAGAGAAATAGAGAGAGAGAGAGGGTTAAGGTCGTCACTCTACAGCCTCTACCGGCCAACCTCACCCCCAAACGCCCCCCACTGAGCGCCACCTCTCCATTTCTCCACCTCTCCTCCTCTCCTTTCCCCTCTCCTCTCCTCCATATGTAAGGAGTTGTGTGCAGGGGGGGTTGGGGGGCGTGGTGGGTGGGGGGGTGGGGCACTTTTATGACTGTGGAGAGACTGGCTGGAGGCTTGGGTGGTGGATGCTGGCGCTGCAGCTGGTGAGGCGAGGTGGTGTGCGTTCAAAGAGCAGATGTCAAATCTGGTCTTGAATGATGACTACTCACATTGTAATTTACAAGGAACCACATCATATTTATGTTGAGAAACTATAATCATTTGCTATCATTCCAACAACAGGTGTCATGGTAACCAAGTGAGCATTTTTTTGTCCAAATGCATTTATTTGCCGGGAGCTCAGATGTAAGAATGAAGAATGTCCCAATTTCCTTTATGAACCCTTATGAAAACCTGGAAATATCTGGATAGCTCTTTCCCTGTTTATGGTTCTTGTTATTGCAATGATATGTCACTGTGTTGCATTGGGACTGACAAAACAGGAAAAAAATCCCACTTGAAATCCAATCTGAGTGGTTGTACTGAGTTTCACTTTAAAACCAACTACAAATGTTGTTTAAATCTGATCTGGGAAGATTGCATTCCATGCGGTTTTGCTGGTCAGCTCAAATCAGATTTGGGCTGCTTGTATGAACATGAGTTTAACTAGTAGGTCATAAGCCATATGCCTCAAAGTACATTGTCTCAGGATGTGTTTGAATGTAAATGCATATGTTCTTTCTGGAACATCATCTGGGGTTGGCTAAACTAAAGGATGTGTGCAACACAATCCCATAGAGGTGGAAAGATTCATTGGGAAAATGCTTCATGACAATGATGAAATATCTATGTGTGTGTGTGTGTGTGTGTGTGTGTGTGTGTATTCCTGAAAATGTGTGTGCTTTGCATGTTCCTGCACACCTGTTGACAGCCGAAAGGGCCTATCTAAAGGAAGAACCTAACCCTCTGTGCTGATCAATGCTGTAGATAGAGAGGCCACCTTGGGAGTTTTAATAAAACTGTGCTACAACTCAGAGAGAAGTGGAGCGGATGAACAAGAGAGGAGGTGGAGGTGGAGGGGGAGACAAGGAGGTGCGGGGAGGTGAAGGAGGAGAAACAGATGAGGGAGCAGGCAAACTGAAAGAGCACCACTGTCTCCCCTCCTCTCTGCTCTGTTGATCCCTGTCATCCTTTTTGATGGCATTAGATTCATTAACAATTAAAAGAGGAATGGAGGGAGAACGAGGGAGAAAAGAGAAAAGGCATAGAGGGGGAGTTAATAACAGTGATACAGAGGTTCCATTGAGTGGTGTAGATGGAGTGATTTTTAATAAGGCCTGTGCTTCAGAGCCCAAGGCCTCGGGCCGTCGTTAACGCCAGACCCTGGCTTCTGTTAATGGCGTATTGTTAGTCTTTCTTCTCTAAAGTTGGCTTCAAAAGGGTCCAGAGTGTTGCTGGCCACATGTGAGCCACAAGCAGAAACACAGCAGGAAAGCTGGGTAATACTGTACCATAGCTAGTGAGACAGTTACAGGCCGAGTCTCAAGGTCAATGGTTGGGACTGTCGCAGTTTCTCTAAAGGGTTCGCATTTTTAAGAAGTTTAGCGAGGAGGATGTGGTTCATTTCTGAATGGTGAATTTCTGCAACAGTGACTCAACAATCGAAAGATAAAAGCAGAGATAACTTGTAACACTACTGCCAGAAGCCTAGCGTCACCAAAGCTTATTTTACTTCACACCTAAAATGCAATACGTAGTCATGTCAAGTATACGTAACACACACAGCCAAAGGACTTTTATGCCAGACGGTGTTAGCTAACCTCCAGCCACCCTTCAATGCCGAGCAGGACGACGGTATCATCTCTCACTTCTCCCTTGTTAGGTTCGTCGGCAGGAGGCCACCTCTCCACTGGCCCGTTTAAAATCTCGTTAGTGGCTAATTAAAAGGCGCTCCCATCTCTTTTTTGCATCGCCTTAATCTAGCTAATTAACCGCAAGCTTAATCTTCTAAGAACGTCACTCCGGTGGCCAACCGAGACCCTGGTTTCCCCTGTGAGCCCTAACCAGGATTGTCTGCGGCCCTCCCTTAAGACAGAAAGACCCTGATGCAGGGACGGATAGGTAGGTCACCCTCCTCCCTATCGCTCCAACTCTGCCACCTTCCATCCTTCAAATTCTTTCCAAGAAACAGGTTGCGGAGAGAGGTAGTGCAGCTAAATGTAGATGTGACATCATTGATTGAGCTCCCAGTTGGCGGGGGAGTTGCTTTAAGGGCTGTATTGAGCGATGGTAATTTGGATTTGCATAATGGCCCCGGCTGCATTTGTGAGAACTAAAGAGTTGTATGGGACAAAATCTGCACTTTATAGGAGTTAAGAGATTGTTACAGCTGAGTCAGAGTGACTCACGTACACTGTATCAACTTGGATAAGGAATATTTGCACGATGGAAATCATTAGTGGGGTTGCCAGTACTCTCACAGCTGAAACGTCTAGTGACTTTATTCAATGCACTAATGACTAATCTATCCAGTCCAGCAGGTTTCTTCAAACATATGACTTAAGAAAACCATAGAAGATTTTTATAAAGCAATCAGTACTAGTATCATTAACGATTTTACCATAATTAGACCATTATTGCCCTTTAGATCAGATAAAGATCACTTTATCCACTTAATCCACCTAATAAAACTCAACTAGAACCTCCAGGGAAACTAAGAGAAGCAGCATCACAGTTATTACCAGCTCCAACGAACATGTACAAGATACATCATTTGAAATACAGGGCTTTCATACTGATTCTGATTTTAATGTGACCAACATACTTTTTATATCACAATATTACAACTTACCCAGTGGACTGTGTGCTGTTGGTAACCACCTTGAGGCTGGCAGCATTGCGGATGAGCTTATCCAGCGTGGCCACAATCTGGGTGAATTTGGGTCGCAGGTTCCTCTCTTTCACCCAGCAGTCCAACATGAGCTGGTGCAGTGCTGTGGGGCAGTCCATGGGTGGGGGCAGTCGATAGTCCTGCTCCACGGCATTTATCACCTGAGGAAGGACAACAGAGAAATCACAATCACTTTTAATCACAGTTGATGGTGTGGAGGGAGGACTGACAACACAAGGAGAGAGATGGGTCGATGAAAGGAGCAAGTGAGGGAGGACAGAAGAGGATGAATGAGGAAAATGATGGGAGAATCAGAGAAACACAGGAAAAATGCTTTAGGGAGTACATTGAAATAAGGGCCAGAGAAAGATTAGCTTTGAGTGGTAGTTGTGGGTGGGTATGTAGAGAATGGCTTTTGGACAGTGATAACAAAAGTGGTTGAAAACTATTACAATTTAAAAAATTTATATCCTCTTCGGGAAACTTCTACTGGTTCAACAGAATATATATGTGTATATATGTGTGTGTGTGTGTGTGTGCGTGTGTGTGTGTATGTATGTATGTTTTTATATATATGTTAGCCTGGGAACCAGACGAATCTGCAAGCTCATGTTTTATTTGCTCTGGCAGATACGTCTGGCCCTGCTCCCATTCAAACTGATTTTCCTCGGTACAATGATGACTGACAGAGGGGAGAGCCGTTCAGGCATCTTTGTAAATATCAAAGATGGCTGTGGAACGTTCTCCGGCCGGCTACAGCAGCAGTATTAAATGGACTGGACAGTACACTTTCTCAAAAAGAAAAAAAAAAACAACTGCACTTCATGTTGATAAGAAATATGTGTTTGCCGAACTTCTGACAGGACGGCGTTTTGTTGCTCTGATTGGGTGTCTCCCCATGGAAATGGACAACTCCGCATGGATGTGTCAAATTAAGTATGCATGTATAACATTATGGAAAAATTGCTCAGATCTTCTTACATCTTGATTGCTCATGTCCCAGTACGGCCGCTCGCCATACGACATCACTTCCCACATGACAATGCCGTAGCTCCACACATCACTGGCCGAGGTGAACTTCCTGTAGGCAATCGCCTCGGGAGCCGTCCAGCGAATGGGGATCTTTCCTCCCTGTGGATATGCGAATGAGTAGGTGAGCATGAAATACTGGAGGGATGGAGCACAAACACAGAGTCGCACACATACAAGAGGAAGAGAGAGGGTGAGAAAAACACAGTCTAAGGGAAATGTTGATGCACAACACATGGGTGCATGCTGTAGAACCCAAACACCACATACACACAAGGTTAGTAACACAGTCACAAGAAATGATATGTACAAACACGTGAAGCTATAAGAATATTTAATGTGCTACAAACTGTATTTTTCAACATCAATATATCACCATAATTGAATCCATTCATATAGCTACCAAACAAATAAAACTGCAGGCAAGGTGATCTGCATCTCATGCCAACAGTGTCTCTCAAAGTAAACAACACACTTCCCAACTAATGTTGCTTCCTGTCACTAAGAGACTTGTCATCCCTCACTCGTCTTAACATTGCTCTGGGTGGTTTTGCTTTTTATCTAGCTTTACTAAACAGGCTATGCATGTCGGGACTCAGTCTAAATCACTTGTTTTATGATCTGCCATTGTAAGATATTCAGATAGCTTTAGGTAAGTTGCACAGAAAGAAAGGAGCCCTTTCCTTGTTTTGAGAAGTCAACAGATCCAGAACCACACAAACTAAACTTTTGTATATAGTCCAGAGGAGACTGCCTATCTTTATACCAGAGCTCATGTTCATTCATGACAATTATACTCAGTCTCAAAGGACCCTTTCCTATGTGCCTTAACCTGCTTTGCTAATTTTGTGTCATTTGAGAATAGGAGCCCGAATCAATCTTTCATATCATATATTCCAGTAATCTGTTGGCTAAGAATCTTGTAACATTGCTGGAAATTGAATAATTCGCCCCTTTGGAGGTACTTTTGTGACTCAAATTATACTATATAAACTATATATATATGTATATAAACATTTTTCCCACCTGCACCTGCCATCTGCAGTGAGAAGAAAAACTCCCTCTCTACCCTTACTGGTCATATCATGTGGGAACAGACTTGACCCAGATCTATTTTTTGAATACACTTATACTTGGCAATGTTGTGGATTAAATTGTTAAACTAACATTAACATAATAGTGATGTATTGATGTTAAAATGTCACATGTAGCACCTTTAAACATTGATTCTAAACATGAACACACTTAAACAAACACATACACACATAACCTGACTCACCAGGGAGCTCGTGTAGGTGGGGTCTGTAGGGTCATCCTCAAGGAAACGAGATAGGCCAAAGTCAGACACCTTACACACCAGATTACTGTTGACCAAGATGTTACGGGCAGCCAAGTCTCTGTGCACGTAGTTCATGTCTGACAGGTACTTCATGCCTGCTGCGATACCACGCAGCATGCCAACCAGCTGGATCACTGTGAACTGCCCATCATTGAGCTGGCAAAGGAAAAGAGAGAATGACAAGGATATATTGGATTGTAGATCTGAGTTGCATGTTCAAAGGAATATACTGTATGTTTGTCTCTTTTTTAACTTTGTTTGTCCTGCCTGTTTTTCTTTTTCAATGTCTTTTACAGTAGTTTATTTGCAGATGTCCTCTTATCTGCATCTTTCATCTCCCATCACTTTACACTGTAACGTCTTTCTCTTTTCTACCTATCCATCGTCCCTTCTCTATTTCTCCTTGTATCACTCCCCTTTCTCTGACAGACAATATATGATGTGACTTTGGGGCTGTGATTCATTGGAGACTAAGCTCTTTGTAAATGTCACCAATTGCCTGAATGCAACATTTGTCAGATATCCGTTGTGGGCTATGCAGCAGAGCTTAAGAAGACCTTTTATGGCTCCAAAGAAAGTGAGATAACTAAAAGCAAGATCCAGCAGATTTGTTTTGGTTTATTTGCTGATTAGTGCTCCATTATTGATAAAATCGCAAGTACATGTTTTATAGGGAGTAGCTAATATAAGAGCTATTCTTGTGTGCAGTGTGCTTGTGTGTGCCTGTTTTTTCTCACCCTTAGGAAAGAATCCAGTGCTCCATTCTCCATGAACTCAGTCACAATCATCACTGGCCGACTCTTGGTGACCACACCTTCCAGACGGATAATGTTGGGGTGGTCAAACTGGCCCATGATGGAAGCCTCAGACAAGAAATCTCGCCTCTGGCGGTCAGTGTAGCCCACTTTGAGAGTCTTGATGGCCACGATGATCTCCCGGCGCCCAGGCAGCTTGAGGCGACCGCGGCACACCTCCCCAAACTCTCCTGCGAGAGCCCAGGTGAGACAGCCAGAGAAACAGCAAAAGAGGAATAGGAGAGAGAGAGAAAAAGGGAGGGGGAGAGAGGCATGACGGAAGAGTGGAGGAGAGTGGGGGAAAAGAAGGGAGAGGGGACAGTTAACTGGTTAGAACCGAGGAGCCAGGGAAGGGTAGCAGGACGGGTGGGACAGGGGGAACTGCAAGAGAAGCCGGGACTCTAGGCAAATGTCAAGTGATGGTGGTGATAGGGGAGCATACAGTGACTTTGTGGTGTTAAACTACCAATTAAAAGAAACAGCATGATGAGTGTGAGGCATAATGATGGAATGTGAGAAGATGTGGAGTTGGAAAAAAAAATGGCAATTGAAAAAAAATGGGTAAAGTAGTGTGAAAGGAGGCAAGGGGGACAGAGGTGGTAGGGGGCAAGGATCAGGGGGGTGGTGCTAAGCTTCGGAGGGGCTGGAAAAGCGGGCAGAGGAGGAGGAGATAGGTGGAGACAGAAGCTTGGGGGTTCTTGGGGTTGTGGACGCTTTACGTTTAGAGTCTACACCAAGCGTATGCAAGAAGAATTAGGCAATGAGAGCGATGTGTGTCAACATGGGTGCAAAGATGACAAAGTTGGGGAAGTCAGGGTGGAGAGGGCGAGGGATGGAGGGGTGGAGGAATGGATTGAGGAGGGGGTAGAGGAGAGGAGGGGGACAGGGAAGACAGGGGTTGAGGGTTCGTCACTTTAAAGGCGAATGCTGGGAAGCGACGGGTTTTCATGTAGTAGCCTCAGCAGTAGAAGAGCTGTCGTAGTAGTAGTAGTAGTAGTAGCAGTAGTAATGGTAGTAGCAGAAGCAGTAGTAGGGACTCCCATCTCTGCCATCACAACGTCCTCCATTTTGGCTCAGATACAATGCTAAGAAAACTCAACCTCACTTGGCACAGTCCTGCAGCTTTTGAGCAGAGATATTACTATCAAATATATCAAATACATAAAATGTTGTACTATCTACAATAACAAATGTTAGGGAGGGTTTCTAAAGAAAAGGACACAACCACATAGTGGAGGAGGTGTAAGTGCCAGGCACAGGGGTCAAATATAGTGATCCAGTAGAAGCTCTCTTTAGTAAAGAGGTTCTTAAGACACTAAAAGGTGGGCAGGGTCAGAGACAGCCAATCCTGGACTTTAAACATTTTAATATCTAATGCCCCATCCAGGCGGGATTAATATTTCAGTGGGTTGCAGGAGATACTATACATACAAATATGTAATGTTGGATAGCCATTACCAATTTGATATGCCTGCAGGGTCATATTCTCCACATGGACTTCCAATAACAACTGTGTGTCAGTAACCTTCAATTCTTTAATTAAACCCCACAAAACTCAAATGCAGGTGACTGCTGAGGGGGAACGTTATGTGTAAATACTGAAGAGTTACATCTTAAAACACAAAGTGTCTTATCAGTATAGGAAATACAAAAATTAAAGACCAGAGTTCGCCAAAAAACAATAGAGCAGTAATTAATACTGGAAAAGATGAGAGAAAAAACACACACGTGTGCTCGGACAGGATTAAAATCTCTCTTCTCCCTAGAGAAATAAATCCTGTTTGTATGGGGCTGTAGTCTAGCATTGTCCAAAATGTGCTTCCATTAGATTTAAGAAGGTTTTTTTAAACAGTTAGAAATAACTGCTGTTTCGTACTTCTTTAAGCATAAACTTCTTAGCTAAATAAATGTAATTTAATAATTAATAACTTAATGCATTTAATACATTTGCTTTCACAGCATCTGTCTTGTTCCAGGATTGGGCTCTGTTTTCAGGACACGAGTGAAATGATAATCCACCATACAAAAGCTATACAGCTTCACTAAATGCGCATGGCATGATAAACAACGTAAAGGTGCTGGGACTGGGTCCCGCTAACTTAGAAGACATACTGTAACTAGTAATGCTTTAACAGGAGAGTGCTGGAGACATCTGTAACACTGAAAAGGGGTTCCTAAGAGGTGTCGAGTGTGGGAGGGAAGGAGCAAGGAGAGGGCTAGCGATGAATTGAGTGAAAGTACCGCTTGGTGTGAAGTCCTCTAACGGTATGGCCTGGAGGTGACTAGCAGTCTTCCCCCTGTAGCTCAGGAGCTTTGGTGGGTTACCTGCGCCGATGACCTCCTCGATCTTCACGCAGGAGACGTCGATCTCCTTGGCAAACTCGCGCACCGCCTCGTTGGGGTCCTCATAGGTGAAGGGGTCAATGTAGACCTTCATTCCCGGCGTGACTATTGGGGATTCAGTGGCAAGAACAGGAAAGTGAATTTATGCTATCAAAAAAAATTTTAACAGTAGATAAAACTAAGTAAAGATCTGAAAAAAAAAAATCTTAATCAACCAAGCATAGATCAAAGCAAGAAACTTCATAATACTTTATTGTTGCACTCGATGATCAAGCCAATTCATGTCATGTGAGCTATTCTTTAGTAGTTGGGGATGCTCAGTCATGGCCAAGTATAGGAATACTGCTGTTGGAATGTGAATAATGCAAAAAGGAGGTTCATCTCAGCAAAGAGACTTACTGTACTGCTGTAGTTTCTCTGTGTACTCCGACTCTGAACCGTTTCTCTGCTTTCTGTTGAGAAAGATGACAACACAAACTGAGTCACGTGGACTCCACACAGCAGGGTGCAAATATTGGAAAGGAACAAAGGCAAGAGGAGAGAAAACAGATCCCTAATAATGCCTGCAGACATGTAGCCACACTACGATGTGGTTTGGAGAAGATGTTTTGTCTCTTAGCGTTGGAAGCAAGGGATACAGATAGAGATTGGATCAATGCCTGGTGGTAAAATGCTTCATACTTTGGGAGTGTAACACAAGTCTAAACAAAAGGATATCACACCATTGTCTGAAGCAGCAAGTGAAAGCCATTCACTCTCTGTACCCCCAAAATGAGCAGCCTAGACAAAGGGAGATTCAAACAGCAAGCTCAGCTGTCTCGCGTCCCTTGCCCTACAGACATCACTCTGTTCATTTAAATTCAATCTGCCTCTTATTTTCTTCTCATGGACACTCACTCTCTTCCCTCTTTTCCTCTTTTACCCATGTCTCTTAGTTTCTGTATCCTCATCTTCCTGCATGTGTCCCTTCTGCACCGGAGGGGGGCACAAAGACGATGACAGAGCGAGGGGGCTGGGTTGTAGAAATTACATGTTAATGTGCTTCCTTTGTTGTCTAACCAGTAACCAGGGCAATAATACCCGATGGTGATTTGCATCTTATTTCAAATTCTAATTTGGTTCCGGAATATGCCGAAGCTCTGTGTTTTGTATTATTAGTATTTTCTCCTTCTTCTTCTGTGGCAGTCAGAGCTGCGGCTAAGCCAAGACCCTGAGAGAGACACAATGTAGCGGTGTGAAAATAGAAGAGAGCGAAGAGGCAGGAGGGAGAAGGAGGAGAGGGGGAGCCACGGAGATTATTATTCAGTCTAGCGTGACCGATGCCCACGCTTGTCAGCCGCTGCCTGAACTGGGTTGTGGAAGTAACCCAGTGGGTGCCAGTCAGTGGTGGGTGCCAACCTTTCACACGTATATACACACACGCACCACATTTGCTGCTTGACAAATGAGTGGTATAAGGACAAACGAGTGTGGATAGACCCAACTGATGCAGTGTCAGACTTTTTGAAAGGTCTGAGCAGCCGCTCACATCTTCGCAGTCAATTGGGCCCAGTAGACAGGGGCGCATCTGGGTTCTTTGTGGTCGGGCAACCGCACAGTTGATTCTGAGTGCCGGGCCATGAGGGCAGGCCTATCAGGCCCAACAGCTGCTCCACCATGCTGTGTCCAGTGAGCAAAGTAGCATTTTGGCCAAAGCTGTTTACTACTCACAGATTCAGAAGGCTAATCTGGCATTCAGTGGCCTCACAGGTGGCACAGCAATCCACTGAGACTGTTCTGGGGTGGTTTGGAGGACATGCAAACAAAGTTGACATTTAAAGCTATCTCAATTTTTTTCAACTTCAAATATTTTCCACAAATGTTTCTGTAAGTCCTCGTTGTTTGAACATATTCTGTAGGCCAGAGTCAGTCAAATGAGTCAGTGTAGACGTGTTTTCTCACACAGTTATTTGCTGTTGCTACTTTAGTTGCTCATGCTCATCGTTCATGCGCTCTGACTTTTTGAGAGGCTGATAAAGGAGTTGTATTCTGACCTGAGGCAGACGATAGCGATGACCACAACTGCAATGATGAAGACCAAGGTGGCGGTGGCTGATCCCACTATGAGTGGCAGCTGCTCCTGCCATGACTTTGGAGGGTCGGCTTTAGAGGTCAAAGAGAGAAAGTGGTTACTTGGAGAACTTGTCACAAACATACGCCCACACCAGTTGCAATCCATTTGTATAGCTGAAGACTGTGCCACTCTGTGTACTCTGCCGTAAGTTTAACTATAAGCTTTGTATGCCTCTCACACCTACTTAAGAAGAGTATGCCTCTATAAGTAAAACCATACCCTTGTGTTCTTCAGGCAGTATTAAGCAGAATGCAGAGCAACCTGGGACTAATAAATGCATTTATGAACACTGTAAGTTAGACTTTGTCTGCTTAATGAGAATGATGTAGAGCAAAAGTGAGGCTGATACCTTGACTGATTGCCAGGAAAAGGCAGATTTTCACCAAATCATCAGTCAGTTTCTCTACAAGGATTTCAGTTCTTTTTGCATGAAAAATAGACATAGCAGCTTCTAACTCTATAAGCTTTTGAGCCTCCATTATGTTCATAAGCACAGCACTTTTATAGAGGTATTGCTGCTAAGCCACAAATATTTCAATATGTCCCCAGGTAATGAAGTAGATATGGGAGTAACATACTTTGCAGGTTGGTGCTGAAGTCTGCTGGGCTGCTGTAACGGCCGTAACCGGCCACTGTTCGGGCACGGACCTGTACCACATAAGGCGTGCCAGCCTTGAGACCTTCAATGCGGGCGTTGCTCCGTTGGGCAGTCATGGTATGGGCGATGGCCTCACCCTGATCCTGCAGAGACAAAGACAGTCAGTGATGAAAATAATACCAAATTGCGGCCCCCTGTGCTGTCCCATTCATCAACACCCCCCCCCGATGCTCTACCGAACCCTGACATGGCTGACCAATCTAACCATGCAGGCTGGGGTGAAAAAAATATGGAGACAAGAGTGAGAGAGAGAAATGGAGAGAGACGGATTGCATATGGTGTGTTAATCCGACGGGAGAAGGACATGACAACAAACAGAGCAGATATACACTGAGTGCCTTTGTTCTCTCCCTGAGGCAAATCCAGTCTCTGGGCTCCTAGAAAACAGAACAGAAACTTTCTACTGCATGGTTTGAGAGAGGACAGTGAATAAGAGGGAGGGCAAAAGAGAGAGATGGAATTAGGGGTACAGAAAAGGGCAGAGCATAATAGAATAGTGGAAAGGATTGAGAGGAGAGAAAGAGAGAAAAAGGAAAGAGGGATACAGGGATGGAAAGAGAGGAATAAGTAGGGGAGAATGATCACACAAGCTAAGATTGGAAATTGGTGACTTGCTTCACTGCAACCATGTGTTTATCAGCAGAGGCATTGTTTTCCACATTTACAGAAACACAGATGAAACAGAGACCATGCAAGTCAATGAAATTGGATTGAATTAGAGGCGTTGACTTACATTGCCGCTTACCTTCTCATGGTACTTAATCTCATAATCCAGAATGATTCCGTTGGGTTTCTCTGGAGGCAGCCAGGACAGGCTCATGGTGCTCGCTGTGGCCGCCATCAGGTGAACTGTGGGCACTGCAGATGGAGCTACACGGGGCAAAACAAAGAAAGGAAAATCCGCTTTATTTATCGTTTTTTGTGTTATGTCTTTTCGAGTTATATGCCCTTTGTGTGTCCACAGAAGCCCAAATACAAAGTCTTAGGCTGTGGGCTTTGTGAAAAGCTTTGGCCAATCGTTAGTATGCAGAACCATTCCCCACTAATGCTCAAATTCTCCCTCCCTGAGTCCTCGGGGAGGGAAAGGGGATGTCTAATTCTCCTGTGACAAGAGAATCAAACTGCAAAACTGATGGATAGGTCTCTGGTACATGCAGTTCCCTCTACCATACACCAACTGTAGCCAAGCTTAGAAACAAGCATACATATCAATGTAGACTTTTCACACATTTAACCACATGCTTTCTGAACTACTGCTGCACTTTTGCTCCATACTCTGTTTTCCTCTGTATGTAGCCTTCTAAGTTTTAAGAAATCACAGCATTATGTACTGTGCATACATGTACTGTTACCACACAAGAAAATATGTGCACACTATATAGACTACAAAAGTTATATAATGTGCACCAAAATACAAAAATTGACATGAAGGCATTGGTTTGTGGACAGACACACACTCACAGAAGAGCATAAAACACACTGGTGCTCAACCCACCTGAGCTTTTCATGCTTTGTTCACATGTACCTATTAATGGCCAAGTGCTGTCTGCCTCCCTGTCTCTCTTTCCTCTTGTCAAAGTTCGGGCTTGTTCTGTACCTCTGACTCACTCCCTTTTCCCAGTCTACTTCATTGCTTTTGTTTCATAACTTCAACTGCCTATCTCCAGTGGTAACTCCTCTTCAAAAATAAAGTTCCTCACTTTTTCCTATACTCACACAATCACCTTCTTTAATTTCCCCTGTCCTCTTCAGCGCTTCACTTTTCATCTTCCTTTTCACCACTGCCAACCTCCATCTATGCTCTGTCTCACTCTCTCTACTTCCTTCAAGCTTTTTAATCCCCAGTTTTTAGTTATTTGATCCTCCCCCTTCCATTTCCTTTCTTCCTCTGCTGTCTCTGTTCGTGGCCAGACATCTTTCTCTTTCTCTCTCTCTTTGCTCCCAAAACCTTTGCTTCCCTCTTTGCCCCAGCCACCCCGGCCCTCCACGTCTCTCGTTCTCTCCCAGAAGACAATGCTTCCTAGGCAGATCCCCTGGTTACTCTAGCCAGGGGATTAGGGGCCCTCCCCCGTTGCAGTAACCATGGAGGTGGCCTCCGGGGCTTATCACAGCCATAGTATTTATTTTGGTTCTTAAAAGGTGAATGCACATGCAGGGATGGTCTTGGGACTACACCGGGGGATAATCTGATCACAGTTGATGCTCCCTTGCCCCCTCTTTTCCCCCCACCCCTCTCTCTCTCTGCACCCAACTGACCCCAAGCACCCAAGGATGGACAGTGGTCCCAGTCAACCCTGTGCTGGACCCCTTGTCAAACAATGAGGCCCTCACATGGGGTCCTGTAGGGCCTTTGGGTCCTAGACCCACAAACAGAATGCATTCTTAAAGCATCTTTTAGGAGCAGGAACACAAGGTTAGAGGTGAGGAAGACAAGGCCATGGAGAGAAGAGAGAGATGATGGGGGAAGGAGCAAGGGATAATCCTTGGTGTTGTCTAAGCCTGAAGAAATAGCAAATTTAACATAGTTAAACACGTCCAAGGCACTACTTAAGAGCCCTCAACAAAGAGACCAACTCACAAGAACTAAAGGTCATTTAAGGTAAACTGAACCATCTAAAATGACCACATTTCTTAAATAATTGCAAAAATGATCCATCTATCTACCTACATACCTAACCACTTACTAGCCCATATACCTTTCTACCTATTTTAATACAAAATGATTAACCCTGAAACCTAATTTACATCATACTTTTCAGTGTTATAAGGAACACATGCAATACTTTATTGTTACTACCCTATGTTATTCTGTATATACATGAGATGGGTTTCAGTCTTCTCTACACAAAAAAAAAATGTCATTTTAGCACTGATTGCTACATTGGCCTAGTTACTGTTGTTGCTGTGGGCTGAAGGAGCAGTGGGTTGGAAGCAGTGGGCAGCTAGAATACTGAGAGTTCAACACTTTGAATACACACTGCCTCGCTATTGCTATTTGCAGCGGTGTTAGTACAGAGCATTCTGTGGGCGTGTGAAAAAGGTCCCTTTCTAAGCTCATTCAGAAGAATGTCTTCCTTCTCAATCCCTGTTCAAAGGGAAAATATGTAACATACTCCTACATGCATACAAGAAATTGATTTCTACTTCTTAAGCACAGAACGCATTATCTGACATTCTTTTGTATCTTTTTCCAGCCTATGAAAGTTGGCAGTGCCTACAAATTCAATATTGATCTTTGACAGGTAGCCATGAGGTTACAGCTGTACCTACCGGCCTGATTTGTGGTTATGTTCACAGTAGAGAACTGAGGTGTATAGGGGCTCTTGTTGGAAACACCATTGACCGCCTGGATCTCAAAGCTGTACTGTGTGTGGGCTTGAAGGTTACGGACAGCCACACGACGCTGGGTCAGGCCCAGGTGGCGTGGCGAGATGTCAACATTGTCGTCACACCGTGAGCACATTCCCCGCTCCGGCAGGCACTTTTTACAGATGACGTTGTAGAAGATATCGTCACGGCCACCCAAGTCCCGCGGCTCGCTCCATTCCAGCACAAGCGAGGTTTCGTTCACACTGGAGATGACACTGCGTGGTGCAGAGGGAACAGCTGCAAAAGGGAGGTAAAGCGTGGATGAGATGAGGAAAATAGGTTTGGAATGAGAATGAATTTAATCTCCATGCACAATAGGTGTAAATAAATTTGTCTTGGTGACAGTACAGAGACATACAGACAATAGACAGAGATTCGTATTGCAAAACACAGTTTACATATCATTATACACAAATACATTCATTATTCCATTGCTGCTATCAACACAATTCATGACCCAAGAATCTTCCTTGTGCTGTGGTATTGGTGCGTTTTTCTTGCATTAACAAGAACATTTTTTTTTCCCTCATAACAAGAGACTGTTCCAGCAGAAAAAGAGGACAGGAGTTCAAATTTGAATTGCATGCTCATTTCCACTGTCTGTGTGTGTGTGTGTAAAGTGCTGGGGGGGACGAGCGAAACAAAGTATTGGCAGAGCGCTGGCAATTCTTATCCAATTACCGGAGCCTTATCTCTCACTGCACTGTGGGAGCATCAGCCCCCCACCCCAGCAACAAAAAAAAAAAAAAAAGATCTACTTCTCTATTAAATAGCAAATGAATTAGCTCCTACGTGCGCGTGTTTGCTCTTAATGAAGGCACTGCTACTAGAAAAAATCCTACACTGTCTGTCTGTAAAGGGGTGACAGCAGTGAGAAGAGATTCACGGAGGGGCGTGTGGGGGATGGGTTGGATGATAAAGTTTTGGATAACGTTGGGAAAGCAAGCAGACTTGTTTGCCGTCTGTGTGGTGTGGTGGGAACGTACTCCTGAGAGCAATTGAGGGCACAGTTTTTCCCAAGATGTTTAGGAGAACATTTCCCACGCAGAGAATTGTTTTATGGTTACCAATACATTTGATTACTGTCTGAATATGAGGTATAAACCAATTTCTCTATTTTGACTGGTAACAAGAACATGCACAAGTTGTCAAAAGGATTGCAATGACAGCATTTCACATTTTCACTATGACTTTCAAACATGTTGACAGTCAATTGAAAGCAGTCTTTACTTACTGGTGCAGGGGGAGTCTGGAGAATCGGTGTCTGAGCGGTAGTAACCGTTTCGACAAGAGCAAACGCTGGATGCTCCTGAGCTGGCCCGGCTGTTGGCAGGACAGGGCAAGCAAAGGCTGTCTCCCTGTTTGGACTTGAAGGTCCCAGGGCTGCAAGCTGATGACAAAAGAGAGGAAAATGGAGAAAGAAAAGTGTGAATAACAACCGAAGATGTTGACAGTAAATTTTAATGGTTTAGGCATGGAGCAGTTGAAGGATTGTGAATAACAATTTCATTTGTATTTTTTTTACTACATTTATATTACATTTGTGTGAGTCACATTTCCCAAATGGGCAGAAGGCCACTCTCATTCTGGAATGAAAATACTAAATCTTACTATACTACGATATCATACTTTCACTAATCCTTAGCTTTAATATTTAAGCATTCACAACAGGATTTAATGTCTTATGGCCTTCATTTAACACACTGTTCCAGCTCCCTGGTAAAATGATGAAAACATATTTTTTGATGTGTTTAGCATGTGTTTGTTTATGTACATGTATGCATGTGCACATGATTTGTTTTTGTCTCCTGAACCCCACATGTTCCCCTTTCCCCTCGCTTATGGAGAGGGCAACTTTGGCAGACTGCAGTGGAAAAGGAGAGGGATTTAGAGCAGCATGTAGCCGTTTGCATAAACCCATGCTCACACGAAGAGACTGTCAACCCAATTACATACACAACCCTCAGAGCCAAAAACGCTGGCATGTTGCTTTCATCTGAATTCAGTCTTTTATGAAATGCATATAGAGATACGCACAGAGAATCAGAGAGGCACACACAGCACACACTGGTTTGTACACAAACATGGGTGCTGTGCACAAGGGTGCAAAGATACATGTATGTACACACACACACACACACAAACACACAAACCACCCTGGCCTCAAGTCACTTCAATGTACTCAATGTTAAGATGCTTTTCTCAAAAAGTATGTCTGCATCCTTCCGTCTTTGAGATCACTCCCAGTACAGACCTACACTGAACTACCTTCAACATAGTTTTACCTGAACTGGATTGATGAATCCTAGTTACTCAGATGAAAACACTGCTAGCCTTTGTGTGTGCCCTATCTCCATTTATAGCATCTGTTTGGACGTTTATAACTCAGGTGATAAGTTGTAGACATACAGGGAAACACTGGCAGCGGCACTGTGATCCAGAACCCTTTGGCAGTCTCCATATCTTTGATGAATGGTCTCGTTAAAAGATGAATGAGATGCCGCACTGCTTAATAAAAGAGACGAGAGCAGGTAAGACAGGCGGAGTTTACAGGGGCCAGTTGATTAGCTGACCCACTAGCGTGTTGGCTCGTCAATGTCAAGGACACACCGCTGTTTGTCCGTCTGAATGATAATTATCGCCATATCTGCTACGTTTGTTTTTTCGCTCCCCGTTGAAAACAACCAAGGTTGGAGGTCAAATCCACAGCAGACCACTTCCTGCCCCTGCTGTTTTCCCGTTTTCTGAAAGTTCAATATTAGCACAAAACCACCAGTTGACAGCAGCGTGTACATTAGCACTGAGTGTATTTGTTCTTCCACCATTAATCAGAGTAATCCACACCACTGGCTAACAGGAAGTACCGCCTGATAAACAGATAAGAAATGACCTCGAGTTGTATCAGGTGGGAGAACAAGTTCTTCGATTCGGTATCATAACTCATGCAAGTTCACTTAAGTTCACTCATCACAAAGTAAACTACAAGCAGTTTCTCAACTCGCGGGGGATGAGTGTTGGTTTTTGAACATGTTAGCCTAACGAAAGATGTTGAGGGAGGCTTCCATTTAAAATGAGCTTTTTTTTTTTTTTTTTTTAGGGAAGGGCTGAAAGTGCTGATCAATCACTTCCAGTGAGTAAAGGGGTCATCCTCTTCCTTTCATCCATTTTCCCTTAGAGGAACCACTAAAGAATGAGGAAGAAAGAGAGACAAGGGGCTAGAGAAAAAGGGAGGGAGAGGTGGAAGAGGTGGAGGCATAGAAAATGCTAATCCTGCAGGCGCTTTTTTCCCCCTTTCCCCACTCCCCTGTGTCTTATCCTCTCATGCAGAACATAGAGCTTAAGGAACTGATTAGAATGTGTGCTGAAATTGGAAAGTGTGGAGCATGAAGAAAAAAAGTAAAGAATATTGGGGTGAAAAATGTGCAGCAAATGAGTGTAAGGCAAAAAAAAAAAAGGCTTATTGATTAATATTAATGCAGACATCTTTACAGTTACTCTGGTGGCTTGTTAATGAGAGCAACAGCCTTCAGATTAGGAAGGAATGGGAGAAAGAGAGGTAAAGACTAGTTTGGAGAAAGCGAGAGCGAAGTTGGTGGTGCTGGTGGAGATGCTGTATGTTGGAACAGGGACAGAAAAGCAGAGGAAGGAAGAGTCACAGCGAATAGATGATGAAAAATGAGTATGGAGTAAAATAGTGGGAGAGGAGAGTGGACCTGAGGAGAACTGATGTGAGAAGAGAAGAAGAGAGGGAGATTTATCCCTTGTGGTTTCCAGTGAAGCTTGATTAGAGAACATTTTATCAGGGCCCAGTCACCAGGGCTTTAACCTTGAGCTGCCAGGAACAAACAAATGAGTTTTTAACCACACACACACACCGTACTTTAGATTTACTATGCTCTCTCTCTCTCACACACACAAACATATACACTCTCTTAAAGGTGAGCACCCATTCAATATTTAGGGTCTGCCAGAAGCTGCCAGTGTAGAGTATCCACCTACTTTTTGCCTGATCACCAGTATGGGCACTGTACAAAAGGTCTTTTTAGCCTCATTTCTTTCTCTATAAGAAGAAGAATGAACTATCTGAAATCAGGCAGGCAAGGATGACATGCAAACCATACGTACACTGTTTATTTGCACAGACACCCCGAAATCATCCCCGCTGATCAATAACCCTGCCAACTCCCCTCTTTCTCGCTCGTTCTGCTGTCTCCATTTGACCTCCGCACCCTAAGCCTCATTTTATGCCCCCATAACCCTCAACACACACACATTTTCCATTTATCCTTCCCTCTTCTCCTGCTGTCACCTGCACTCCATTTCAGCCGAGACCTTGCTGTTTAAATTCACCTTGCACTCAACCTCTTTGAACCCGTCATGTTTTCCATCAGACCTGAAACCATCATAGGGCCTCACAGCTCTCAGAAACAGACAGCCTCTCCTGCATTTCCATTTATTTAGCAACCAGCTGCCAGGCAAAACTGAGGTCAGAGGAGTGAACAGCCGCCTGCTGACAGTGTCATCTAGTGTGTATTAATCTACCTTGTAGTCATTGGATTCATGCGTCGAAAGAATACAAGGCAAATAAATGGCTCATAATAATGTGGCAGCTGGACAATCTAGTGATAGAGGCCTTAACCTGTAGCCAAAACAATACCGATTCAATCTGTCCAACAATCAGTGTGTGTCCACAACAGTCATGTGTCCAGATGAAGTGTCCTTCAGCAAGACATTGACCCCTTACTACTCACTCATTGTAATTCACTCTGCATAGAACCTTCAGATACTATGTGCCTAAAATGCAAATGTATCTTTTCTTAGCAGTAATAATGTGATACATTATTGATCGCCATAGGGAAATCCCCCTAACCCCACCATCATCCTCCAGGAAGGTGGACAGTGGAATAAGCTACAAAATAGCAAACCGTTCGGTAGATTTGGAAAGATTAATTGACACTTCAGTTCAGTTCAGCAGCTAAAGTATGTCTCTCTAACCTCTACGTTAATCCACCATCACAAACACTGAGTAATACAATCCTGGACTGACCTTAAATATCTGTTGTGAAAACACTCACCTTTACACTGGGTATCCTTCATGGCTGGTTCAAAACCAGCCGAGCAGGTGCAGGCTCCTACAGGAACCATCCACTCGCCGTCTCCGTTGCAATAAAGCTTCAGTGGCACAGACACCTCCAGGGCGTTGGGGACACAAGTTCCTGGTGCAATGACCAAGGACGTTGCCTCAGCCCCAGTTGCTGTCTCTGGGAAAACTGCAAAGTTGGCGATGGTGGTGGAGCACTTCTTGTAAAAGACCCTCACTGAGATGAGTGACATGCAAGCACCAAGGTCCTGGAAGGCCAAGTAGAACCCGGCTTTGGACAGTGGCCCGAAACTTCGGATTTTTGTGTTTACACGTCCAGACTCAAGCATGGAAAAGCTCTCATCTGGGGCAATAGTGTCCACCTTCACATAAGGGTTCTCCATCCAGAAAGGGCTGGTGGCTGTGGCTGAGTCTGAGTCTGACTCATAGTAGAAGAGGTTGAAGGTCTCTTTGCAGGAGCCTGGGATGTTAGGGATGCTGTTGCAGTCGCGCACAGTGAATTTCATCTCCACATATACACGCAGCACATCCTTTCGTGGGATGAAGTCACTGCGTAACCAGTTGTTCTGGTTGACCTCGCGTACATTGCAGACTTGGTACGTCCGGATGGGGTTCATGGCATCATCGTAGCCACTCACCTCTTCCCACTGAAAAGTAAGTAGAAGAGAAACATAAACAGGTTAGAGTCTGTAAATGTTTGTTGATATCAAAGATATCAGTTTGGCAAACACTAAAACGTGTTAAAATGTACATCCGCCCATCTCCATACACCTTGCATTAAAACTTGATAATAAAGAACGGAAGAAACAGGGCAGAGGAGAGAGAAAAAAGTAAAGGGTGACTTTTTTGGTATTTTCAATTAGATTCCCTTGCCTTTGCCATGCTATGCTTTTCATCTCTGGTTAGTGTAGCGAAAAGCCAGGGACAAGGACTGTGAATTCATCACAATTACAGCAACCTGTCACCTCCTCACCACAGAGCCACCACAGCATGTTTACCTCATATCTGTTTGGAAGTAGCAGCCCCATTGCTTCACAACCAATTACGCTTCAATTACTGAGCAATGATCGCAACGTCCTCTAATAAAGACAGGGAAAAGACGCCGGTTAACCTTCATGCTTCTCTGTTTTTACACTCCTCTACATCTTCCAATGCTACTGCCGTACCCAGGGGGTGAATTACTCTGGATAAAATGGGATTAAATTTTCTAAACTTTGATTACCAGCTTCATTAAATGAGCGCAAGCAAACTAGACTGTAAAAGCTTTGCTGGGAGACACTGTAATCTAATGCATTTTTCAATCTCGAATGAGGGCACCACGATTAAATCATTTCACTTCAAATAGCGATTCCTGTGTGTATAGTATTTCTTTGTGCGTGTGCTGAGGGATCGGCTCCCCTTTCCTATCAGACAAACAGAGTGCATTTATTTTTTAGGTAAGCCAAGTCCTGGTTAATTTATTTGCATAGGACCTTTCAAATACAAAGGCAATTCTGTGTTGCCTTATGTTTTGCATAAGGCATTAAAGTATTTAAAAGACAATGAGAAGGGAAATTAGATAGAACAAAATAAAACTAGACAAAGGAATAAAGGTTAGTGCAGTTTTGGCTAGAACTCTGTAGTATTTAACATGTCATTGGACTAGCCTCAATCCATGAGATTGAACTTGTGACCTTCTGAAGTCAGGATGGTCTTTCACATCGCTCAGCCCCCTGCCAGGCTAAAATACTATACTACTTAAGTCTTAAATGCCAAGACACAACTATGACAAAATTAAATGTCTATGGTTGCACTCTAGGGACCAAAGTTATGCCGCAGAACATTTGATTGTCTCGAAACTCTGGCATAAAACACCAATTTGTTCTCCAGAGCCAGTTGTTTCCATCTGAGCTCTGAGCATCTTAATTAAGGCAGTGATATGGATGTGGTGGAGACAAGGCTATTCATCCAAGACCCTGGAGGCCATGAGGGAGAGAGGGAGAATGGGCGTAGCTCGGCCGTGGCATTAAAACGATGGTCCGACGAGAGAGGGAAGGAGGAAGCGACCAGAGGGAATCGATAATCACCAGCCAGGTCAATGGGATGGCTAAAAGCATGAAGTGTCAATGGGTATTTAGTTCAGTGTAATAAATCACCCACTGCAAAAGAGCAATACGGCCAAGTGTTTGTGGGTATGTGTATGAGGTTGTGTGTGTTTGTTTAAATGTGTTTCTGTGTTTGTCTGAGTGTCTACTTGCACTGTGTGTTTATTGGAGTGTATGTAAGTGTAGGTGTATGTCTGTTTGTGTATGCGTGTGTCTAGAGAGAGGTCATCCCCCGAGACACGCACCAGTGGCCAAACACTCTGAGCGCCTGCTTACCAAGCCTGAATGAATTAAGTAGGTCATGTGAAAAAGGGTCAAGTTTCTTGGCAATGATTTCCAACAAGATTAATCGTTATGGAAGATTTGCGATCCACTCCATTTTCTCTTTGTCCTTTCTAATCAAAGCTTTAAATTTTACTCTCAGATGACAATGAACTGAACAATGATTTTGTGACGCACTATCACCCTCCTTAAAGGCCCAAAGCACCACTGGAAAAATATATTTAGTAATATTTTGGCAAAACTATGACCCCTGGAACCAATTATGCATGGTGAATGAATAGAAAATGGAGAAGCAGGTTGTGCTGCAAGAGTTCTTTTAAGCCGTTTTTATGGACAATTTCATACTTTTTTTTCAAATTGATAATTGTTATTATCTCCATAAGCTAACTAAATCGTATACTGTTATTAGTGTATGGTTATGGAAAACCCAGTGGGTGTCATTCCAGGTCTGAGGGGAGCCCTGCTATAAAGTGGAATTCCCCTTTCATCGCCCATCTGTTTTGGAAGATAAATGATACGGTATATGGACAAACACACACACAATAAAGGAAGACAACGGGAAAATTGGAAAGCCAAGCAACAACACAAGCGCAGCTTAAGATAGGTGTGGACATGCATGCACGCACAAACACACATACAAACACACACTCCTAAACACATACATGCATGATGCAGAGATGCTACAGGCTATACAGACAGATACAGACAGTGAGACGGGGAAATTCACATACCAAAGTGCAGACACAGAGGTGGAAGAATATGAAAAAATACATGTACACACACGCACACAAAATAACATGGTATGGGAAGGCAGTGGCTTGCACATATCAATAATTGAATGTGCTCTTACAGATACACACTCACAAATAGCTTTCACACCAAGAGTGGTAGCATTAATAGTAGCACCTGTATGCCAGTTGCCTGCCTATTTGTGACTCACTGTCACAAATAGACACAGCTTATGATTTCTCTGTGTAGCTTTATGTCTGTTGCTTTGTATGTAAGCGTTGAAAAAAGACAGAGATGCTGTGACTCAGAGTTGGCTGGACAGCATCCCTGGGAGACTGTGTGTAGTGTGTTTGTAAGTGGGTCTATTTCTTAAGAATTTTTCTTAAGATTGATTTTTTTTTCTTATATGCCGTCTCCTTCTCTCTGTATAGACATTTCTCTGGATTACCCGCACCCACCCCCCTTTCTCCCTTTGCGCTCTGTCAGTATGTTGTTTTTGTTTGTCCGCTCAGCCTCTGTATCGGTTCCTCTTAAACACTCATCACCCCTACGGGTTGCGATGTTCCCGTTGCAAGACCTCAAAAGTATACAAATAAACATACGTACAATACATTGGCATAGACACAAACAAGACACAGGGAAGGGAAAAGTAAAAGTGGGAAAACATAAAGGGTGGAAAGATAACTCAGGGACAACAACCGTCTGTGGAACATTCTGCTGCAAAAAACAAAAAAGGCAGGGGAGAAACTCATCTATATTCTTTCTGTTGGTAATGTGGGAAATCTGGAGTGCAAAAGGCTCTCCACTGTATGTGTATCTCTTGAAAAGGAGCATCTGTTGCGGGTTTGCTTGTAAAAGAAACAGGGAGGCGTGTTTTAGTTCCGATGCCATTCTGCATTGGACCGGGGGGAGCATCGCTGCTGCATTGTATCTTAATGAGGAGGAGGGGGGCAGAGGGAGGCAAAGGAAGATGGACGGATGGGAGGAGGGAAGGAGGGCACGAAAGGCTGTGAGGGGGTTCTTCCTAGTGATTGTTGCAGCTTAGGTAGCTAGTGTGTCTGGCTTCATTAGTGCTTAGTTACTTGGAAGTAAAGGAAGGGGAGAATACGGAGGGTGGGCGACTTCCAACAGCTGGGGGGGACATCTCCCTGCAAAGCGTTGGGATATAAACAAAATATAAAAAATGGGGGCCCACCTTTCAAAACACAAGGGCCAAGTCAAAGGGCCACACAAAGGCAAGGGGAGGAGTGCTTGGGGTCTTTGAAGTATAGCTGAGGAGGGGTCAAGACTCTTTTTGCTCCTCTTTAGGCCATTGTGGAGACCACATGGGAAAGCAAGATGAGGCTGTCACTGGCACTTTGTGTGTGGTAGATTTGGATGCCTGGGTGTGCAATGGGTCAACGCCGAGAAATAGTTTAGTGCTTAGAAGGTTTGTTCATGAGGAAACTGACATTTTTCACATGTTTTAAGTGCACTGAGGCAAGAGGAAGGGAACATGTGTGACTGGGCAGGTCAGTGAAATTGGATTGCAGTGTATCTTTTTCTGCTCGCTAGAAAGCACTTCCTAAATTAAATTAAATCAATAGACATATCCTTTTAAATGATTTAGGGATGACGGTGTATTGGACTGTTGAACTTCCAAGAGGCTTGCAGACACATTATATGTAGATGCACATTCACACGTACGCACACACTAAATGTACCCCTTGAATACAAGTATAGAGTCCAAAGTTACTTTTAAATTATGAAGCAAAAATCAGTTGTGTTGGGTACACAATTATCTCTTCTTTTTCACAATCTGTGTCTCAATCAATGAATCAGTCTTACTTTACAAAAACACACAAAGGCACACAAACACACACACACTCTTCACAGTAAACTCACTCCTGTCTCAGGGTGTGCAGTCCAGGCTAATTCTGTTGTGGCCCACTTCGTGTCCATCAGCGTCTCTGTAAATGGAAGCAGAAAGAAAAACAAACAGGTGAGACAAAGAGCAGGGGGGCAGAGATCAATAGAACTTTCTATAGTTTTACAACAATGTCATAAAACTTGCTCCGCGGAAGAGATCAGACGCTCTGACCGAGTTGTTTTCAGATTACTCAGTGAATAACTCAATGACAGAAAGCGCGCGCTTAGACGCTATTAGATTTAATTAGACAAAGAAATACTTAATGCCTGTGTGTGACAGGAAGACCGAGGGACAGTGGGAGAGTAAGATAGAAATCTAGGTGGGCGATCTGTGAGGTATTGTGTGACATTTTATTGCGGCTCCTTGTCTGGCTAATTAGTCTCAATTAGACGTTTGCTTTTATACAGGGGAA
The DNA here is from genome assembly GCA_031216445.1 of Lateolabrax maculatus. Classification (NCBI taxonomy): domain Eukaryota; kingdom Metazoa; phylum Chordata; class Actinopteri; order Acropomatiformes; family Lateolabracidae; genus Lateolabrax; species Lateolabrax maculatus. The sequence continues at coordinate 11,313,220 of CM062196.1, forward strand.
AGGAAACAACGGTGAGTCCCACTGAGAAACGGTTCCGCTTCCCACAGGGCACTGTGAGACATACACACACTTGATCCCGCGCACACACATGCAGCGAGTAACAGGTTGTAAAACTCCACAAGATATATAACCCAACAGAAGGCTTGAATGGAGAGGGGGGGGCTATAAAGTTAGGTGTCACAAAAGAGGAGCTCTTGAGCAGAACAGAGGTCAATACACTTCAATTGGACTCACTTTCTGTCAATACTTGAACACATACACACTTCAAGTTTACCTTACTTTTACGCCACAAAATGGAGTCTCCTGCAAATCCCTTTACTCCTCTCCACTTTCCACTCTCTTGTTCCTACTGGCAAAGACGCCGGCTTTGTGGGAGCAGGGAAGGAAGACTATAAATGTCGAGTCTTTTACTACCTGGCGCTCAAGGCGCAGTATGCAGCCACCGTTATTATCTCAACCGCTGTGCTGTTCTACAAGATAGTAAAAGATGATGAAACGGCACCACCAGAAAGCGAGCGTGCACTGTCCCCTGGTCATGGAAGGAAGTGTGAGATGCTCCATTTTTTCCTGCCTCAGTAGCAGGGGATGAACCTGAAGAAGTCTCTCAACCCACTTTGCTACTATACCACCATCTCTGAGGTTTTCTCTGCCTCCGTCTCCTTTCATCTTTGAAAAGAAAAATGTGTCTGGTAAGCTGACAGGTAACGGGACTTGGAAACAAAAGAGTAAACCCCAGGATTTCACCATCCCTTCTCTAAATACCTGCTGCCACCACTGCTGCATTCAGGAGCACCAGTGGTGACAAACACCCTCGAACTCAAAGACCCCTTGTGAATCATGTCTAGCTCTGTAGAAACAGCATGCTCCTAAAGCTGGGAATTCCCATTGAATTCCACCCCCTCATGCTTTGAGTGACAGTGTCTCTGACATGTGTATGTGCCTATTACACTGGTGGGAAAGCATGACTTCCAAGAGAGTTCTTGCCAAAGGGAGATGTCTCCCTGTGCAGAAAACACATACAATCAGATTTCAAATGTAGTTTTGGCTTGTCGCCCTCAGGCAAAATGGTCTGGAAGCTTCACTGTGAGCCAGTTCACGTAGTGAGAACTGTCTCTCTGGGAGTGGCTCTGGGAGCTGAAGTGAATATCATGTACTCATAGCAGCACAGGGTCAAATAAACTTCACAACCTTTGTCACAAACACCCTTTCCCCTTTTTCTCCTGTCAGTCTCGAATATCCTCTCTGTGCTGATAGTGGAAATGCTTTAAAACAAATCATGAATGCAGTCTGCTTTTGCCAGGAGCTGTTTTTGTAACCAGATGCAACAAGCCACGTTAGTCACTTGGGCAAATACGGGCCTACTAGTGTTTTCATCTCAGAAACTGTGTCAGAGCATATTAGCTGCGGGACTTCCCCTGACTCATACCATGACAGTGTGTGATTTGGGACCTGTTACCTACAGCTACGCAGGTAGGTAAGCCGGTGTGGTGGAAATGATACACCTCCGCTGCCTGGTGTTTATTGTTATGACTAGGCCGTGTGCATGGTACGTTGGCCTGTCATTAGAGCTGACCTTGCTGAAAATGACAACGCAGTGAAACACAATGACAGACGGGGGGAGTCAAAGAGGGGAGAGGAGGGGGAGACAGAGATGAGAGAGAAAGAACGAGAACCGGAGAGCAGAAAGAGCGTTATGCAAAACACACACAGCTGTACGGTCTGACTCAGTGGTTTAGACAGTGGGTCATTCGGGAGTGCATGTGCAGCAGTAACCCTTCCTTTCTCGATGCAACTGCATTGTTTAACTTCTATGCTCGTGTGTGTGCGTATGACTGTGTGTATGCGTGTCTACGTGGGAAGGTAATTGTGTGTGTGCGTGTACACGGTGCAAAGCCTGGTATTGTGCCCAAAGTGGAGCACCAATCCTGAGTCAATGGGCCAGAGCAAAAAGCACTGAATGACCCCGACCTAACCCGGCCGCTCCCTCTCTGTCAGTGTGTGTGTGCATGTGCGTGCACGTGCATCTGGGTGGACGTTCTGCTCATTTGTCTCTGCACACCATGTTTATGTGTGTGTGAGTAACACATCAGGCAACAGAGGCACACTGCAGTATTCAATATTCAAACTCAGACACATGCACAGTCAGAGAATACACACACACACACACACATAAAGGAAAAAAAACAAACCAGAGAATAGAGTGCTATATGCCCACGGACAAAGCAACTGTTTTCGTGCGCCAAACCGCCAAACTTGTGCTTTATGGTTGATAAAGGACGACAAAGAGGCAGAGTAAGACAGATTAAAGAGCGAAAGGTATTTTTTAATGCAACAACCTCTTCTAAGCTTCTAAGACCATGCTGGCAGCTTGCCTAATGGGCCCGGTTGAGAAAGAGAAAAATAAAAATAGGCGGAAAGAAAACCAGACGGACGAGCTGAGGGAGAAACAGTCACTGTGTGACCCTCCCCGGTAATGCTCTTGTTTGCCTTTTAACTCTATACGATTCACTTCACTTCTTCAAATCCTGGAAGTGTAAAATGAAAGAAGGAAAGATTGTAGGTTGGAGGGGGGAGGAGGGAAAAAAAGAGCAAACAGAGTTAATCAGGCAAATGAACATGCAAATTTACCGCAGTTAAAAAACACAGAGCGTGAGAGGGAAGCCTGCAGATGTGGGAGGTGGCACCGGATCAGGATACACAAGATGCACAAGACTGTTAAATCCATCTTCCTCGCATGCACTCTCACTTTTTTCTCATTCATTTTCAATCTCTTTCTCATCATACCTGTGAAATGATGGATATAATTCCCCACTGTTTCCTTATCTCCATCTACCCCTTTTTTATCATGCAGGTTCTCTAGCTACGTTCTCTCCCACTTCTCTCCACTGGGGAGTGATAGGTTCGACCTCTTTTCATTTGTCTTTCCCTCCTCCTTTCCTTGCCGATCTCTATATCTGTGCTTGGGTTTTCATGCAGTGCCGTGATGAATGTGATGCGCGATTTACAGGGGAATGTTTTTCAACCTCCTACTGCTTACGAAGACTATTCAATTAGTGAGTCACCACGTGAGTAACCCGATGAATGCTTTAGTAAAGTGTTATTTATGATAGAGGTCAAATGCACCTGGGATTACCATAACAAACATGGGGGAGAATGGCAGTGACATTTGTTTTTCTCTGCAAACTTTGATTGTGTGAGAAAAATGGCAGAAATACAAACAGGCTTGGGGAGATCATGTGCAGGCAGATACATGCGTACGCGCACAAACACACACATGCATGCACACACGCAAAGCCAACCCCTACACTCTAATCCCGTAATGACAGGGCAGGCCTAATAACAGGGGAGGGCACTGAAGCATTCGTCCCCACATGGCCACATCCAACACACACACACACACACACGCAAACACACACAGCACCCAGAGTAACAAGCCTCTTAAAATATTTCTTTGTTCAAACAAGCAGACTTCTTAAAAGAAAGAAAAAAAGAGAAGGACCTAAAGAGGAAAGGGGAAGAAAGGCTATTATTGAGAGAGAGGAATGTGTAGTCGTTTCACAGGACTAAGTCCCCGGGTCGCACGGAGCGGACAGGTGAGGGATTTAACTTGGATCTTGCCGCACCTACTTTGAGCTTTTTAGCGTGCTCGTCTTTGTTCGCGTGACCCCGTCAGATGACAACTGAAAGATAACCGAGCCGAGCCCGGGGGGAGCTAAAAGATACGTCTCGACAACCTCGGAGATGTGTTACAGGAAGAGACGCGGAGCAATGTTTGAAATGTTGACCAAAGGCTTTTTGTTGATGTAATAGCTTCCTGTTTGCTTGATTTCCTGCTGTGAGCGCAAAAAAACAAAATGGCTTCTCCTCGCGCCAACATTAACTGCTGCAGTAATGAAATGTGATGACAGCCGGATTTTGTTTTCGGCCAGAAAAAGTAATGACAAAAAAAAAAACATTTTTTTAACTTCAAACCCCCTAATGGCGCCTTCCCTGAATTTTTTTTCCCCCTTCGGGCTTCTCCACTAGTTAATTATCTTCTCCGAGTTGCTTTTGTTGTTTTCTTCTCCAGTCAAACAGACCAAGCACATGGCAACCTGGCATGGGGTAGCCACTCCATTAAAATACTCTGCCGTCTGGTTGCCAAACACTTGAGTCTCTGTTTAGCCACAGAAACAGTGAAATGTGTCAACACCGAGAGTGAGGACCCCACGCTCAACGTATTAGCGCTATTAGTCTGATTGCTTTGTGTGCCATCTTTGTTGGCTCCGCTTTTGTCACCCAACGCGAAGCAGAGGCCGAGGAAGAGGAAGAGAGGCGCAGCAAAAGAGAGCAGGAGGAGAGACGCTATTCAAATTCAAATAGTCCAAGCAGCCTTTTTGCCTTTGTGCGGGGCCAGAGTGCGATGATTAGGAGAAGTCCCCTCCATTTTATGGTGAGACCTCCCCTCTAGCACCCACCCACACACACACACACACACACACACACACACACACACACACACACACACTCACTCACACACACTCACGGTCACGGTAATTGGTTGCTGCGACATGGACAGGCCAAGGAGGTGATTCCTCTGTGGAATTCCTAAACGGACTCGCCTCCCATGACAACCCCCCCACCACCCCCCACCCCCCATCAGCACAAACACACACACACACACATACTTCACCCTGCTACCACTCACTGTCAGTCATCTCACAATGGTTGTCACACAAGAGGTTCGTCCCGTGTGTGTGCTAACAGGGTTATGCCGTCGATGCCGAGGAAATAAGCTCTCTTTCTACCTTTCGGTCACCTTTTCTCTCTCCTTGTCTCCTTTTTTTTCTCCTCCAGACTTTTTACCTCTCACTCAGTCTTGCTCTTGTATCAAGTCTGCAAGTCTAACGAATGCAGGTCTTTGCCATCTGCATTTGTCACTGGGCCCCTGCCCTCAATTATTCTCCCCTCGTCAAAAGATACCTTGGGGCTGAATACTGTTTGGGTTGTAACAGCATGCCATTTTGTCTTTTTTTTTTTTTTTTTTTGTCTGTCTGTCTGCTTGGCCCATCGCGTTTGCAAAGGCAATTTCTGACAAGCAGCTCTTACCCGATGACACTGGGACTTCAATAAATAAAATAACTTAAATAAACAAAAACAATCACAACAATGTTCTTTTCTGTCAAAGGCTTTGAGGAACCACAGCAGAGCAAAGCAGTTGAAATGGAAAAAGAAAGCGCTTTGATGGCAGAAAGGAGAAAGACATTGTGAGCTAGTGCAGCTGCTTTTTGAAATTACATATATCTGCTGCAACCAATAAGTGTATTGCCTTTTTCAAGGGCTCATGAAGTCTAGTCTAGTTCCTGTAGTGCCGATGGAATGGGCCTCTTTGTCTTTACCCCCTCCCTTTTTTTCTTTCTCTCTCTCCACCCCTCCCTATCCCCTTCTCTCACTAACTCTCCTAATTACAAAGCACAGAGGATCTGACGAACAGGTAGCCCTAAGGGCAGCTGTCTACAAAACCAGGTGTGCCTCTATGTGTGTCTGTGAATACATGTACGTCAGCATGTGTGTGTTTGAATGGTTGTGTGTATTTATGTGTCCACGTTCAATCTTTTGAAGCCGGCGTTGTGCTATGATGAGCATGAGTGACCGTACGTGTGTCTGTTTGAGTCGTCGATGTATGTGTCAATGTAAGTGGTTGAAACTGGAGCTTCTGCTTTGTTAACTGAATTGTCGCTGTGGCTTTTACACTTGTACCACTCAGGATTAGTTGCTCTAATATTGGCCACTTAGGAATTAAAGCTTATTTCATTGTTTCCCTCTGTGTAAATGACTATCGATAACTACATTTTCTAATTGACTTTAATGGAAATGCTAATAGGTAAAGACTCACAAACTCAAGTTTCCCCAAACCTCCTTTTCTTTGCCTTTTAATTTTGAGTATGCGTGCGTGCGTGTGCTTGTGTGTTTGTGAGTGCACATTCTCTGCCTTTTCTTCCCCAACTTCCTAGTTAACCACCCAACCTCTCACCCTGCCCGAGACCCGGCATTCACAGCTGTCCACATTGTCCCATGGGTTCATTGAATGGCTCTGTGTTCAGTTGCTATTGAATAAGTCAAACCCCGTTCGACAGTACTGACAACATAACACATACACACCCAAACACACACTTTCACGGTTGGGGGTGAGCCATTAGCACTTATTTTATTGGCTACTTGCTCTCTGACACAAGCACTTTAGATTACATTAAAAATCCAATTCTGGAAAGGTTCAATGGGAATCCTCAATAGTGTGAGTGTCTGCATTTCATCAGGAGTGCCATCTTTGCTCCTGTTAGTGTACCTCGATCTAATCAGCATTTTTTTTTTTTTTTTTTTGTCATTGTTCGCTTGTAAAATAAGCTTCCGAGGTAATAACAGCACAGCAGATTGCCCAAGACATGCAGTTTAACTTACAAATGACCGACGTGGTGTTTTCAGTACTTGAGCTACCTTTGAACCTGCAACTTTTTAGTTACCGCTTCATTTCCCATACTGTGAGAACTGCACTTAAGATTCTGCTCTCAGAGGGGAATGTGAAAGCTTGTGTTCACTGTCCATAACATTCCACATTTATCTTTATGTCTCTCCCTGGCCCTATACCCAACATGTACACAGCCATCTTCATGTGCGTGTGCTGCTTCCACAAAACTGCTGATGCTGACTGTGGTGACTTAATAACAGAGTCCCGGGCTTTGTCTGAGAAGACCTAACCTTTTTTTTTTTTTTTTTTTACAGTCCTGCCTCCCTGCGTGACATGACGTTAACTGGGTTTCATTCCCAACTAAAATATTCCTCTGAAGGACTCATCCCAGACCATGCTGATTTACGACAGAGAGATGTTTGGCCTTGTCATATGAAATCTAATTAGGGCTGCCTGTGCTTTAACTCACCTCTGACTGGAAACCAAGCACGGGGCCACATATTTGATCCTGACATCATCTGAAATGGAAATATAACTCCTAAATATAAATTAGGATATTGATATATTTTTTATATATATATATATATATATATTTTTATAGAAATTAAAGTAATATTCTACAAAGTATTGTTTCATTATAGCAATGATTTTATAAGGTGGTGTCACATTAACCACCTACATTTCATTTTGGAAAGGCATGTCTCATTTACATGATTATGATAAGGGCATCAGGTCTGCCTGTGTTTAACCACCACCAGGAAATGGGAACAGAACCAGTTTTCTGTCGGGACACGGATGTTTACATCACCTAACATGGAAACTATTGCTTCAACCTTCAGTATAAATGAAGCGATTTTTCACTTACAACCCTTCCTGGAAATTCTTCACACTTCTCTCGCTATACGTTTTCACAACATTTCATAATTCAGTCTGTTTTTTGATTTTTTTTCCTCCAATAAAATTCAATGCTGACAGTAAACACTGTTTAAGCATTACACTCTAGTCATGAGTTAGATTGCTGAATCCAAGCACGGGGTGACTTGTGCAGCGTGTGCCTCTGCGTGAGACGCCTAGATGCCATCATCTGATTTTCTGGCAAATGACTCAGCCAACTGCGACTGAAAAATGCAAACAAGCAAGCAAGGAGCAGGTTTGCTTTTGCCCCAAGGATCTGCATATGGAAATACCGATCTCCTTGTTGAATTTAGTGGGTAGTTGTGCGTGTGTTTGTATTAGTCAGAGTGAGAGAGGAAACGAGACAGAGTAATTTGGCTGTCTATTTGTGTTTTTGTGTGTGTCTGTGTGTGTGTGTGTGTGTGTGTGCGCACTTGTGTATGATAGAGTGTGCGTGTGTGACTCTACAGCTGTTGATTTCATTCCATTTCACCTAACGCTCCCTGAGGGGCTAAAAAATACCTGGAATATGCTTCATATTTAAAACACAATATATTGTAACTGAAACCTCAGCAAGCTCTGATTGATTTACTGGTTTCCCACACAGATAAGAGGCAAACAAATGTACATAGGTGTACCTTTTACTGTGTCTTCAACTTCTTTGAAAATACTTTGACACATACCAAAATAACAAGCTTGCAACACGCCTCCTAACATCAGCTCCACCATTACCTAGCTTTGAACCATGTCTATTTATAACATAAACTGTAAAAAAAACGCGCTGTGTTTTATTCACGCAATACCTTCCTTTGTATGTAAAATATGTACGTGTAATAGGCTCAAGGCCTTGCTTCAGGGCACTGCGGTAGTAATAGGAGAGAGAACAGCAGACTGTAGTGTTTTGCAGACAATTTCACGTATACAACAGAACATTTTAGAAACATATAAACTGAAAATTTCATCTATTGACCAACTATTTAGCAGACTGTTTTTCATTGCAGCTATGGAAAAAACACCATTACTTGAATTACTTAAAATATTCTTTACTTTAATTCAACCAGCATTCAGCAAAAACTCAGCCAGCATGACAAATATTCTTTTACATCTTTGGAAACAGATACATGTCTCTATATATCCATTTCATATTCCATGTACTTTGGCATTTACTTAAAGCTTGTTACTGATGTTGAACAATTGCCTCATTATATGTTCATCTACAAAGAGAGAGGCATAAAAAGGGGGCGGTGGAGTAATTTACTCAATGAGATAAAGCAGTGCCGATATCCTTTGATTTGCTGCTTTGTCTGGCCAAACCTGTAGATTGCTGTGATGACTCCTCAGTGGATATGGCTAATGAATAAACGGCACTCCGTAGCTTGTAAACCCTGATAAGACTCATGTAAGGTAGAGCAGACGCTAAAAAATATATTACCTCAAACGTCAGATGAGAAGAGGGAAATATATATATTATGATTTTAATTTGTTTCAAAATAAGCTACATTCTAACTCAACTGTTTAATTTAAATGTTAGATCCTCAAAAAATTTGAATTAAATGGAATCAAAGGGAGGCATGCAGCTATCTATTTATCTATCTATCTATCTAAATTCAAGGAAGACAGCATCCCAGCATTATGTGAGTCTGTGCGTGTAAGTCTGTGAGCAGAAATTCACCTGGCGCCTCTGCCTCTCTAAGGGATTTTGGGTATTAGTGGTGCAGGCTAACATTGTGACAGGTGAGTGTCAGGACTCGCTAACCCCATCCAATTCACATTTAGCATATCAACTCTGCCAAAAAGGGTTTTGGCAGCTAACAATCTGCCCTCATGCTTTACCTTCATCGACCACCCCTCGTCACATTTCTACAGATTATATGTGTCCTTTTGTGAGAGCAAAGACTTTTTGGAAGAGTGGCCTTGTGGTTACAGAGACCACGCTGTGACTAAAGCATCACAAGCTTGATCACCAAGGTCAGTATGTGTCCTTTATTAGACTGTTGAAATGCCCTTAAGAAAGAAAAAAATATATATATTTGCACGGCGATTGTAAGACATCCTAGAGAGCACCAAGCAAAATTACTGTTAAAACGTTCAGACATTTACGCCAGATACAAAAAGCAGTGAATGAGGATGGAACCATGGGCAAACAATACTAGAATATCTGCCAACAGTCTCCTGCATTTTCGATGCATTACTTCCCAGCCTGAAACAGCCGCAGCACAAAGGAAATAACTATTGAATATGGGTTTATTTGTCGAGATAAGCGAGGGAGAGGCAAGTGTGGAGAGAAAGAAAGAGAGAGGGAGAGAGATTCCCAGCTTTGGGTGTGGCTGCTTGTGATTTAAAAAAAAAAAACTCATTCAGTGCACACTCATTTATACCAGCACTGTGTGTAAGTCTCTGTAGATTTCAGCAAAAGAAGAAAGAGAGAAAAAGTGGAAGAGTAGGAGTCAAGGAAAACAGGGGGAAGGAAGAGGCAGCAAGAGATGGGAGTGCATAAGAAAGGAAGTGATATTCAGAGAGGGAAGAAGCAAAGCAGAGAAAGAGATGGGAATGAAAGGCAAGGGGGGCCAGTAAGGTAGCAAAGGGGGGAGCAGGAGGGAGGAGCGAACACAGTGGAGAGAAAAGGAGGGAGAGGAGAGGATGGAGGGCTGTTATACGCTCTCTTGTATTCCCCACAGCCCCTGCGCTTCTTTCAATGCGCTGTGTTTTTGGCATGCTGACATGCAGAGGCCTTCAGAGACTGCGTGTCTGACTGTGTGTGTGTAGACGTCTACAGTGTCCTGTGTATGTTTCTGTGTCTGCCTGAAATGTCTGTGTTTAACATGTAGCCTGATGGGAACTGATTTTGCTCGTTGCCTTACTGCAGCCCAGGGAGCAATCTTCTACTGTCCTTTTCTCTGCTCCTCTCCTCTCCTTTCTTCTTCTCTCCTCTCTACTCATGCCTTCCTCTGCTCCACTGCCCCTGTGCCAACCAGGGCATTCATTCACAACAGCTCGATAGTTCTGGCAACAGACTGTGTAGAAGATAGCAACACAGATTCCTGGACCAAATATATGAAAATGTGATAGCGGCAACTCGTCCTTGGGGAGCGATGTGTGAATTTCAATGGGAACATTGCATTGGTGCCGAGAATGGCGGTTGTGTGTGCACGCACACACTCACCTGTGTGAATGAATGAGTATTTGCTTGTATGGGTGGAAGCTGGTGATTATCTGAGTGTCTCAGAGGCACTAGAAGCATAAACATGCACAAACACTCACACACACACACACGCACTTTTGTTCAATAGGAGGTGGGCTATTGTGCTGCCTGTGCAGTCAGATTTTGTGTGTTACCTCACAGCTCTAATAGCAGGTTTAAAGCAATTGTGTGTGTCAGCAATGTCTGACTCAACAAACAGAACTCAATCACATGGGAACACAAACCCATACTGTACACTTACATAATGCTAATGCATACACATTATGCATGATACATTATTTAAACAATAATAACACCAACACACATACAAATAGAAAATGAGACATGTTATTAAGACTTGTACACACACACACACACACACACACACATACACAAATCCTGTTTGTTCACTGGGGGTGTAGCCTAGAAAAAGCTGGAACCGGGCATTGAATAAAAGCAGTGGCTTTTTGAATGGCTGAGCACCACAAGAAAAGGGCTTAGCACCCAGCTTTGCCATCCCGTTTCAATAGCGACTGAGTCTCTCTCACAAACACATGCCCTCTCTCTATCCCTCTCTCTCTCTCGCTACCATTCTTTCTTTTAATACAGTCTCTCCTAATACAGTCATCTGCCAACATATCAGATCACCTTACAATGCACTTTCAGTGCATCATGTAATGATCGTGTTGAATCTAATTAAAGATGGCTAGTTCCTGTTGATACAACCGGAACAGCTGCCTGTGCGTCTGAATTGAGGGGCAAAGCCCCAATGCGGTCCACATTTTCCGCATGCCAGTGGCTTCCAATTACTTTAAAACAGTTTAAAAAATACTGCGGTGGTAGAGACCAAAAGTCTTTGAGGTTTGCTTGTTTCTTTTCAGCTTCTCCTCGGAAACTTGCACAGACAGGATAAACAAAAACCAGAACCAAAATAGGAGCTCGGGACTACCCTATTAGCGTGGACTCCTGCTAGACATACTAAAAGCCGTCTTTTGGCTCATCAAGCACCCGCTGATGATTTATGAAGATGTTGCAGGGTAATTATCAAGTCAATTATCACTGCCAGTCATGTTAATTTCCCAGGTATGCCCTCGTTTACCTGTGAGGAAGAAAAACGAGAAGGGTGGGAAAAAAGGGAGAAAGGGAGAAAAAAAAATGGCAGATGGGGAATTTTAGTTGATGAGTAATTATACTCTACCCCACCACCACTGCATATACACATCATCACACCCCCACTCCCCTGTCCTCTCTTTTCAAAAGAAAGGATAAGGAGGACCAGGTGATGTGTAAACCCTGCGGGCAGCCTGGCGCTTCTCACACCAGCTCGTTAAGTCGGCAGAGGGCTTGTTACAGTTTACCTGCTTTGCCAGTCATTAGCCATTCAGGTCAAAGACATGGGGAACAAAAGGGAGGTTAGGGCAGGTGAAGTCAGGAATGCAAACCGCCAGGTCAGGGCTCTACGGGCCCGTGTGACTGAGACACTCACACACGCACACTCCCTTTCTGTTACAGCCACGTAAATCCATATACACAAAGATCACAAAAAAACGCAGATCTCTCTTTCTCTGTACCCTCACATACAAAGAAGTTGGGGAGTGGCGCTTTATGCAAAACAATTAATGTCCTAATGAAGAATGCGGCATAGCAAATAAAAACAGGAACAGCAACAATGGCCCAGATGCACTCAGACACCAGAAGCTGTTTATATAAAACACTGGGCAAGGTAAACTGGGCAGGTTTTGTCCTTTCTCTTTCCTTCACAAATCCTTCCTTCCTTCCTTTCTTGTCTGTTTCTCTTTTGTCTCTACCTTTATGACAGAGTCTTTACTTCGCACTTAAGTCTACCACTCCCATTATTCTTTATTTTTTCTCCTACCCCCCCCCCCCCGCAAAATCTCAGCAGCTCTTGCATGAGATAGGTGAATATAACTTCATTTCTATCTGCCTTTTGTAATTCTTTGCACTGTGAACAACGGTTAATGATCTATGATGACAAACAGCTACGGATTGATTAGCAAATTTTATATATATATATTTATTTTGGGGACCAGGCTTTTATTTAATTTCGGAAGCGGGTGGTGGCAGACAAATGTGTTTATTTGTTATTTGGCATCATTAACTTGAAGTAAGAGGTGCACAGGGGAGATCATTATTATTTATGGCTATTTTGTGTTTCAATGCCACATACCAACAAATGGCTGGGTGAAATTAATCACGTTGATCTGTTTTGGAGTGGAGGCTCTCTCTCACACTATCTGCGTGTCTCTCTCTCTCAACCTCCCCTCCCCTCGCTTGCATCGAGATTCTCGTCGGACCCGCATTCTTAATCGCCACTGAGTTAATTAATCTCACACTTGGCTGCTGTAATAACTTGACTTGTTAGACCTCCTCTGTGCAAATGGACTTCGCCTCTTTAGCAGCTAAAAGCACCAATAATGAACCAGCCAGGAGGCAGGCATAGAGAGAGAGAGCGTCAGGAGCATCCAGGAAAAGCTTAAAACATGGCTATGTCAATGCTATTATCTGCTCGACCTTACGTGTACATCACATTTACATATTGGCCATTTAGCTTACATTCCTGAAGAGTGGTTTGTGTAGCTGTACCGTGGAACAAGCTCCAGTTTCTAGATTGCTAACAATGCAAGATGATATGAGAAAATACAAACATGAGCTACGGCATTCTCACAACAGACGCAACAGAATTTTTGTGTGACTCGGAGAGGTATGACGCAATTTAAAGGAAATAAATAAGAGCTGAGGAGAAGAAAAATGTGTTTCTGGCTTTTAAAGGTGCTAGTTGCTGTATTGCCTCAATAAATTATTACCATGCATATTTTGAGGAATTAGTATAATTACCATAATTAACTAAATCACCGCTGTAAAGATTGGCAATCTCTAACCTCCAAAATACACTTCATATTGTGTACCACACAGATTCCAGGAGCCTGGTTATATAACCTTAGAGTACACAGGGGGATTAACTTCATGACACAGCACAATAATGACATTTATATTGCAAACAATACAAAACTTTATTCTAGTTTCACAATTCCAACGACGTGATTTCAATACAATGAAGGGTCGTTTTTGGTTCGTATTTTTATGTTTACTCTTAAAAACAAATAAAGGGGGTGGAAGCAGAAAGTAGCAGCACCTACTCTTTATGGGAATTTGGTGGAAGCACATTTTATTATTTATATACCATCTTTATATAAAAAAGAGTGGAGGAGAAGAGGATGCAAATCAAAAAAAAAGGATGACAATAACAGGATAGGGAAAGTTCCAGCCAGCCGAGAGCCTTTAGCATCCACATGCTACCTGATCTCAGTCCAGTTCAGAAGTATCTGATCAATCTCATGGTCAGGGATTGGTGAGGTCCCAAACCTTATTACATATTAATGTATTTAACCTATGGAGAAACCACTCGATAGATAGTCACAGCACAGAATCCTGGCTCTGGGCAATTAAAAGAAATTGACGGATGGACAGACAGACATCCAAGGCTGCTGGGGTCCATATGGCAGGGGGCTTTCAGAGGCCCACTTCAATTACATAAAGACCTCTGCGCATTGGCATGACACACAGAGGCCCTAGACAGCGACACCGAAGTAAGACAGAATAAACCATACAGCGGTTAATAACACATGCACAGAAACAGACAGAGGACACGAGCTTCAAAATGCAGAGGTTTCAAACACACACAAACACACACACACACACACACAGCACAGCACAGGCCGACATAGACACAGACAAAACAGCTTTGTGTCTTTCTCTAACACACATACACAAACAGAAACTCATCCTGTCATCGTCCTAGTAAAATGGATGTCTAAATAATCGCACCATGATTACAGAGCCACTCCTTCCTTACACACTCCAGCAAGTCTGCTAAACCCAAGCAAGCTGACGGACCTAGAGTTAATGCTTGACTCCTCTTTCATCTGAAGGTGTCCTGCTGTCCTTAAGGCACCTAAACAGCAGCATAAATCTAAGAGAAAGAAGCTGGCCATACATCAGGACAAGGGAGGTGGAGAGAGACACTATCTAAACAAGAATTGAGGTAGGTGGAAGTTTGATGGTTTGGCTGAAAGATGTGGATGAAAAATGAGATTAGGGAGGGGACGGGGAGCTCTGGGTTAAATATTTGTTTTCGTCTTGCTTATTTTTTTCTCTATGGATGATACACAGTGTGGTTATTTTTAATTTTATCTTCTGTCTACCTCTCCATGGGATCTCTTGGGACATCTAGGAGGAATATGGGCTAACCTTGCTAATGTATTATTCACCCTTCATTGATGTGTAACTAAAGCTGGCAGTTTGGAGGGAGCGGGGTGTCACCAATTACCCCCACACCACCAATACCTACACACACACACACACACACACACACACACACACACGTACACCGTAGCTCTAGCCACAAGGCCGCCAGGCACCCATTGATTTATGTGCTGACAGTAGTAGTGCATGTCTGCGCACATACATACATACATACACACACACACACACACACACACACACACACACACACACAAAGCTTCCTGTATCTAAAACATGGATTTCCATTTTGAATGGATGTGAATTTGTGTGTGTATGTGCATGTGCAGGGACACAGAAGGTCATTTGGGAATTTCAACAAGACCACAGAAGTATTACAGAGATGCCACGTTATCACAGGCAAACACCAGCCACTGTGTGTGTGCATGTGTGTGTGCTTACATGAGCAGTCTGGTGTGTCAAACGTCCTACAAAAAACAAATGCATTATGGCTTGGGATAAAAAGCAAAATAAGTTAAAAATTATATTTATCTAGGCAGAATGGGAAGACGTAAGTCGATCAAAAGGATAAGAATTTTGTTAATACATTTGCTGGGGCCATCGGTTAAGAAGGTCAGGTTGTTGACACAGTCACTGGTCAGTTTATACATTAACCTTTGCTGTTTTGACAGTCCACTCAGTTTTAAAATAATATTATTGTGCCACAGTGAAAAAGAGAAGGGAGAGCGTTCGGAGGTGACGCTATTCTGAAGGGAGCTACTGTCAGGGAAGCAACTGTTTATTTTTTACTTCTCTCTGCCTTTTCAAACACACATGTACAAATGGACATCTATGTGTACATTCAAGTAAACACAAATCAGAGAAATCTTGTTTTCCATCGGGGCAGTCCAAGAAAAGCAGTGGTTACCGCTTTCATAACTCACCCAGAAGTTTCCCCCACTTACCCACCTGCCTTATTGTGATCCTTATAACACAGCCTGTGGCGAACTTAGCTAGTTAAAAAATAACAACCCCAATGTTTATGCCTAAGCTCACCCATTAGCACAAGTGTTCAGCTGGGTTCAGTTCTGTTGTGGCCTGTGGCGATACAATCTGAAGGGAATTAACAACAACGAGGGGGAAGTTTGTTTTCCTCCCCATACTGGAGACATGGGAAAGGAGATGCACCAAAAATATCAGTAGGTTTCCATCCAGCTCATATGTGTTCCATCTACCTTCAACACACGCACAAATACACAAGCCAGACATCTTGGTGGTCCAAGTGAGCAAGGTGGGGTTGGTAATGCTCCAACCGCAGGGTGTGGATCAGCACTGACCTGATTACTCATCGGCCCTGACCCTGAACCAGCCAAAGTGGGTAGAATACAAATGAATCCCTAGGGCCGCTATCCAGTAAATCTGACTCTGGACCAGTGTTTATGGGATTCAAACCGCACCACACAAGGCCACAGCGGATGGGCTTACTGACCCTGAACAGTGACTTCATTGAGAGGAAAGGAAAAAGGCTTTTGGGCAGGGTGTTTGCAGGACTGATTGGTAGTTACAGTAATTATAAGACTGAGGTTATAGTGATGATGTGTATTGGCATACTTCACTCAAAAAGGTGTTATGAAGCCAACAGAACACATCTGTTGTTTTTCTATGCTTGCAACAAGACCCTGTATAAAGAGGATACACATATCAATAAATCATGGCAGAGTTAAATCTGCAAAGCCCTCGCTGCTCTGGGAAAGTGTTAATATTTCACCAAGATGAAGCCTTCCATTCTGTTCCTTCAGGTTCACTTCCATATCTAATGCCTGTCGAGGTTCAACACATCCAGGCTGCTCTATCTTTGGGTTAATGAACAGGTGAGGAATTACTAAAACAGACGGAGATGGAAATTGATTTTTTTAAGTGTTGCCTCATTATCCCATGTGGGGCACTTTATCCAGTACCACAGAAACCCAACACCAGACAACGTGGGTTGTGTAACGTCAAGGTCATATGGGTGTTATGGTTCTGTGTGTGCATTGACAGAGTGGGGGTCGGCGGTCTGGATTGAGATTGTATGGATTGTCTGGAAGCAGGGCCATTAGTGAGGGACTAATTAGGGGAGACCAAGTGGTCTCCAGTACTGGTCGAAGCCAAGATTCATAAATAAGTAAGTGCAGGGGCAGCTTGGTCGCTTAATTAACAAAGCGTGAAAAAAGGGCGTGAATCCCAAGAGGCACAAACCCAATCTGGTTGCAAGGAGGGGCTATCGGCAGCGATCCTGTCTATCTTGGTGGCATTGATTAATGGCAAGCCAAATTGAATCTCTAATCATCACCACCTTTTTATACATGTACTCCCGGGGATTTGCAGAGGCCAAAAGTGGCACAGGGGGTAATGCTTTTGTATCCTTTTCCTGACACTAGTGGTATAAACATTGCAACCCCCCACAGCCTTTTCTCCCCTGCTCACTTGACCATCCCCATCTGGCCAGGGGTTATTTGACCCCTGTGTGTGTTCTGGCTCACACTTTCATGTCTCTGCCGATTGTTTTCACACTCTTAGCTGTTTGGCTGAAGTATTTAAAACCCAGACACCTTACGCAACTCCCACTTAGACACCCTCTGCCACCTAAAAAGCAACATATTGTGTTACAGCCCACTGAGGCACTCTTGCCTTTCTTTTTTGTAGCCGTTCCTTCCACGTTATTCTTTTTTATGGTCCAAGCTGACAGGCAAGGAATATGTTTTGTGGAAAAAGCCGAGGGCAACAATGACATGTTGAAAGAAAAGTGCATGTCAGACCTGTCATGTAAGGAAGCAATTTTGGTCAGAGGAATGAGGGGAGATGACGTACATTTGCCATGCCTTACAACAGCAGACTTTCCTCTCTCCATACACAATAGGGGAAGTCATCTTGACAGTCAAGACCTTATCAAGTTGTAGGCAACAACAAAGGGTCTTCGAGCAGTAAATGGCATCTGTCTCCTAGCTGCTTACTGTCACTGTTGGGATTTTGATATCACAAGGGCGTGAGATAACAGGGAAAGGAAAATAATACTGCAATTAGGACCTACTGTAACTGTGATAAGCTGCGGTCACAGAAGGGGGAACTGAAGAGGGGCAGAGGGCAGAACGATGGATGAAAAGGATGGGATGAAAGAAGAAAGGATGAGAATGACAGTTAAAGAGAGGGGCGGAGAGATCATAGGCTGAAAGCAAAGCTGGGAAAGGGACATGGCCAAAGAGAGTGACAGGGAGGTGAAGAAAGAGAAGGTAAACAGCATATAAAAGAAGGCTTTGTCTACAGAGGATTTTGCTTAATGCCCACCTTTTTTGGTAGAACTTTTTGGCAGGCCTGAGCGCTATTGCTGTCTGGCTGGCACAATACATGTGGGGACCTTGAAGTTGGTGGTACCTGACAGACTTGGGTTAAAGCACCACTGCAGTTATACAACTTCAGACTTCCTCTAATCAAACGGCAATACAATATATTGGTCCATATAAATCAATGACCAACTGAACCTTTGCCAAATATTGAAAAATGACACAATGCTTTGTTCCTGTTGATAACCTAGTTCAACAATGCTTTGGATTTCTCATCATAAGCATATCATAAGCAGGTAATAAAACCACAATGCTTGGCTATCGGCAAGCTTGCAATCACAGCTTATATAGAGACTTGTGTTTACCAACTCACTCAGTCCCTCTGCCTTTTGTTCAACTCTAATTATTTTGTTCCATCTGCCATTGACTCATCCATTCTGACACTATCGGATATTGCATCTTGAAACCGTCACACAATGTTTGCATTGATTGGCACTGGCTTGCTTGTCAGATTCATTAAAAAACCGCTGGCAGATTCCTTCCAGACTGCATCAAAGCCTAGACCTTTCATCTGGGACCAATGTGGGTGTATGTGTGAGCGAGATACAGAGACAGAGGGTTGAAGATAGTGAAAGGTACTGGTGGAAAGCAGTGAATCTCCCTTCCCAGCCTCAAACCTGTATCTGAGAGGAAGCGGCATGGTGTGAACGTGCAGACTTGGACAATAGGTTGGTGGAAAGCGTCCAAGTCAGGAGATTATAGTTTCTCTGCTCAGATGGATCTCACGGTCTCAGAACCTACTGCTGCTCTGTTCCTGGGCTTCTCACACTCCTTCCTCCTCTTCTTCCGCCTCCTACCTGTGCTCCTCCACTCTTTCCCCCCCAGCCTCAACATAATTGACCTTGGCTCCCTGCAACCTCTGGCCTTCAAAGTAGCTTCATTCAACACCTTTGGAAATGAAGTGGCCGGCAAATAAACAGAACTAAGTGGCTTTAGAAAATGAAAACCCCCTCTTCTTGCCTCCCTCTCTCTCACACTCTGCATGCCCTCTCTTACACACATACACACACACACACACACACACAGCTACAACTTTGAGGGGTTTTATAACTGGTAACCTTTCTGACTTTGACTTGGTAGGTGGGGGAGTGGAGCATGGTGAGAGTTGGACCCACCATACACATTGCTCACATAGCCAAGCCAGAGGCTCAAACGCCAGAGTAGGGCGGGGCAGTTTATACCTCATGGCCAAGAAGGGACATCCCTGGAAGTGAATGAGCTTGCACCTGGCTGAAATCCGCTACCTGCTATCTCCAGCCTTCCCGTGACGTTGGCCTCCACGGCGCTAACACGCTAGTCTCGCAAAGGTAAAAGGAAGGTCAGACACTGTGTATAAACTCTAGGAGAAGACGTCTTGCCTTCTTGATCTTTTTTTAATCCCTCCTCTCTTTTTCATTTCACACACATACATACACACTGCTACACACCATCAAAACACCATATTTCTGGGGAACCAAAGCGGATAAGAAATGAGGAGTCTTTGAACTGCCTGGATGTTTCAAGCCCCTTTTTCTCCTCTCGATCTCTGAGCTTCCCTGCTGCTCTGTTGGGACGGGGAGAAAGGGGCTGATCGATGGGGTCTGACAGCAATGAAATGAATGGAACCAGCTGATTGATTCATTAGCAGAGGAGTGAGTGGATGCGCATGTGGGCTCTGATGCTAAGAAGCGGGGTGGGTGCGTGGGTGAAGATTTTGTGGGGGCTTGAGTGCATGTGTATTGGGCGGAGGTAATATGTGCATGTGTGTGTATGGCTGTGTGATTAAGCAACTGTCACCCTTCATGTGTTTTAAGTGTTTGTGTGTGCGTGGGTGTGAGTGTGTGTGTGTGTGTGTGTGTGTGTGAGTTAAGAGGTCAGAAGGGATTTCCATAGGGTGTGAGAGGGGAAATGGAAGCTGTTTATGGCCTGACTTGGCACAGAGGGAGGGGGTCAGCCTATATTGTCCGGTGCTTTCATCTGGCTCATTGCAATTAGTCTTTCACAGTACTCGTTGTCAAATCCTTGTTAAAATCACAGCAAACAGTCACCATGTCACAGGCATTCAAACACTGAATACATATTTTTAAATTGCATGTTATATATAAATGAATGTTTTTATCCATAGTTGAGTTTGCATTGAAGTTAACATACAGTATTTAAGTAAGAACTTAAATTATGGGGGTGGAAAGGTCCTTTGTGAAATAAAACTTAATATACTCAACCAGTTGCAGTTTATTTTATCTTACTATCAAAAGTAACAGTGGAATAACAGCTCTCTGACCTGACTGAGGTTAATGACAAACCCACAGGGTGGTCTCCTTTCCATTCCTGTGTCTGCTGCTGATAACACACATCATAAGTTTATCCGTGTGACACTCACACACCACACTTTATTACTCTCTGCCATCTACGGTTCTGCCAAATGGACAAGTGTTAGGGCCATCTGAGTAACAAAAGACCAAAAGCAACACCCTCACATTTGCTAGATTGCCCTCGTGAAATGCTTGCCTTAATAATAGCCAGTTAGACATTTTGACCTTCCTTCCATTGCCCTCTAAATATTGCACTTCACTCTATACATTACTACATTAAAGTCACTGTGTCACTTAAACTCCATTTCATCTTGAGCTGAGGTTAAATAAATGCTCCCCACAGCTGGCATTACCTCCAGGAGGCTGCAGTGTGGAACCATGGGGATTATGTAAATATCTTGACAAAAGGTCATGTGTGAGTGGTCCTGCTGCCACTGAAATGTGTTGGATTCACCGTGTGTGAGCTGTGCAGAAGAGAGTATGTTTAAGATGTTCAGAGTAAATTCGGTGCACTGTTGATAAGAGAGCAGGGGTGTGCTGCCGTTCTCAAAAAGACAAAAAGGGAAAGGAAGAAATATTTAATAGAAGTGGCGAGCCCTCCTCTTGCCTGCGGGGCTTTTGAAGTGTAGATGAAGTGCAGGTGGCGAGTGTTTTTGACACCAAGGATGAGAAGTGGGGCAGAATAAGGTGTAATGGCGGCCTGCTGGAACGCGGCACTCAACGTGAACAGGGACACTCACACAGACCCCTTACCAAGTCAAATATACACTGCTCAAACACTCTTGTTCTCACACATGCATTATGGTTAATAACAATGGACATTTGAGCCCATCACATCAGTCATGACTTCAGCTTTTACCTTGAAGCTGTTCCTATCATCACACATAGGCTTACTATGCTGTCTGAAAATGAGCAAAAGCTGTTATCCTGCTCTTGAAGCGAACATGGCCTGGAGCTATGCCCTGTGCCTTGAAAAGTCCCACCATCAAGCGCCCAGTTATGGTTAAACTCAATGAAGAAATTCCCCCCATCTGTCTTTTCTTCTTATAGTTAACAAGACCGGCAAAGGCTGAAACCAGGTGATGTGGCCTTTCTTCCCCCTCAAGGCACACTGTTTTACAGCGGCGTCCACTCTCCAGACAGATGTAACTGGCTATTTTTTAAAGAAAAATATCAAAGATCTCTTTCTGCTCCATCGGCAAAAATTTGTTACAAGACTCTGTAGCTCATAAAGAAATGGTGGGAGGAGGCCCTGAGGTGGATCAAACTGCTGCTAGGATAAGTCTACCCTTCCAAACTCCACCCTGTTTTCCTTAAAAAATCCCTGCCTCTTCTGTGCTCGCCAAGTGACGAGCAGCATAATGACCGTTGCCTGTCCATACAGGCTCTTAGTCATCTCTCATAACTGCACTGATGTGCAGGCTGGCCACAATGATAAAAAAAAAAAAAGAACCCAAGTGCACATCTCTGACCCAGTCTCCAACTGTGCTTTTGACCAGGTCTGTTTGTGTGAGTATTTACGTGTGTCAACGAGCCACGGAAAGTTGCAGAGTCTGCCCCTCTGAATGTTCACATCCTTTTTCAGTGTATTTTTATTCGCCACTGGCAAAGGATAACCCCTGGAGCTTGATTGTGTTAGGACAGCTATTGTTGAGAAGGAACAAGACTACCCTTGGGGAGTAAGCCCCTTCCAAATTCGTCTACCCACAGACCCCCTCCTGACCTCTGGATAGGGGTCACAGGGCGTGGGTCGAGAGTGGGTGGAAAGCACAGCAGGTCCTAACTGACTTATAATCTGGACATTTTGACACATGGTAATTTCAGCTGCACTTTATGGACATCCGCTGCCGACAGGGCCAATAAAACGCCAGCTCAGATGGCCATTAATATTATGTCAAACATTTCATCAATATTTTGAAAGCCATTTATATAGTTCAGTAAGGACCAAAGAGGGGGAACATCCCTGTCTGAGTGAGCTGAGCAATGTGAAATACCCATCATACATCCACACAAACACACTCAAACACACACACTCAAACACACACGCTTTAAGACCTTCCTATGCTGGGCTTTCCCATGACAAAAATGAACAGGTTCTGAATAAGTTTGGATCAATATACAAAAAAGGGTCAATTCACTTATTTTGTCTTTTACCTCACGCTGAGAAGAGAAACATAGGAGTCTAAAATGGTTTAGGTAGTTTTGTGGCATGAAAATGGTACAAAACCTTTAAGCAAAAGGTTTTAAGTAGAAGGTTTGAGCTGAATTTTAGCTCCTATTAATGGCGGGGACTAATACAGAGCACAGTGTCTCCATCTCTCTATGCTGCCTTCACATGACTATTTTTAATTCAATTCACCTCAGTTAGAGGAGTTGGCATACCCTGACATACTGTACCCCCAGCGCTACACACAAACACTCCCCAACCCCTGTAACCTTCCAAACACACATATACACACTCCTATGCCCTATGCACCACCCATCTTGCTTTCCCTGTGAGTGCAAAATCTCTCCCTCGATCTCTTTCACTCCCTATGTCTAGTGTGTGTGTGTGTGTGTCTCTCTCTCTCCCTTGTTCTGCTCGGCTGACTACAGACACCAGCAGTGTGTCTGTGCAGTGGGCAGGCCCAGACACATTCGGCCTCCTCTGCTTGCTCTCGACAGTGGGTGTCAAAGACCATGCCATCCCACAAGGCCCCTCTGTCGGATGCCAGGATGGGTTGCAGGCAGAAATGCCACACGCAAAACAGCCATAAACACAAGATGCACACACACGTACAGCTTTGGAAACTGTCCAGAAAATAGTCTTAGAATATGCTGCTCTCCTAAAGCTGATATAATGCGGCTTGTTTCATGAGGACAAATATTTAACTTTAAAGCAGATACAGCAATAATGTAAGAAAGGCCCATTTTCGCACTACACGCAACTATATTAGAAGGGTTATGTTGGTAAAAGAAAATTATGTCACCTGAAAAATATGGTATGGTTTAACTACATGTGGAGGTCACTACACTATAAACGAACACTAACAGCCTATAAAACCTATTGTATTACTGAAATAATAATATGCATACATTCATATTACTCTAACAGCATAATTTTGCTGATGGTTTTATATTCTCCCTTCTCTTGTGTAAGCTCCAAAAGCTAAGCTAGAAACTGCTTTATGTTGTATGGCCCTAAACAAACACAGAATCAAAGACGGAATCAAAGCTGAGTTGACAACATCCCTATTTTCATCCCCGCTGCCCTATTTTCACTGGTCATCCGGCTTCATCCACTTCCTGGTGTGTGAAGGCCCCAGTAGGACTGACACGGCTGTTGCTTGCCTACATGTGAAATTCCAGCTCGGTGAATCTTTCCGCGCTGCCATATGAGCCATGAACCATCGGTCGGTGCACATGAGTGCTCCCGCAGGCCCGTTGCATCTGTAAAGTCTGTCAACTCTGCTGCTTTCTGGGTCCCTGATCCAAACCCGCCCCATATCCCAAACCACACCACCTCACAGCTCCCCCCCCCCGTACCATCCCAGCCCAACTCCCAACATGTCGTCATCCATCCCCCCTTCTCCTTGAGCGCCTTACGCCAATCTGAACCTAAGTCACTGTACATCTGTTCAACATGGCTGCTGCCTAGCATGTGACCTACCGACTGGCTGGGAGGTCACCGGGACACTGCTGAGGGTGATGGACTGATACTGTTTTTTTTACTTTCATGTCTTAACGTTTATTCTTTTAAACAAGTGCATGTCTGGAAATATTGAGGTTGATCTGCAACTGTGTTAATTTGTTACTTTGTTACAATTTGATGCAAGTATTCAACTGAACAATGGGAAGTACAGTTTGAAAACATAATAGACATGAAAAATGACTTATTGAATTTATAATAAATACACACACTTTTATTAACAACTATAATATGTTATAATAATAATAATAATAATAATAATATAATAATAATAATAATATAATAATAATAATAATAATAATAAAGGGGGTATTTTTATATTTATTTTTTCCCCAAAATATTTATGATTTCCTTGCTAATAAAATAAATGACTCTAGTCTAAATTATTACTCAGATATATTAACTGTTGTTGTTGTTTTTTGTTGTTGTTATTGGGAAAGGCAGAAACCCTTAGTGCCAAATGTGCATTCCTGGCTATTGCACAAGAGGCAAAGTCATCCTTCACCCATCTAATTGATTCAGGACGCATGGATAAATATCCTTATGAATTGGTAATTGCTTCTAGCAAGAAGACAGCTAGGCAGTCTCCCGCATCCAACCTGATTCTGCGGTTTTAAAAGGCTGAGCGGCGCTGATTCGCTCGATCAATGAGACCGCATCGGTTGACGCTTTGAACACTCTTTGTGTGTTGTGTGTGTGTTGTGTGTGTGTGTGTTGTGTGGGCTAAGCGACTATCTCTTTACATCTCCACCAGTATTGTCTTTCTTCTTATCGTGAACATTTTTTTTTTTGTTTGTTTCTGTTTGATAAGGCTTCACTTAAAAAAAAATAATAATAAATAAATAAATAACAATTACAGCAGCATCCCTAAAATAAATCAGATAGATAGATAGATAGATCACTGATACAAGTGATTTACCATTTTGCTGACATCCCCGTTTCCCTCGGGGATGATTCATTAGTAGCATTGCCGGAATGACTTTGCTTTTATTTTGCAAATTCACTCTCACGCCTCCTCAGCACTCCTCCACTCGGCCCCCGGATTGTCTGCGCGATGGCCACCGGAGAGCCCCTAATAGTCCCCTTTGTCACTTCAATTGAGGCCCTAAACACATTTGCTCGGTCATTTGCCTGTGAACGCTGTGCGGCGGGGCTCCTGAGGTGACGTTTCCGCGGGCAGCGAGACGTGAGGCCCGGTGTGTCCAGGCCTGTCGGACAGCAAGTGTGTGCCGGACAAAATGGCCCCATTTGCTCCCTTTATTATGAATGTTAAATCGAGTTTGAGCCACATGCAGCCCTCCTAAAAAAAAAACTAATAAAAAGGCCAAAATTTGATTCTGAACTTTTTGGTTAATATCACAGGGAACAGATATCGACCAACCCGCCACAGTCAAGGGGTAGGGAACAAAACAAAAAAAAAAACACATCAAAAGAGAATTTACCAGTGTTCCCTTAAAATCGCCTCACTTACATTTGAAGTTTACGCGCGTTTTATATTATTATAATTATTTTATTATATAATTTACACCCCCTCAACTTTTACGACTCGCCACTGCCTCACAATGTCTGATAATACTGATAATAAAATAACGATGATGGCGAGGGAACCTCCTCTGCTACAGAAAGCCCAGGGAAGAATAAATCATGGGAGAGAGTTCGGTGAGAAATGTGCCAACTGCAAACAGGCACAGGAAAGCTCCTGCGGAGGTGTGATCTCACCCAAGTAAAAACATAAACATGTGCGCTTCAAAGGCCCTGCTTGTGCGCAATCACTGCACCGAAATGCACCGCCATAAATAGAAAGGGGGGGGGGGGAGAGAAAAAAAAACACGGAGTGCAGTGGGGAAGCCTGAGCTGTGACCATAAAAGCCCATTTGTCTTAGTTTAGACCGAAAATTATTCCAGGTGAGAGTTGTTCAACTGGAAGTCGTCCTAAGAGGTTTGGGTGCAAGCGTAATGGGATAAATACACCCGAAACTTTTTTTTTTTAATGAACTCAAGTCTATTCATTTGTTGCACCTAAACTGGGGCCGGTGTCCACCTGAAAGTCCCTCTAAGGCTCACATAGTCTGAGTAAGAAACAGAAATACAGCCATCTTATTTAAGCATCATAAAAACTTTCCAGTTTATATGATATGTCTTCATGAAGACAATAAACTCAGATGAAAGCACGTCGCAGTGGGGTGCCCTGCTCGTTGGCCTGGCCTGAGTCTCATTATGCTGCCTGTGTTCCTGCCTTCTTTTTGTGCCTCTTCCCCTCCATCACAAGTAATTTACGCCGAGGAGTAACCAAACCGCCTGTGCGCTACAGAGGACTGTCATCGGCGCAATTTGTCTCCTCAGCTCACCGCTGGCAGCCCTGAGTTCGACAGCCAAGGCCTTCCTTTCTAACAACCGCTGACCTCGACGATCAGCTTCTCATTTTGACAAAAGCATAGTGAATCCCACCATCTAATGAACGGAGAAAAACAACCGAAGTGGAATTAGAGGTCGTGATCCCTCAGAAAATGAATACAGTTAAACTTTAAAAAAACAAACAAACAAAAAAAAAAACAGATTCCATCAAATTAAAAAAAGATCTGACCTGGATATTTCATTCATTTACGCAGATTGTTTATACATGATGGCAGCAATATCAAATCCTGGGCAAAACAAATGGTTATTCTTTTATGGGCTTCATTTGAGCCCCATAAAAGCACCCTATCAGTGAAATGAGGTGGGCCCACAGTGTATGAACAGATTCAGATTATTCTTGAGCACCGGCAGCCACTGAGAGCTCAGGAGCGGGCGAAACGGCTCATAAATAAATAACCAAAAAGCAAACTAAATTTACAAGATTGAAGAGTTGGGTTTGGCAAGTTTGTGTCAATTTAGGGCGGCGGATGTGAACAAGAGAGGGGGAGAGGCAAAAAAATAAAGAGGGGGAGAAAAAAGAAAAGAAAACATGAATTCATTAAGAGCCTTTCCCCGGGCAGAGTGACCCCGGGACCCGGAGAGACGCACGGTGGGGCCGGGGAAACTTCCCCCGCCAGGCCGCTTGTTTCTCCCTAAATCGCCATAAACCCAGATATCCCCGAAAGAAGTCCCCAGCAGCGGCCATAAATCACCCGGCTGTATTAAAAGCTTTGGTAAACCCCCAGCCAGGTCAGCCGGGTACAATTTATGGCATCACTTATGTAGGGAATAGATTGTTCTAACGAAATACATCAACTTCAAGCCTGCGCGCAGCCAACTCGCTACCATTGTGGAGAAAACACGGAGCTCTCCTCTCCTGCCCTCTCTCTCTCTCTCTCTCCCTCTCTTTCCCTCTCTCCTCTCCCTCTCTCTCTCTCTCTGTATCTCCCTCTGGAGCCCCCAACTCCTGCACAACAAGAATCCACTCATCCATCCGAGCCATGTGTTTTAAGTCAGCGGGTCCCAACTGGGGTCCGGTGACCCGCAGGGGTCACCGAGGGGGGTCCCTGGTAAAATAGGGAACTGCAATTTCAATATATATATATATTTCAGGAAGAAGCCGGTATGGCTGTAATTAATTCAGTACTTTATTCTACAACATCAAAACTGCGTAAAAAAGTTTGATTGGAGGTTTTACGTCACGTTGGATTCTTCTTATCATGGCCTGCTGCGCTCGCCCTGTTATTTAGAGGCACCGACAGACAACAAACCTTATCAGATAAGCTTTACACTGTTTTTCACCCGTGGAACTCGTGTCTCCTCCACGCCCGTGTCCTGGCGGAGGAAGCAGCGCTGTGAGAGGCAATTTAGTCAGAATGGTGATTTCACCAGGAGCTCAGAGAAGCAGGCTGGTCTTTTCCCAGCAGCGACTGCAGCAGGCCCACGGACGAGCCCTCAAATTAGTGGTGCTGTACCAGATTGCAAAACATAACTATTCAATTTGAGATTACACAGTTTTGTGGATGTTTGATAAGTAACAGGACCTTCCAATGGAGTTAAATAAATTATCGTTTTCTTTTCAATCTAATGTTTTCTACTTGTGTCACTCATCTACTGTACATAAGCAGCCTATCCACGGCATGTGTCTGATCTCTCCTTTTAATTTCAAAGAACAGACGTCCAGTAGAAAAATTGCCAAGCAGAGAAAAAGTTGCTTGAAAAAAAAAAAAAAAAGAATTTGTAATTTAAACTCCATGACTGGCGTATTTCACTTGTTTTAAGAAAAAACAGACATTGTGTAGACAGGTCAAGAATCACGCTGAGAGAGAAAAGGCGTTTACTGAGCCAGTGGCCCACTGTCCTACTTTCCTCCTGGCATAACAAGTCAACCGGGAGCCTCGTCTGAGCTCCAGCATTCATAGTTCAAGCTGCAGGCCCCCTTTCAACCTAATTTCCAGCATTCCTTATTCTTATTTCCCCAAACAGAGCAAAGTGTGACATTCCGAAATGTAGGAAAGGCATAACAGACGAGTGGGACACTATCCTCGCTGGGAGAGAAAAGAAAATACAGCTAGAATTTCCCATCGATTTTTACGCACGGCAAAAACATCAACACTCAGCTTAGACAGATGGCTTTGTTACTGGAAGCAACTGTTATAAAATATGACTATTAATAAGCCACTTGAAGAAGAATCAATAAATGAATACAGAGATAGATGGATGACAGTTTATTTTAATTTTTTTTTTTTTTTTTTTTTTTTTACTAAATGACAAAGCAAAGCAATTTTGGATAAATTAGAAAAAAAAAAAAAAAAAACTATACTGCAGCTTTTCCAAATGAATTGAGTATGAGAAATAGACTTATCGCCTTTTTTTTGAGTGTATGCTTTGACCTCAAACTGATAGTCCACATGTCAAAAGGCCACACACTCACACAGCCCTAAAATACGCGCAGCAGACCTGGGGGAAAGTGTCTGTGGGGGGTGGGTGTGGGGGTGGTGGGGGGGTCTCGGAGCTGCGACTCCCCGATGAGATACAGTGTGGAGCTAATTTCCTTTAAGTGACGAAGAAAGCACCAGCAGCCGACCATAGCTGATCAAACAAGAAAGAAAAAAAAAAAAGAATACACAACCACCATTGAAATGAATGAGCTTTCGCTGACGCGCATAACAATTGTGTACTGAAACCTGCACCGGCCACAGCGCCGGGCTGCGTAAAGCCAATAATACCATCAGTGATCCCTAAAAAGAAGCCAGGTGGCCGCTTTGAAAATGAAACGTTCGTTTCAATGCGGGGACGACAAAGAAAAGGATAAAAAAAAATAAATGAAGAATTTGGGTATACAGGAGCCTCACCCGCTGCGGCGCCCAGCCTCTGTGAGGCATGGGTGCTGGCTCACTTGGTATGAAGGGAAAAATGCGCTTCGGGCACCCTGCGACGCAACGCCAAGGGAAGATGCCATTTCTTACCTTCAACGGCGGACACTGCGGGCAGCAAGAGGCTGCATAAAAGCAGAAAGTAATCCATTGTCATAAAGCGGTCAGGTCGGACATGTAAATAGACCCGCTGGAGAGAGAGCGAGGAGGAGGTGCAGGAGGAGGAGGAGGAGGAGGGTATACAATCCTGGGCGATCCGACGCTCCGCGCACCCGGTCCCGTCCCAGTCCCTGTCACAGTCCCAGCTGTGTCAAGCCTCCAGGAGCAGAGTTGCCCACCATTCACCAAAGCACGTAAAGGTGTGTTTTTCGGAGGAAACGTGCGGATATTAACAGCCCCTTCTCCCTGTTCGGTCCCCCCCCTTCTTCTTTTTTTTTTTTTCTTTATCAAACCAGAGAAAAGGCAACGGGCGCAAGTCTTCCAGTCCCTTCCTCTCGCATTGAGCAAATCGTCTGAGAACAGGTAGTCCAGTCCGTGGTCACCATCCGGAGAATATTTCCCGCAATATTTCGCTGACAGTCAGTGAGAAAAAAAAAAAAAACAAGTAACAGCTTCTTTTTTTTTTTTTTTTTTTTTCTCGAGGAGATCCAAACACTTTCTCTGTGGTCAGAGGAGCAGAGGCAGGGAGAGCCGCACTTGTGTCAGAACCATGGTGTGTAGTCCCAGCGAGGCATGTGCGCGCTCACATGCGTCCACGACCCAAGTGGTATTCCTGTAAAGAAACAGCCGCGCGATTTATGGATATTTATTCCCTGAGCGAATTTATCAGCTTTGGCTGCTGCGTGAACCGTCTGCTTCGCTCGGCTTGTGCACTGGAATGAAGAACAAGGCTGTGGAGGAATAACGGGGGGAGAGAGAGAGAGAGAGAGAGAGAGAGAGAGAGACTGGAGGGTGGGGGGGGCACCAGGAGGAGGAGGGGTTACGGTTAAAGCAGCTGCATTGAAAAAAAGAAATGTCCACCTAGACTATCATTTGATTTCATATCTATATTCCAAATAAAACCATTGTCTGTTTGCAACAAGGGTGCTTTTAAATGATGTTTTAATTATGTTTCTTTCGGTACAATTAAGGGCAGCATACCGGGCGATCTTTTCCTCCAGACACTTCATTCAAAACATTTCTGTGACCAAAATAGAAGCAGTGGATATTTATTGGAATCATTTGCGCACCATTTTGAAACGTGTCCTCATCTGCATGTTTTCCCAAGGATTTTTAAGCATTAAAGTAATGGCTTAATTGTCAAGTTTTTTTTTTTTCTTTCTATTTTATCAGGTTTTTTTTTTTTTTTTTTCTTGCAGCGTGTCACTCTGCCTTTCCTTTCCCGGGACTCCCAGCCCGTGAGCAGGCATGGACGCACAGCGCCTCCCTGCGGGTCGCTCCGTTTCGATGCAAAGGAGAAGGACGTTTTCTGCTGAGTGTAAAACAAGTTTTTTTCTCTACAACTGCATGACTTAAAAATACTAAAACATTTCGAAAAAAGCTCCGGTGGACCTTGGATACCCCCCCCCCCCCCCCCCCCCCCCTCCCTCAACCCCCCAATTTAAAAAAGACAAACAGTTTTCTGTGAGTATGAAAGTGACCACATCCAATGCGTTTATATTCTAGACTTCGTTTAAAAAATACACGTGGATGAATAATTTAAGACTAGAACTTGAAGGATGTGCCCATGAAAAAACATCAAACGAGTTTTCCACTCATTCCGATTCAAGAGTCCACGGCATCGAAGTTTTTCTGTGAAATATAAAGTAGTAACAAAGCGGAGAAACTTCAGACGCGGAGCGGAACACAGAGCCACACGGTCGTCCAAGTCGCTCGTTTGTGTTTATAATACAGTGAGACATTTAACTCAGTCCGTCGGGCAAAAGGTAGCAGGCAGTGTGTGTTTTCCTGCAGGATTATAGACCTGCGATTTACTTTTCCTCTTCCTCGGATGTGTTGAAGAAGGGGGTATCTGTCACGACCCGGGCTATTACAGCCTTTCTCCTCAACCTCTCTGCATTTACAGTCGTTTTACTGAATCAGTGAGTG
Organism: Lateolabrax maculatus; assembly: GCA_031216445.1. Taxonomy (NCBI): domain Eukaryota; kingdom Metazoa; phylum Chordata; class Actinopteri; order Acropomatiformes; family Lateolabracidae; genus Lateolabrax; species Lateolabrax maculatus. Next base: position 11,344,717 of record CM062196.1, read on the forward strand.
CGCTTCAGTCTTTTCTTTAAAACAGGAGTAAACAAAGTTAAGGAATCTGCCAGGAGAATATGCATTTCTGCCCAGACTGCAACCCTAATATAAGTTCCTTTACATTTATATAAATGTATGTAGGCTATATATTTATACTGGTCACTCAAATGCAATCCTGTGATCTGCGGGGGAATTACAGGACTGCTGACAAACCAAAAACCTACAGTAACTCAGGTCAGAAGCATTTCAACATTATTGACACTTTAATGCTGAGGGATATTTTGGCCAATTTGTTTTGTTTAATTTAGTAATGATGCATTTAATTAAGTCAGACCTATATAGCAGAGCCGGAGATGAAAGGCACAGTTCTATGAGAGGCTCAGCTTGGCAGGGTCAGAATTAATAGTAGGCTACGAAATAGCAGAAGTCCACTACATTATTCATTGTTTTGAATATTGATGTGTTCTCTGCTGTATTCGGAGATAAGAAAGAAGTGAAGAACTGAACACCACTCTTCAAAAAAAGTTATTAGTATTAATGTTAATGTGAGGGATTTGCAGTATATTGTCGGGGCAATTCTACTCTTAACTTTATTCTGTATGCAAAGAATAACAATTATGTTAATACAATGGAATGTGTTGGCTGTTCTGTGGGTATATAAAAAAGTGTTTTAGGTGTGTATGGGGAAACTAGACCTGTGAAATGTCCAAGTGAAGCCAAATGACTGGTCTGTTAGTGTAAAGTTGAAAGGTGATTGGATGCCATTTCCTGAGAGGTGGAAGCAGACAGATGTAACCGTGAGTTCTGTGGTGTGTCTCTCTGTTTTATGTGTCAGTGTTGCCACTGTCACAGAGCTGGCTCACAATAACCTGAAGAAGATAACTGTGTGCCATTTTGCTAATGTGTGTAACTTATTTTCAGTATTACCATGATCAGCAAAATAAAACTCTCACTTCATCTCCTGAGTTAGACTTGTCAAAATCTTTTTTTTTTTCTTGTACCTCTAAGCCAGTTAAAACATAAAAGGGCAGAAATGTAGACTTTCATTGTGAAGAAATATTGCCGGTACTTTTATTTTAGTGATCAAATACAACAGACAATGATATTGCACAACTGTGCATTATGGTTGACCAGATAATTTACGTTTGTTAAAGTGAAAATGCAATCCCCAGACAGATATATATGATATGTTATAAATTTGCTTTCAGAGTGTTGGGGTTTAATTGGCTGAAATGTATGTACAACTGCTTTAAATCTCATTCCTTCCTTAACTCTAAATTTTAGAGGAACCACTTGGCTGATATCAGAGAGTTAAAATATGAAGAAAAGCATGTACTCCTGGATGTCAATGAAACTCATCAAAGTTTTCCAGCTCGATGTTATGGGCCAACTTGTGAAAGGGATGTTTTCACTTTGTGTTCCCTCAAGTCTAAAAACTACTTTTATGTTTTCCTAATATGATATATATTTTTTAGAATTTCTATAAAGATGACAAGAGGAAAATTCTAGGAGGTAAACACTGTTCTTATTGTGAATGGAGATCAGCTACGAGACCAAAATCAAACACAATACTAAACGAAAATAAATATAATGAAACAACAACGTTTCCTGGCTGTATAAACAGTGCACTTGCGACATTTCCTTGAAACAATTGTTAGTCTGTTTTTCCCCTGAGATTATTATTTGTTGTTCAATGACATAGCAGCCCAGCATATGGGATGACACATGGTTAGAAACTGTACTGATTTTAACAGTAATATTACTATATTATAAAAAGGTATTTGATATTGGTGCTATTTACAGGATATTGCTGTGCAATTGTACATATTTATTGTAACCTACCAACAGCAACGGTGCTTTGGTGTTGCTGGCAATATTTACCATTAAAAATTCTAAAATGTAAATATTTAAAATTAAATATTAAAACCAGTCAATGACAAATGTATTTTACCAGAACATTCACTGTCATTATATTTTTTATGATTAATAATTTTAGCTTTTTGGTCTCAATGTTAAAATAATGAGTAACGACAGAAAAGAAAAAAAAAAGGCTCCCTCGGACGATGTCATGGTGTTTTGGGGGATAGGGCTCACTGACACAAAATTTGTCAGATTCCCATGTGAATTCCTGTATACCTCATAACGACATAGTCCGTTGGAAAGGAAAATCATTGTATAAGTGAAGCGACGAGGGTAAGAGGATCTGTGGCGGCTTCAAAGAAGACTGTCTCGTTTGTTGCCAAAACCACTGAAGCTCCAGCTCTCCTGCCTGGTCGCCATTAAAGGGCAACCAGAAGCACACTGAGTTCACGACTGCCACCTCTGTTACTTCTATGCGCTTATGACTGCTCTTAAAAGGAAATGAGGTAGAAAGACTTTAGAGCAACTTTGCAAACGCAAAAATCTCGGTCTATGATAAACAAAAGATTACCAGGTGTAAGACTCAGAGAATTTCTGAACCCCCAACTGTTTGCCAATGTAAAAAAAAAATAAGTGTGTCAAACCATAAATATGGGCTTGGTATAAACCAACACACTGGGGGGGAAACTTTTTCCAATGAATGGAACGTCCACGTTAATAAATCACCGGTTTTGTACTTTATAGGTTCTTACAAAACCTATGGAGCAGGTTTATTTTTCTACGTTTTATAGTGTGTGTCATTTGGGTCCGGTTTGACGCTTGAGAGTTTTCTCGTCTATGAATGGCAGCAGTAAAACTGTATACAGCCTTGTTGTTATATAATGACTGTAACGGGTCAAGATAAGTGCTGAAAATACCCACCAACACACACACACACACACACACACACACACACACACACACACACACAGATAGCTTATTTCTGGAGACGTTGCATTGATATATTGTTCCTGGAGGCATACCTTAACCATTGCCCATGACCAAAACAAACCCTAACCATCGCCCTTACCTTTACCCTTTTATCTAACCCCAGTGAGGATAAGAGGATATTTCAGCTGTGCCTGAATGCAACGGCTCTGAAACCAAATTGTGGATACCAATTTTGTCTTGAAGTTGTGGCTGAACTGGTTTCCGCAATTTGTTCCAAATGCGACTTAAAACAAAGACGCATACACACATACTGTACATAGACACAGAGCAATTGTCCCACTAAGTGCTCCTGAGAAGCACCTGGCACACATTAGAAACTCAATAAGTAAAGTGGCAGACATTTTACTGCCATATGGAAATTTCTCAAGCTTACACCTACTGCGCCCTCGCCAGACCCTTGCTAACCTCATCCATCCTTCCTGCCCGTCATTTTGTGCCAGGATATCAGTGTCTCTACTTTCTCTCTTAAAACGCAACATGTACACACACACACACACACACACACACACACACACACATACACACAGTTAGACCTAAAACACCAAACTTCTCTAACCCCTCCTCCCCGACAAATCACATGCCCGGACGCAAACACAAACGCACACAGTCACCCCCTGTAGCACGCATAAAACTCTGGCAGACTTCACACACTCAGACACACACACACACATATACACACACCCTGTAGCTCTTATGTCTGGGTATGGTCTAATAGCAGCACTAATGTGATGTGAGTGTGAGGGGATCGCTTTACTCTGGCAATATTAAGGGAATGGTGAGCCGTTGGTTATGTTAGAGTGTCTTTTGACATGTGTGTGCGCACTTGTGTGGGTGTGTGTGTGTGTGGGTGTGTGTGTGTGTGTGTGTGAGGTAACAGGCAAAGAGGACTAGTAGTACTGGTGGAGGAGCAGTTGGTGGTGGGTGGCTCTGGAGAATCTCACAAGGGCTCAAAGCTGGAATCCAGGCTGAGAGGAGGTGCATGTGTGTGTGTGTCTGTGTGTGTGCGGGACAGAGGGGGGCTGTTTACAAGAGTTTTGGGGGTGGGGGTTTAATCCTAAAGGCCTTCACCACTGACCGAGCACTTAACACAGGATCACAAATACCGCCCCAACTGAACCCCCTCAAGACCACCATCATCCACCCTCCGCTACACACACCAGCACAAACACACACACCCAACACCACGTCCAATGTCTCGCCTCCAGCTCCAGTCCTGCCGCTGTAAATCAGCACCTCCTTGCCAACCCCCACCCTCCCCAACTCTCCTCTTCCCTTACCACCACCAATACCCCAACTTCTGCCACAACCAGCTACTGTCTGTCTCTGCTGAGTATCTATCACCTCTCAGCACCTCCTCTACCTAACAGAGAAAAGCTATACTTCACTGTCTTGACTGACTGCAGATTTATGACTCAACCTCCCATCACCCCGACCCCTGTCTTTGTGCCGACAGACAGACAGACAGGCAGGCATTTAGGCAGACAGGCAGTCATAGATTGACGCAGTCATACGTGTATGAGGATCACTGTGTCACGCAGGCACACACATGCTGACAAACAGCCTGAGCATGTAAATTACACACTGTGTGGACAAAAAGTGAGAGAAATAACCTTTCACCACTATGACAGGGTTACGTAGAGAACATGGACAGAAACTGACACTTTTGCACATGATTACATTTTATTCCAACTCTGGCAACTGAGGTTTAGTTCTTGACTTTGGGGGAAGCCTTATCCTATAACCTCAACCCAGGTTTCAATTGCCTTACCTTCACTGAAGTTGCTTAACCTTAAACTCAATTAGCTAATATTTCAACACAATTTACAATTAGCATGTCCAATTTGTCACAAATTGCTGTCACAACATTTGTGTCCACTTATATTTAAAATAAAAATCTGTTGGAAGACAAATGCTCTTACAAAACAAGTATCACTACTTTGTCTTAACATAACTTTCAAAACAGAGTTTGACTAGAAGACATTTTCACATTCATCGGCTGAGGGGGGAAAGTTTCTCTGTGATAAAATCTGAAATTAAAGTGTGTGCCTACCTGATTTTGTCACATTACAACTAGTTTGGAAGCCAATCATGGTCCAATGTGCAACTTACACGTGTGATGTTGAAACTTACATTTACATATACACTGAAAATTGATCTTTCAGTGTGGTAGGAGACATGTTGTGTCCAGCAGTAAAATGTTTGAAATTAACAATATTGGCAAGTATTCAGTATTCATATTCATTTCTTAATGCAGAGAAGTTGTAGATTAAAAAAATATATATTTTTTACTCAGTAGTTGAGCCTTACATGAGACACAAATTATTATTCCAAGCAGCATATTTTTTTATGTCTTAAAACATGTCTGGAGGAGATTCTTAATCATTATATTTAATCAACTTGTCCAAAATATATCCAAAATGGATATTGTCTTTATTCTAAAGCACAAGCAGCTAAAAGTCAAAGCAAAACATACATAAATCCATACACCTCTCAACCCTTCATTTCTCAAACATATTTTTCTCTGCCTGCTCTTCTGCCACCTCTGCTCTCTGTATTACAATATTTTGTCTGGCCTAAATGGCATACTAGGTGGGGGGAGGTCAAGGCAGGTGTACTGGCCAGCAGAAACACTACTGTACGCTTCAGAGCTTTTCCCATTAACACAATGGAAAAATCCTGTGTTGCTACTATCATTGCCATTGTAAATGCATGGGCTTGCCAACGTGCAACCTTCTCCCGAGGTACGTTGGCCTGTACATTCCAGATTTATATGCTGTCTCCCTACATCCATGGCTGAGCTTGAAATATCTCAAGCTTTCCTCGTGCCAACAAAATTGCTTTCGATTCATAAATATTCTGGACGTTTCCATCACGGCAGTGGATTACTTTCACGTTGGAATGAGAAAAGAACACTCAATTTACTTCAATAACTAAATGTTTTGAAGAAAATATAGCCGTGACAAATCCCCAAGGACAAAGTCCAGACCAAGAGGGGAAAAACTAGGCTCATGCAGAAATCATTTGAAGTCGGCCGGTATCAAAGGTCCAGGATGAATAATCACTGGTGCTGGTCCAATAACAGAATGATTGATTAGCCCAGAGCCCCACACTGTCTGAGATAACATTGTTCAAAGTGCCCAAACACAATGTCAACACAGTGTCTCCCTCGTGGGCGCCGCTCTTCCTCCATACCCAGAAACCCCGTGTTGACCCTTGACCTTTCAGCATGTCCAGCTGCAAAATGCAATCTTCCATGCAGTCTGTGACCCTGAGGGTTGCCAACAGTGGCAAGTGGTGGCAGATGCTCTCTACTGTAGGTTATTGGAGGTCACTATAAACATCCCTCAAAAACAAGCTAGGAAATCAACTTATTAAACAGGCCTGCAGACCTTTTCTGTTATTTGAAAGAACATCAAAATCTGTGATAGTGTATTCATTGCTACACTCATATCTCATACAAAAGACTTACTTGAGGCCATTGACAGAAGCAGAGGTCAATAGCTTTGGTGTCTATGTTTTATGAGCATCAAATAACAACAAATCATCCCTGTCTAGTTACTGTCAGTCAGGTGAAAACTGTCTTCCCCCTCAGTGTCCAGCTCTACTCCGGCTCTACTCCCAGAGGTAGTTAGTCATGACAAAGTTTCTAACCACAAAAGCACATGGTTTCAGTTTAGCCCTCGCTACCATTCAACATGGCTCCCGTCCGGTCGTGCTCTCTCTGCATGATCATACCACACTCGTATATGACATGCCATGGCCCAAAAGCTGGGTAATGGGAAGCAGAGAGCCTTAACCACCACCACCCCCACATCCGGACAACCAATATGAAATGTCATCCACATCTTTGGGTAAATGCTTGTAATATTTCAAATGACTCTTCCTTTGTGCTCTGCTGAATGATCTGAAACTCGAGTTAATGCATCTAAATGAGAGTAGATTGTTTTGCAGAGGTGGTACTGGTACACGGTGTCAGCTGGTCAACTGGTTAGCTGGTCTTTTGCCTGCCCCGCTGGCGATTGGGCATGTGGTGAGGGAGCAGACGCTTGGCAAGATGGTGCAAGACTGTAGTCATTCAGTGTGTATGTCTGGGAGTGTATTTATGTGTAAGCCAAGCTCTTATTACCTCAGTGTGGGTGAGTGTGAGGTGGTCTGTGTATGTGTGTGTGTGCGTGCTAAGTCCTTATTACCTTAGCGTATGCGTAATGTAACCAAAGTACTTATTACCCTGGTATGGCATTGCGTGTGTGCGTGTTTGCATGTGTTTGTCCCTATTAGCTTCTTCCACCATACCAGATACTCCCTGAGCACTAGTTAGCATGTAGAGCAAGAAAACACAGCATGACCCTGTCAGGCCTGTCACAGACATTAAGAAAAAGTGTAATTTACCCAATTACAGGTTAGTTACTGTCATGATACTCACACACACATAAGAGATTGGATTTTTAATCCTTTAATGCATAGTTTAATAAAGATAAGATATGGCATTGCTCACTATAGTTTTTGCTTCCTAGTTTCTACTAGTTATAGTAACAGCAAAATTATATCACATCCAGTATTAAAGGGTTGGTTCACATAAATGCTGCACACACAAAAGAATATATTTATTAGTCGTGTGGATAGTTTTGGTTTTATTTGTCCAGATTTTACAATTTCTGTCCCAATACAACTGAGATGTTGTTATTAAATAGCAGCTTGTCTTTCTAAAAAAAACACAAAAGAATTTAGGGTCAGGTTTTGCTAAAAAAAAAAAAAGTGCATCATACAATGTGTCTAACCTCATAGGAAATCAAAAGTGTTTAAACCTGATCCCAACGGCCACACTCAAAGGCAGAGTGAAAAGTTGACTGACATAGAGAGGGGAGAAGCAATTATCGTTTGAATATTAGGATAACAGTAAATATTTTCAGCTGGTCTCTCCTGGGAGACATTCATAGCATTGCACTCGGTTGTTCACATGAAAAGTGACAGAATGGGTGAAAAAAGATAAAACCTAGGCAATAAGAGAAACTCGCACACGGCTAGATACCACTTTAGGTGCGTGAAATAATATATTTTCTTGTAAAGTGGGAGAACCAACCCTTTAGTATGGATCTTGTGATGTACCAAGTTTAAATATACAGATCCAAAATTCAACATTTTAAAAATTTGATTCTCCACCTTTGGTGTTCAGATAATACAGTACAACACAGTATTAACACTGACTTGCAATAGTGAAACAATGTAAATGTTAATATAAGATAGTAAGTACACACAAAGAAAGAGTTGGGAAAAAGAATCTGAACACAAAACTATTTTTAGGTCATACTGTAAACAGTTGCAGCAGTTAAAATTCCATCTTTCATGTCTGTGCAAATGCAGCACAGTTCCATGTTCATATGACTGTATTGCCTTGACTGCATATTTTTCAGATTTTGCGTAAATATTGCCTTGAGTACCTAAACACATAAAAGTCTAGATGAAACAAACACTCCCAGTCACTCTGCAGTTTCACAGGTGTCTTGGCCTACGCTAGACTCGAAGCAGACAAAGCAGGGCAGCATTATTGTTTTTCCTCAGGGCTCTGACTTGTCCGTGCACTTACACATGATTACATCATCAATATTTGGGGCAACAAGTGAAACTGGTGCTGCTAGGCTGCAGCTCATAATATTTCACCCACTTTAGAGTCACAACAAGTTATGCCTCTATAGATACTGGTGGAATGTTTCATACGTAGTCACTTTCTAATTTTGTCTGGTATTGGAGGAAGCAGCCACTATAACCAATAATCACTGACTGACTGCAGATGACTTTCAGCAAATTTGTGTTGTTGCTAATATTGATTCATCCTTTAATAAATTTGAGTTGGCTTATGTTGGGACTGAAATGTTGAAGTGCATATTGATCTATTATCAAGAGTGTGTAATTGAGTATACTTTTGCTGGTACTTCTGAGTGAAAGATGTTAAGTTTCTGTGTCTTATCTTTTAAAATTACGTTTTTTTAAATCACTTTACTTCTGTAAAAAGTCCTATCCTATACAATCATGCCTAAAGGCTACCAAAAAATCAAGCTGAATGAATACTGCTGCTGGTTGTGTGGGTTTAAATACGAGGTTTGGTATAGCATGTTGCTCTCTCACTTTCTCTACTCATGCATGCTCTGACAACCGACTGGCAGACCAAGAGAAAGGCAAGATCCCTGGCAGAGACGGTAATTTGGTATAGCAGATATGTAATTCAAGAACGTGCACCCATGCACAGACAAGCCTGCACAGTATGCACATGGCAGTAGGGATGAATGCATGCAGTTGTGCAGGGACACACTCACAAACACATGACTGTACCCAACAAGTATTTGACAGACAGCAACACGCAGGAGGCGGCCAAGTTCAACCACTTTCCAATCCCCAGTGACATTTACATGACACACAGGTTTACTCTCTAAGAAAACATTAAAGCAGCTTTGGAAAATGTTTGGAGCTGATATCATAATAGTATTTAGTTTCTGATTTTACAAAGCAATGCATGCAACATGAATGGAAAAAAGACATCATAAAAACTTTGGTGCTATATTTACATGGGTGCAGTCCTTCATATAAAGATTTATTCAACTTTAAAATGTTCACAAAGTATGTATGGTTGCATACACACGTCAGACACAAGTTATAAATCTGCAGACTTTTTTTCCCCTCTTAAGCAGCCCCACCCATCTTCATGGCACAGCTATACAGACACAAGGAAACAGTTGCACTGCCAGCACCTACCCACACACCAACCCATAACCACCAGTCGGCTGCCTTATGCCTGCCGCTGATACAAACAGACAACACAAAACATTCTGCCAAGAAGCAATCAGTCAGAAAGAGTGCCTCAGTGATTTGTTATGAGCAGGTGCTGTGAAGAAAATTGACAGGCAATGTTTTATCAAGACGGAGTGAATTTACTGCCGGTAAATTGATAGTAGACATAATGAAACAATAAAAATGTCTGCAGCACCAGCCAAGACAAGGTGCTATGTGGTTGCATATATATGTGTGTACGTGTGGGAGCATGCACGTAGAGTGTGCGTGTGTATGTGTGTGTATCTATGTCAGAAGAGATCCATTGCTTTGCAATTCACCAAACTGCCACATTACTCCCATTCATGCCCCATTGTTTTCTTACCTGATAAGGAAGTACTTGAGCTGTTTGCAAACAGTGAACAATGAGAGAGGACAATAGAGCTATTCCAAAGGCAGAGAGAAGGAGAACGGGGTAATAAGAAGAAAAGGGGGAAAGAGAAACACAGAGAGAGCATGAGTGTGCATTTGAGAGGTACGTGTGTGTGTGTGTGTGTGTGTGTGTGTGTGTTTGCTGTTCAAACAAACAAACTTCACCAAAGTGGCTAATTTTCAGCATTGTTGCATTATATCATGTCGTCCTGCTGCAAGCCATCATAGGGTGTTTAGTGACTTTGCCCAGTGCTGTACACCTCTCCCCCTCCCACGACCCACACACACACACCTACACACACACACACAGGTCTGTCACCCATGGCGATGTGAGTGATCTCTGTATGGACGCTGCTGAGCAGCTAAAGGGGGCATCTGGTCTTTTTCCCTTCTCAGTCGCTGAAATGTAAACACCCCAGTTGCCTGGATTTGCCAAATGAGCACCTGGTATTTCAAAGTGGCCTCCTGGCTGTGACTTTTTTTTTCAAGTTGGGCTGGGAGGCAAGGCTGTTCTGCATTATGTAGACATACACATACGCATGCTTGCACGCACACTTGCTGTTGTTCGCCACAAATGTATAGTGGGAGTAGAGATACAGGGTGAAACATGCCAGCAGGCCCACACATGCACATGTTCACACACTGACACAACTGCTTGAACTAAAAAAGTGCATGCATAGGTACACGCACACTATGCACTCACACGCACACATACACCACACACTCCGTCATTCCCTCACCTGGCCTTGTGTTTAGTCTATACCAAGTGTAATGGTATACGGTAGGATTACTGCGACCCTCTGAGGTGCTGCAGTATAGCGGTGTGGTGTGTGTCAAGCCTGTCCTCATTCCTGCTGGCTGCTGCGACTTGTCATCAGAACAGTTAAATATACAGAGCTAAACCAGACCCAAACCTTCACACTGTTAATCTGAGGACAAAAATGGGGGTCATCACAGAGAATATTCATTAAAAAAGATGAAATAAAATGAAATAAAATAAAAAACATTTTTTTCTCACATGGTCAAAGAAAAATAAAATTTTCATCATTTTCATTCAAGGTTTTCTCACTAAGAAATCCACAGAACGAATGTTGCCTGAGCTTCAAAGCAGATAACTGCTCACTGGAGGATGAGGTATCTAAACACTCACAAAGTAAAGTGGGTAAGACCAAATTGAATCCATTTAGGTTGTTGGCTAATTTATGGTGCATTAAAATCAAACTGAATTGCTCAGAAGAACACATTTTGGCACACAGTGCTGGGTGTAACAATGAATACCACAACTACAGCGGACTAAATTGAAAGTTGAAATTACTACTGATTAGCCAAAATAAGATTGAATGGATTCATATGATAATCCTGCCTTACATGTTAATATCCAAAGCACAATAAGTAATAAGCAATCCTAATGAGAAAAAATAGGGAAAAGTTGACAAATAAATTTATTGGCCTACACTATCTCTATCTATCTTTATACTATCTACTATATCTTGAAAGTCAACAGTCTTCGTTACATTTTATTTTTTTTTTAATCTGTGTTTTTGTGATTGTTCACGTGTTCTTTGCCATTTTTATGTAACAGCATATTTACACTTATTTACAGTTATGTACACCCCTGCTGTTCTAATATTTGCTGGCAAGCCTATTGTATCCCTCCTACTCCTTCTGCTGCCTTTTTATACTGTCTTTTTCAAAATGGCAAAGTGAAAGGAGAACAGTCAAATGTATGCAGTTGCTTTATATCTTGGGGGACTCAGTTCCCTGTACCATAAAAGAAGATGCAGTCCTCTGTGGTGTAATTGCTCATTGTGGTGTTTATGGTGACACTTGCCAAGCAGACTCTTTCCCAGATTTTATTTTGAAATAAATAGCATGTCTGAATAATTATTAGTCTTGTTATTTTTGCCAAAATCAACTGAAAATGAAAGTAAAAAGCAATGATATCATTTTGCACACCCACAATGCCTCACAAAGTATAATTATTCTTATGACAAAACAGCAAAACTAGATATACAGGCAACATATCAGTTTGGCCCGGGAGCCTTTTACTCATCCCGCCTAACCTCTTCCTAAAATGGAAAATGTTGTTTTGTTGATTTCGCTGATGTGATCTGTGGTCTGTTGCTTTTGGCACTGATTCACATTCATGTGATAACAGACTATGACACGCCACTGCATGCCTTGACATTGACAGTGTACGGGCCGACAGTGGCTGTCTGTCATCACAGCACTCTGACACATCCTGGCCTGCACCCACTCAGACCTGAGTAAGGAATCCTGGGTAGAAAGTAAGGTGTCTCCTTTTGGATTCCGTAACACATTCCATGGCACTTAATCACCAGTATCACCAGTTTGGAAGATGAGTGAGAGTCTGACTTGTGCTTATCATTTATGTGTGTATGCATGTGGTGACTGCTTAGTGTTTACTCGACTGGATGAATGAGTACAAAATTTGGGCTTGAGTGGGTGTGTGTGTGTGACAATCTGTTTTTCTTTGTTTGGTGTGTGAGATCATAGATCAAAGTATGTTTTTTAAGTTGCGAGTGTGTGCGTGTGCATTTTTGTACGCGGGTCTGGATGTACGTGAGTATCCTGACACGTCTCAGTGAACAAATCAGGCACACTTCTCCTCTCATGCTTTCAGGAAACTTTTCACGAGGGATTGTGATACTCTCCTCTACCCACTCCTGCACAAAAGTGATGTTCTGCCTTTGTAGCAAATCCCTGTTTTCTCAACTGGCTGCATCCACTGGGGAAACAGAACACATTCTACAGACAAGCATGAGAAACACCCTGACAAAACAGACTACAAACAGCGAGCAAGGGTACAGAAATGCTGATAACGTCAGTCTTTTTTTTTTCATCTCTTTTCCCCTGTCTCCAACCCGGTACTACGGTATCTATCATTGTTTGTCATTTTGTCTTGGGTATTTTCTGCTCTTCTGTGTGAATGTTCAGAAGTTTCCCATGGGTGCTGATGGGAAAAAAAAGATCCTGGCAGCATTTCATATAGACTCCCCAAGGTTGCAGGACCTTGAGTCTTTCTGTCCTCCCGAACATCGGCTCACCTTTGCCTTTCATTACCTCTCTTTGTCTTCCTGTCTTTCTCCTTTTGCCCTTCCTTTTACTCTTTTTCATCAAAACTTCAGCAAAACGGGAGCTCTGTGGTCTCCTCCTATGCGCTGGGGGCAAAGGTGCTCTAGATTAAAAAGAACTTTGCAAATTGAATTCACACTTGATGAAACAAACAGATTTGCATGTGTCTATCCGCCTGAGACGGGGTGGCCAGCTCCAGGCAACGAACTGTCCCACCTCTGAACAGTGTAATGCTCTCAACTAATTAATGGGCTGTTATTGGAGAAATGTGTCACAGAGTTTGAGGTGAGGCGATGTAGAACGGTGCGACCCCAGTCCAATAAAGGTTGAGGTCCTTGCTAATAGGATGGAACCGGGTCATTTCTTAACCTAATGAAAGTTTCCAAACAAGTTTGTAGTGCTCAGTGTTACGTTGTGCATCAATCTACCTCATTCGCATCTCAGACAGAAAGCAAAGACTGATTCCAGCCTGTCTTGTAAAATGCTTACATTTTCATTTCTTTGTATTATGGTGGCAATATGTGAAGTATTCAAGCTGCTTTGAAACCATATTGTGGTGACAGCTGTGTATTTGAGTTGACAGCTGAGTCTATTATCCCCTTCTTTATTTCATCAAAGAATGTGTTTCCTTACATTACATCAACTTAGAAATTACAGTGATATGCTGAGGCAATAAGTGTGTGTAAGAATTCTGTGGTGTCCTGGGTTCACTTATGTGACTTAGACTTTTATTTTCTTCATTTGCGGTCCTTTGGTCCCAAGTGGTAGTGTTATTTTATGATGTTCCCTAAGCTATTTCTATAATGGTGCAGGCCACACACCACTACAATAAGGCCTCTTCACCTCGTGTTTTGTTGGCCTTTAAGGCAGCCTCCCCGCTGGTTGCCAACAGAGGTCAGTGGGGAGATCGGTTGGGCATCGGCGACCACAGATAAACCCTCCTCTCTCCCTGGGCATGGTGGGAAGGCTCATGGGACAAGCGTGGGCAGACAGGCGGACGCGTTTCCTGCACCTCTCTGTCCCTTCAGCTATTTACCAGACGGAGGTCCCATCCAAGCAGGAATTTCACACCCTATTGACAATGTGGCTTCTGTCAGCTGCCGCTCCAGCACCCATTACCAGGGACTCATCCTTTCTTCCGTCTCTTCCGTGTTTCCCTGTCTGTCTTTCTGCCTTATTTTAATCCTTCAAGGGGGTTCTGCCCTGTAGGTTGTTAAAAGAAAAGGCAGGATCCAGACTTAAAAAGGATATATGGTTGGTCAGGGATGTGTGGCTAGGGTGTGGCTTTGTTTTTAAGGTGCTCTGTTGGTTTAGCTGGGGAAGGCCGTTGTTAAGAGTCAGAGTGTTGAGAACAGACAAACTGATAAGTCATGCGACCTAACGGAAAGGAAATACACTATTGCTATTCTCCATTGTAGGCTTTAGATGATGTATGTGTGATTAAAGTCATGGAAAACATTTGGTCAGCTTGTTTATCGACCACTCGTGAAAGGGGTTTTATTCTTAACACTGACTTTCCAATCCAAGTTCAGGCTGTAATTTACACAGTAAGGTTATTCACAGCTAACAGTTATCCACCATTCTCATGAAGGTGTTAACCGCGCCGTCCCACCTTCCCAGGGCATTTGGGCTTCTAAAATTGCCTGAAATGTACCAACAAGGGTATCATTTTATAGGAGAAGAGGTTAATGATCTTAAACAGTAACTTAGCGCCAGATCACTGATGAGCTGTGATTGGATGTGGTCAGAAATGTAACTTCCTTCCAACACATATGACCTGTTTTTCTGTCGAGCACATTAACAGAAAGCTGGTTCTCTGTTTGTGGAAGCAATGTAAAACACGCCACAGCTAAATAATCCTGCCTATATGATTGTTATTCTAAAGGAGGACAACTTGGATTCCCTTGACTTAGACTGTCATAAAATGTCTCTCATCACACATAAGTGTTCTTTCCTGAAAGGCTAAGGTCACATCCCCTCCTGCAGCGAGATGTGTGCTGCGGGGAAGGGGAGTGTCGCTTTCTCTCCTGTGTGTTTATGTGTTGATGTAAACACCAAGACCGAGAAGATTAAAGGTACACCGCACATGTTTATTTTAAATTTCACCTAGCAATCCATGGTATGTGGTGTGGTCGCCCGAGATGTCAAGGTAAGCTTAATCAAAGGTGTGGTTTTTTGGTTTGTGATGGAAATATTCCAAAGTTTCCAACAGCAAAGCAGATGTGTAGAATAATCTGGATTTGCACCGTTGCACCATTTTTACACACTCTATAAAGCTGAATGCTGTGTTGCTTTATTCTTCTGGCCAATGTCTAATTTTGACACAAAAATATAATTACACTTACACATTACACATACTAACACTTGCAGCGTGGGGGGGGGGGTCTTTTATCAGAATATGTCTAGCCAGTAGTATCTTGTACTGGTCCCCTTGCTTGAGAAAAAGTCAAACCTAAAACACTCATATGGTATGCTACTTGAAGCTTGACTAAGACCATATTGCCATGGAAACAGGATATTTTTTTGGTCTCATAGAGGGTTTTTTTTTTTTTTTTTTCAGGAGAGATAGTTCGAACGAACACACTCATAATGGCAAGCTCATCTCTGCTGCTCACTGCTCACTTGATGCCAGAGAGCAAGGGTTCTAGTAGAGGTGCATTAAGTTTACCTTAAACGTGATTAAAGAAGGGGCCTAGGATAGCGGAAGCAACTAAATGAGATTAAATGAAATTGGTGGAGGGGGAAAGAGTTAATTAGCTTAATAAGATTGGGGAGACAGGGAGTGGTCGGAGCAAAAAGAAGGTGAGGAGCGGGGGCTGTGCTCGTGTTGTGGAGGGGGTAGCTGTGCCGTCGTGTGTCTCTGGAACATGCCAGAGGTACAATAGGGGTGCTAATCTGGCAAATTGAAAGGTGCACGCAGGGATGGGTGTGGGTACGGGAGTGGCACTTGGGCTCCCATCCCTGGAATGAGAAAAACAAATTAAATTTTTGTAGCCTCAGAATAGCCCCCCCCCTTCCACTTGTGAGTGTGATTGATTGAATTTGTGCCTTTCATGAGGGAGAGCTGTGAAGGTAAAATTATGGCCAACATTTTGTAAGGTATGTTTAAACCCACTTTGGTATTTGCTGTTTTATTTAGACATTTAAAATTAAAATATGAAACTGGGGTGTGACACATAAAATAATGCAAAGACTTGGACTCATTGGAAGTCATCCTTGCAAGACATACAGTAGTGGACTACTATCACTGTTAAATTTGTTTTGTTTCTTCGTAATGACAGGGGAAAATCTGCACCTACATAAAGTTCCATATCTTCTACTTGTAATTAGAAAGGACTCAAATATACTATATGTTAACTTTCCCACATGAAGGGCATTTTAGCAGCATCTTAGCTGCAGGTCGTTAGACCGCAGGTAGAGATCTGGACACAACACGAAAACTCTACAAAGAAAGGACCTGATATTGAAATTTTGAAGTACCTGAGAAAGTGAAAGCCAGTTATCACCGTCTGTATAATTTACAGCAAATATGCTGTTCTACCCTGAGAATTCAGTTTATAAAATATTAGAATTATTTAATTACCAGGATGAAAAACAGAGGTGTAGTGACACTTTTAATGGTGAAATTCATCAAAAAACGACAGAAATATCAACCATGATCGAAAGCAATTAAGTCAGAACATTTACAGCAGCCTTTTTGAAATCCCTGTGGCATTGATGCAGTAAATGCAGTTCATTCAAGGAGTGCTCCCACAGCCATAAAAGCCCAATCTCAACTTTGAGTATCCCCACTCTGCCTTTTAGCATTAATCAATACTTATCAAGCTTCCCAAACCCTCATCTATTAAGAAGGCTTGTCATTTCTTGTTTAAAGGCCAGATCAGCTCTTTTATGAGGCACCTGTTTGATAAAATCACTATTCCCCCAGGGAGGTGTCTCCTCTGCCAAATCTGACAGCTTAACAAAACAGAGGCGGCCTCTACTTTTGCCTGTGGCCAGTGTCAAATTAGTTATCATTATCCACTTGTTGTCAGAATTAGACATATTTTGTCCTTTGCCTCATTGGCAATAAAATAAAGGGAGGGAATGACAAATTGAATCCACAGGCTTAATTGTGTGGTCTTTGATGGATGAGGGTCCATTCAAATAGGTAGATAATGAATGACAAAGAAGATAGGAGAGCTGTTGCTGAGCAGTGAGGAGGACAGATTACCTCTGTGTCCTGAAGCTTTGATTGGTGGAATTTGTCAGTTTGATTGCCAGGAAGAGATGAGGTGATCTTCCTGTCTCTTTTCGGGGGGGGGGGGGGGGGGGGGGTATGCAGGGTGTGAGAGTTTCCGCCAGTAACGTGACGTAACGTCTGAGTATAACTGATCTTAAGCTCCTAAAGAAAGGTCCCACAAGCAGGATCAAGCCTCAAAGAACATAAATATGTCACAGGGTTTTAAAACGTGGTTTGCTGCTGACAAGTTCAGAGTTAGGATATTTTTGCTCTTTGTCGGCTGTGATATATCTCATATACCGCAGTGTTTCAAGATTCATGGCTGAATGGAATATGTCAGTCATACCGTATTTTGCAGGATATTAGACAACCTTCCATAGACAGAACTCTGGAACATTAAAGCAAGATCTAGGAGACACATAATGCAGCAAGGACAAACAGAAACATTTCCTTGGTGCATTACTGAAAAGACATTGACAAAAAAATCTGAATACATCAAAGGCATGCAAGACTTTACAGTTACATGAGTAGTTACAATTTTAACACTGAGGGCCCATAACCTGAAGGTGTTGTTCCACCCAGCTCTCCTGCATAATCACATTGAGTCTTTCACACAATTAAATGGGTGTTACATTGATTGAAAGATTTCAGAGAGAGGACCGATTAGAATGTGGTTTACGTCTAACTGGATAACGGTGTCATCTGTCTTTGACAAAACCACTATTTGGAGTTGCCAGTGGCTACCACACAAACAAGGAGAGCAGAACCCATGCCAAAAACGTATGGCAGACATCAGCAACTCCTTCCTGATCCCATTCCTTCCCCCCCCCCCAATCTTTCAGTCTCTCATTCTCTCTCCCCTTCTCCTCACAGTGACTCTACAATATGTTGCCCTAGAAAAATGCAAATAAATAATGCATTGCATGATTAAATTACAATTTCCATTGTAAATGCACTGATGTAAATGCGAAAAGTAACTTGCTGGCAAAGAATTAAAAAGTCGGTTCATTTCATTATGTAAAGGAATCCTCTCAGGAGTCAAGAAAAAGAAGTTGGCAATGACCTGTTATTGGAAGGGTGGACCTGGCTCATTATGCAGTGTGTTTCAGTGAGCCTAAACTCAGAACATGTTAATGGAGCCATTTTAGAAAGAGCAATATGACACACAAGATGGGTTCTGTTCCATATTTCCTTTACAAATTCATTAAAGTTAGACATTACAACAGACATGTTATCGCTGGGTTTGATCTCTCTCTATGTTTTTATTGCAACCATCTTTTGGCTCAGAGCACCATTTCACTCATGCCCTCTCATCAGCAGCAGCTTCTTTGTCCTGTAATGTGGGCTGGTCTGCATCCCAGCAAAACATATGATCTGGGGTTTCTGCTGGCATTGGAATCGTTTTACTGCTATACCATGTCGAAAATAAACAGCATTCACTCCCATTATGTGGTTGTCAGTAAAATGCACATCCATCCCATTAAATAGACCACAGACAATAACAGTGGGTGTCAATCAGATGGAGAGTAAGATGCCAAAAGGGTGGGGGAGATGAAGGAACCTGAATTGAAAACTCCAATTGAAATTCCAACTTTGGATTTAAATGTCTGAGTGGAGGCTCAGTGTGGATTTTTCATTGAAATGCAAACCGTTTTGCTTGCAGTGCTGTATACTAAGGGATGAAAATTAACATAAATTTTGATTTTCAACACATAAAACCGACGCTTTTTCAGCCAACATGCCAGGATTGGAAATGCATTTATTCAGCATGCAGTCATTCATTATTCATGTTTATATGTATGCACCTCATAATTGCTTTATTCAGAGTCATGTCTTGTTTCGGCATGGGGCCTTTTGATGGCTTACAGACTAACTCCTTGAAATTTGGCTGCTTTAGATGTAATGAGTGTCTAATGGACACCTGCACTCAGTCTGCTGGGAAGACCAGCCATCCAAAAACAGCTTGGCCACTATCCCTTTGAAAATGAGTCACACAGGACGTCCTGGTGGCCAAGTGGCTCACACTTCCTGCCTCATCTGTCACCTCAGATTTTAGGGCCCACTCTCTATTACACCAGTCTGGTTCACAGCACAAAGCTGTGTGGTATTGTAAAACCTGTAACCCCTGACCATCTGTGCCTTTTTGTCACCACAAGGCCAGACATAGCAGACACATTTTGTATATGGTTCAAATCTTTGCGAGTGACAAGAGGTGAGGCATTTCGCCACAAGGCTGCTGCCATCCTTCCTTCAACCACACTGTCAAAAGTGACCTGGTTCACAAGTAATTAAAGAGAAAAATTGGCCCAAGCTTGAGTGGGGTAGAGGATTATTTCACTCTATCCCCCTGTGTTCTTTTATTCATTCTTTTTTTTCTGGATGGCTACATTTCTTTAATATGATGAATGGGAATGCAACAGCCCAGTAATTTCATTCTCCAGCTATGGCTATTTTATTATTTCTCGAGGCTTTAGAAATGCGGCTGACATTTTTTTTTTCCGAACAAAACCACTTCAAAGTCACACTAGACCTCAGGGCTATCAAGACTAAGAACATAGAGTCTCCAGAATTTAGTTGATACATAGCAAGCAATGAATTCAATCCTTGACAAAATTCAGACCAACATTCATATTCATACAGACAAAAAAAAAAAAAAAAACAACAAAAAACATCATGGTTATTACCTCCCATTATTGTTCACTTTACATTTCAAAGACACGGCCTCTCCTACTTGTCACACCCTAGTTAATAGTTTAATCCTGGCACAGATGGAGAACACGGCTCTCCTTTGTGAGTGGACTGCTAAATGTCCAATGGCTGGGTGGTAGGGAAGTGATGAAATCAGCAGGAATGGTAGGGAAGGAGGGCAGGGAGGGGGCGATGATCTGAGAGCTACTTTATCTGCCAGAAGTCACACCGAGTGATTGCCATCAATGAGGCAAGGAGATTAGCGAGTGGGTGTTTGGGTGGGTGGACGGGGGAATAAAGTAAAGCATCACAGACTGCTAAAAGCCAGGAGGTGAGAAAAGATGTCTGAAAATGTCTTCAGTGAAAGGTGGCAGTTACAACCAATGTGTCTGATCCCACTATACTTAACCTCAATGCATTTTTCATAAACCAACCTCATTATTATCAATCCATCACATCCAACCCCTGGGATTCCAAAAGTGAGAGCTTACCTTTTATCTAAAGCAAGATAAATGTTAACCACGGATAAAGAGATGCACTAGTAATAAGTCATTTGTAAGATAGGGGCTGCACTGTACCTTGGATAATAACCTAAACAAGTGGATATCATCATCTTATCCGACTGCCGTGATGTTACTTCATGCCCCCATGGAAAAGATATGTCTTAATGTACCTTATAGGCATTCCAATGTATCCAGTTTGTTGAATTCCTTACAACTTCCAAGGTAACAGGGGTGCTTGTGTAATTAAATTCCATCATCGGCCTAAGTCTGCAAAGGCCCACACGCCACCTACAATTTGTGACCATTTTAAGTTTGAACAAACAACCAGAGGAGTCATTTTTTTGTATAACCCCTAAAAACAGTTAAAGTTTGGGGAAAAAAAACTGACTTAGGTTTTATTTACTAAGAGTTTCATCACCAGGACTGTGTGGGTATGGTTTGATCAGATTTGATTGACAGTGGCTTGGCAACATACAGAAAAAGCCAGATATAGAAATTGGTACACAGTTATAGGCTACAGCAGCTGGTACGTCTTAATGTTGACCATATGTTTATCTCCATACCAATTAGGTCAAATTCTTAATTATGCTCAGTTCAGTTTAAATTGCATTTTTCTTCTGAAACAGTAATTTGTTATATCAGTTATTTTTACTCCTGGAACTCAGCACTAAAACCCTACGCAAGGCTAGTGAAATATTTAAAATATAAGTAACTGATTTAAAAATAAGAACTTGCTCCAGTGTCCCTTCTGACTACTGACACATTGAACAATTTGCTGCAATGATGACATAGCATCTAGGGTTACTATGTTAAAAGAGACTGAAGAAGGTAGTTGAGTTTGGGGATACAGTTTGTTCTTATGTTAGTAATGTGAAATGCAATCTTGCTTTGGCAGATATTGACTTTTTGTCAACATCACAGAGGTCTGCAGAAGGGCACCGAAGTTGGGTATGAGGACGGAGACACAGTGGGCTATGGTCGGACTAGATTAGACTGTCAAGTGGAGAGAGCCATATTCTGCTCACCGAAAAAAGGAACACATCTTGATAAACAAATGTTTGGAGCCAGACTTCTGTAGGCTTGATGATATGGAGGTTTGGTTACATAGGATAAAATAAAATGTGGTAGCCTGACAGACAGACCAGCAAACTCCTAATTTATCAGCTCATTCTTTATGCTTTTGAATGTCTGTGAAATGTCTGTGAAGGCTGGATAAATGAGCAGGAAAGATATTATTATTTAAATAGGAGACATCAGGAAATCAAACCATGTGGCAGGTTGTGTGAGTGAAGACAGGAAGCGGGAGTGACTGTGTATGTGTGCGTGCGTCTGTCAAAGTGATTCTTTTCATATTTGTATGTGCACACGTCTACATCTGCATGCATTGGTGAATGCGTGCATGTATATATACAGGTGTGTGTCCTTGTGCGTGTATGTGCGACTATATGAAATGAGGGAAGGAAATAACTGATATACAAAAACAGGAGATTGAGTTGATCAAAGAGGAAAATGGAAAGAAATTCATGTATGCATATTGACACTCTTGCAAGAGTCCTTGTGTGTGTCATTTTTTATGTGTGTGTGTGTGCGCTAGTGATTGTCTTTGAAGTCAGGAAAAAAGAGACTTGTATTTCCGTGCCTATGCTTTATTCAGAGGGACACACTTCCACAGGTCTAAACATATCCATAATAAACTGTGATAAGGAGGAGTTTTATTTTTTCATTTATTTTATTTTATTTTTAGTATAGTAAATTAAGTATATTGACAGCAAAGTACAAACCAACGGCTATTGTTTGTCGAACAACACAACAGCTTGACCATTAGTGGCATACCCTTGTGTCTGAATTCACCGTGCTGGAGCCCCTAAACTCTGGCCTCTCTGGAAGTGGACTTGATCTTTTAACCTCTCCCCTGTGACCCCCCCCCCCAGTCACATGGCTAGCTAAGCTGTGACCCTTCACGACCTAGTTGGTTAAAGGGGAGACAGCTGTGCTGGGGAGGTCAGGCAGAGCTACTGCTAATAACACTTTACACACCTTTAACACTGGGAGCGGCTGGGTGAAGCAAAGCGTGCTTAATCACTCCTGATGTGGACAGACCCACCAGAAATAAGTTTAAGACCATGTCAGAGTCTTTGTGGATGTCCTTGAGGAAATATGCACGTCTAAAAAAGCAGCCTTGGGGACCAATTGTTTATACAGTTTTTAACTTTATTCATGTTTCTATCTAAATCAAAGTCTGATTATTCATTTTATTTAACACGCAATCAAAAAATTTCACTTTCATCCAAAGTATTATGAATGATACATCACATAAATTCTAATTTCCTTTTTAGTACATTTATGGTTTTGGTGTTGACTTCTGGTCAGTGTTTGTTTCTTGACTTAACTGCACCAGTTGATGGTCCTAACTGGCACTTAACTGAGAATTCATAGTTTTACAATATTTTAGAGTTCTCATTTGTTCTTTTACACATTATCCTCCTGATCAGTGTGTGCTTGTTATTCTTTTGCAGGGCAAATTAATAAATATACACCAAGAGATTTGTCTTAGAGATTTGAAAATGCACCAGTTAAACAAAAAACAAGGATAAGAATGGTGTCACTTTAATATATGACTCTCGTAGCCTTGTCGCCCACCCTGCTGTAGGATTGTTGGAATTCCTTCTGTCTCTAGCTTGTGACCTTATCTTGGACATCCCAGTCATACCTTTAAATACTGTACATGTTTCTCTATTTTTTTTTCTCTATTTTTTTGTCAGCAGTTTTGTTGTTTGAGCGGTCTAACATGTTGATTTGTCACTCTGACCAATGTCAAGAAAAAGATTAAAGTGGGGCCGTGACCTAATGTGGTCTTGGCTGCAATGAAAGACCACACAGCTCACAGTGTGAATAAGCAGTCCTTGTGAATACATATACTGTACATGTTTATGTACACACATAGCACATACGGTCACATTTTGTAAATGGCTTTCATCTATACACCCAAACAGACATACTCAGACACACACGAACATATTACTGAACTTGAGGTCTGCCAGTGTTTTTAACCCCGCATTGAGGAGTGAACCCAAACAAATCCAGAGCACGGAGTGTTTCAAGAAGTGAACCTGACATTTATTGAATCAAATTGAAATAAAAATAGTGAAATCCAAGCCAGACCTCCATAACCTTCTCCTGGCCTTCTCACAAAGATTTTAGCTGTTAGAGGGGTATTCAGTTTTCCACAGACATCTTTCCACTGCCGCACACACACAAACACACACACACTCAAACGGATATGCTCTACCACATTGTGCTGCTCTGAACAAATTGTTACATATTGCCGCAGTTACTAGATACAGCAGAAAAGGATTTCACAGAGCACTTATAGAAAGTCCTTACTTATTCCCCATAATCCATGATAGACCTGATGTTAAAGGGTCTTCATAGTATTTTCCCTCAGGGCAAATTCACTTTACACCCAGATTAGGTTCAGGCCAGGACTTAAGACTATTTTATATGGAGGTTTTTCTCTTCAGAGCTGAACTTGCCTAGTTTCACCTGTGTACATGTGTGAGGACAGTCTATTTTTACAGATTAAAGAACTGTTTGTTTCAACTTATTAGTTTGACTTGGCAGATCTTAAAAACAGCGGGATCCCGCAATGCAGACGAGCCCTAGTGGCACAAAATCAGCACCATGGTGCTGGTTTCTTTCAGAAGAGTAATACAGTGTGATATTGGGGTCAGTGCCACCGGCTGTCTGCTTCAACCCTACGTTCAGAAAAACATGACTGTTTTCGTTTCTCTGTGTACGTTTTCTGAGCTATGTAATTACCCCTGTCATCTCTATTGCACAGCCACTGCAGCCGAGCCAACATAAATGTACAACAGCGACCTGAAATTGGGTAAAAAAAGAAATATCTTGGCTCATAAAATCCTGCTGGGAGGAGTTTCAGTCTGCTTTCTTTGTTCAAAGTGTATGCTTCAGAAAAACTGTGGATTGCCCCGAGGGTTTAATTCTTCCTCTGTACTGTCAGTGGAAGGGATGGGTGGGTGGCCCGGGGAATGCCGCACAAATAACATGCTTGTTTACGCTGCTTGGATGCAAATGATAGACTGAGGTCACAAACTTGGAGACTTTGTGAGACAAAAGGCGTCTTATATGCAGCCATGCTTTGTGGATGAGATTGGGGATTTCACCCTGAGATTCATCATTACTCCCTAAGGGGTGTGTTTGATCTGGCCCCTCCTCGCCTTGGTCTGATGTGCACCACTCTGTTATGGCTGCATCTTTTTTGCTTTGCAGCGCATCGTTACAGATTCTGATTCTGAAAGTTCAAACAAGCAGTCCCTAAGGAGGACGGCTGATTCTACAACCGAGCAGAGAGAGAAGGCACCCTGCTGTGACTTCCCCTGCTTTTCTGAAAACTGGGGAAGACGAGGGTGGAAGGGGGGACTATAGAGAGAGGAATGTTTGAGTAGTTGATCATCCTCCCATCTTCTCAACAGCTGTGCGGCAAGATGGGTCTGAGTTTACAAGCGTGTGAACAAGTGAATGTCTGTGTCATTCATCACATGTCAAACACATGGAGAATACATAGTAGTTGGGAAGAATGTGTGTTGATCTCACAGCACACAATTTGAAAACCAAAATGATTCTTGTACATTTTCTTTTGATTGCATACACGTATACTAACAAATAGGACACCACTGTGTTCTATATTGTGTGGGTAAAAAAAATACACAAAGGGAAGTGCAAAAGAATTCATAGCAACTGAAGCGGGCAGAAAAGGGGAAAAGACAGAAAGTCCACCTCGGTCTTCCATGATCACTGCTGAGCTAAGACCAAACGGGCCACATCACAAACAGAGCAGACCTACATGTCAAGTGAATCAATTTCAAAAAGTGGAGCAATGATGAGAGACAGAGGGAAAGGCAGGAGGCAGACGGACAGAGCGGGACACAGAGAGGGAGAGCAGACCTCTGTGTCAAGTTCATCAATTGTAGGATGTAGAGAAATGGTGAGAGACAGCCAGAGTGAGGGATGGATGGAGAAGGAGACAGAGGACAGCCAGAAGAAAGTGGAGAGACAAAGGGAGAGGAAATGAAGAGGAAGAAAGTCTAGAGAGAGAACAGGCCTCCATGTCAGGAGTGTCAACAGCAGGAAGTGAAGCTTTGATGACAGGCAGAGAAGGAGCCAGCAGTCAAATGTGGGCAAATATGTGAGTAGATGTATGATAGCTGATAGCTTCTTGCATGTTTCTGTGGTTTCCACTTTGTTATTTCTAAAATTTGAAGAGGAGGAGATTGATTTTCCCTGTCCTTTAAACGATTGAAGTGATTGTGATTTTGTCTAGATATAAAGACATCTAGGAAGGGATAATGAGGAATAATCTCAAAGCACTTTGCTCTCCCTTGAGAAGAATAACAAAATCCCAACAATGTATCAGTAAAGTGAGACTAAACTAAATTAATGTGTGCATGGCATTTAGAGTGATTCCGTTACTGAATCTTTCGTTTGCATGGGACATGCCATTGTTCGCTTTGTGCGGATGATCAGAGGGGAGGAGGAGGGGGTCGAAAGAAATGGGTAAGGAAGAGAGAAATGGGGGGGGGGGGGGTCCAAGTCCCCTGGAGAGCCTGGCCCGGCATTAATCTTCTCCCTTTGACAGCTCCCTGAAAGTTTCTCAAGAAGGGCCATTTCCTTGAGCTATTATAATGCTTCACTCAAGCACAACCCCTATGCTGAGTGTTTGGGGGAAGGAGGGAGGACCGGATGGATAGAAGGGGAGAAATAGTGGAGAGGTTTGTGGGACCTCAGGAGCAGAATATAAGGGATCATTTAGTGGATCTAGCTGTAATCTGTCACATGGGAGAAAAAGTATGGAAACTATTGCTTATTTTGGATTCACAATGTTGAAGTACTTCATGACAAATGACTAAAGCCCTCGTAGCTCATTTAGCCATAATCAAATTTAAAAAAGGAAATAAGTATATAAACTATAACAAATGCAAGTAAATTAAGAAATACATAGTCCTCCTGGAAATATCTAATTTTTAAGATTTTATAGCATGGATCAGAATTTCATGTTCGTTGGCTGCCAAGACAACACCACTGTTCAATTATTTCTTCTCACAAAGCTGTCTGAACTGATATAGTTACACCAGAAGAAATATTTCCAAAATCTTTGAACCAAACCTTATTTAAAACAGTCAACACTAAGGCAATATCCGAAACACCATACTTCCACCTTCATTTTTAATAATCTGATGCACTGCTTTTGGGGTTTTTCCATTTCCACACTGAGAAAGAGCTAAGTACTACAGCCACGGTATTCACACAAACCAAAATTATTTCTGGAATTTATTATTCCAATGTTAGTCTTTCATTACCGACTGTGTAAATCCACATATTGATTATAAAATCTTTTGGGGGGGTTTCAAAAGCCTTCAGTGGCCGGGCACTTCAAAACCAAATTATTTACATCCTATTAGCATGTGTATCCTGTCCCATCACATGAATATTTTCTGTTTCTTAAATTGTGGAAGACAGCATATTGAGGTAAACAGTTTTCCTAACAGGGTCACCTGATGTGTCTTTGGAACAAGCTACCTCCTATGTCATTAAATCAGATGCTCTTTTTTGTCTTCCCCAGCTCACTGTTGATGTTTTGAAACCCAACTGTGAACTATGTTGAGTTACAAAATATCAATAATGAGCTAAGAAGACATTTTTGAATTGAAAATGGTGATAAATTTGGCTTGGTTTGGGAATTCAAAGTGCTACTGGGTGCAATACAAAATCAGGGAGTGAATGGTTAAGCACAAAGTGCTAAACAAATTAATTTCAAAGTTTACAGCTGATGTTAGTTGTAGCGGGCCCTGTTTCCTTTGTTTCATATTTCTGTTCAGAAAGAGTACAGAAAAAAAGGTGATCCTCTTGGCTGAAATAAGCTGTAATTGATTCAAAAACTCCTGCTTGGCTAATATCCATGTACCTGTGTGCTTTAGCAAACATCAGAATAATGCTGGTTTCACTTCCCTCTGCCTGAGGGCTGTCACAACACCTACTAATCTGTAAATCTCCTCATCTCTTTCTCTGTCACTCTGTTTTTCTAACACATGTAGAGTGACATGGACACTCTATCATGAGAATCAGTTTGCACCGTATGGGAGGTCTTGTCGCACAATACGTCATTATGCACTGTGAATTTCTGTACGCTGTCAATATGTCCCTGCACTGATGCCACCAAAACGTGTGCCTTATTACAATTCACCACCGACACATTGTGAGAATTTATTCTCACAATGCAGTCAGGACTGGCAGTGTCTGCTGTCACAGATTGTCCTTCAGGTATGGACAACCCCTGCCACTATTACCCAACTCCAACTTCACCTGTGATTAAAATTCACCACGGCTCGCACAGGGTCGGGGCCACTGACTGGGCTGGGTAGCCTCGAAATCAAACAACAAATTAGTTTCTTGATCCCCCTCCAGTTCAAGGACAGCAGTCTGGCCTCCTCTGGAAGACCAGGCATGGTGATGGTGATAACTTGACAAAGTAAAGTAGACATAATTTAGGATGACAAGAAGAGACAGGGGGGCAAAGGCAAATGCTGGCCATACAGAAAAATGGAAGAATATGGAGATAAGTGATGGATATGAAAAAATAAATAGTAAGCAAGGGACATAGAGAACCTAAATGAGAAAAGATGACTAAAAGAGCAAGAGAGCAAGAGAAGTTGGAAACAAAGTTAGGTTATAGAGACAGAGTGGTAAGAAAAAAGTATTAATGTGAGAATGTTGCGTGATCCTATGATTGCTTAGTAAGTCTGTTGTGACTGCTTCTTCTTGCCAGATGCTCCTAAAAAGCAGATAGGGCATATTGTTGGCATAATGAAATGAGGGAAAGTGTGATGAATCACCTTGGAACAGGTGAAAATTAGATGCTGTGTTGAATTACGATGCAGGAGGAAACTACAGTATTCAGCCACTGACAGAATAGAAGTTTACGTGGTCTTGTAAAGCTTTCAGGAAGGCACTGAATTAAAATGAAAGGTTACGTTTTTTATTTTATTTTTTTATGTTTTAGCCCATCGACGAGACTGCACATATAAATTAGCAATTTTCTAATGCTATAGTTTAGAATTTACAAAAAAAGTAACTTAAAATGAAATGATGAAATCTTGATGGTCTCATGTATATTTTGTACATTATTTGAATGAAAATAATATAATATAATACACATATAATTATCAAAATTACTTTTTTGTTTGATGCTGTTTTGTACTATTCAGCGTATGCTAAGAGTTAGTATGGAGCACAACATTAAATGACCTACTGGAGTCACATTTTGTGGTTTGTGAAATGAATCAGTACTCTATATTTAAATATAGTTTTATGTTTTTATTATCCTGGCAGCAGGTATAGTCGCAGAAATACCAATGTCATGCTTGTTTGAATCAGCTGTTTCTCTGTGCCATGACTCCTTCATAAGATTTTATTGGTTTTCAACTCAGTGTGTGCTCTGTGGGGGGGTTCCAGCAACCTTTTTCAATGTGCGTTCAGCGATTTGTTCACTGTGCCATCCTGCAGTCAGTATTCAAACCCCGCTGCGCAGTCACTCATTCAGCCTTTTGTGCACATCTTTTGTGGATCTCGGCCTACAAAAGATGTGCACCAGAACATGTCCTCGGAGAATGGGGAGAAAGAGAAAGTGTTTCCTTTTTCATTGCCTTTAATTATCTCCAAATTGGGATTTGGGCAAGGGATTGCTACATGCACTACTCCTCTCCCACCGAGGCCCCAGTCACCTCTCAAAGAGCTGTAAACATGTGCTGGGGAAACAAATACTAACAATAATGCTCACAGTCACATAGATGGATACAATTCTTTACATGTATAATGTATAAACTTGAGGTCACGCAAAAGAGCAAATATGCGATTACTATGCATATGTGCACACCCTAAATATACATGAAATATGTATTGTATGTATGTATGTATACATGAACTTGACATGAAGCCTCATAGCTTATGGCATTTACCAACCCACATTACAAAGCTTGAATGAGGCCCAACTGCGATACAGTGTGTTCAAGGGGTGATCAATCTGACAACAGTAAACTGTCGGTACACTATAGCCGCATTTATAAAACACAGCGGTTGTGGATGAGAGCAGCTGACTGCTGGAAGTCAACAGGCCGATTCGCTCGCCGTGAATTGTCCGGGCAATTACCTGCTGCATTCACACATCGGCTCACTTGGACATTATGCAGACTTTGTACTAGGGAGCTGGCCGGTTAAAGTTCGTTTAAAGTCAGCTCCAACTGATGCAGACTTTTGCATTCACACATACACCGTGTCCGGACAATTTCAGGGTAGCAGTGCATGTGTGAAAGGGGCTCATGATCCAGCACATTCACAATGGACCGTAAGCATTTAGTAATTCAGTAATTCAGAGAGGAGGAAATTCAAAAACTTTGAGTGACATCGCAAGTCACTTCATCATGCTAAAAAGCGTGCTTAATGATTCCATTAACAGTAAATGTGAGTGAGTAAGAAAATAATCAAGCCATTAAAGTAAAACAGTTTTTAGATAAACAAGGAGAAGCAACTCAGTAACCCAGAGAGAAATTCAAAACTAAAATTTCACGAACAGCAGGCCTGTGATATGTAAGTGCCTGGAGTAAATCAAATCTCAGAAGAATAACAGAGGAGACAGATAACCTGTAGGTGATGCGTGACCATCCGGGAAATTGATATTTAAGTATCAGGCCTCACTCTCCATTTTCCATACCATCATTCAACAAGGGGAATCGGGAGAAAAAGGGGACATATTTCAGCCTGAAGAGCATAGACAAGTTTTCACCGTCATGGTGGTGGGGCAAAGAAGGTATCTTCTCTGACCCTGGAGTGCTCTGCTCATCAATCTTCAGCAGGTCATCAAATGGGCAGGGACAGAGAAGGCCAAGGCAATTGGATTTGCCAATCGTGATGGATCCACTGCTGGTTGCTGGGTGGCTTTTAATTTTTTGACGGCAATAGGAACAATGGGACTGAGAGCTGGGGTTTGAAGTCTTTGCGTCTGTGGTGCTTGAGAAGAGGCATGTTTTTAGAATGTTTAAAAAGGAAATGTACGTTTTCTTGTGTCTGTAGTAAAAATGTATGTTTCTGTTTTATGTTACATAACTGACTCACACACAAACTCACAGTCACACAACTTGGCCTTTAAACAAGGTCAAGCCTGTAGCCGGGTAACAATCGCAACTCATTAACTTCCAGGAAGATCCATTGCCCTGGATATTGGCTCGGACAGTCCCTCTGAAGCCGAATGTCTTTGGACATTTCAAGCCTGTCAGTTCTATCCCATACAGCCTGTACAGCTGAGAGACATCTGCAGCCCAGAAAGACAACTCTGTCTGTTCCTACTATTCCTATATATTCCCCTTCACTGATAGACCATGCTGAGAACAAAGGGTGAACTATACTTCTTTATCAAGAAGTTGATGGGGCTGTTATAGGTACCTACGGTGGCAATTATGTGTAGGCTTAACTCATTGACTGTTGCACCACAAAACCAGATGGCAGGGTTGTGCATTTTACATTTTAAGTAATTGCCTTTATATTGTCTCACATTCACTTTGTGGTGCAGAGCAGTAACAATGGCGTTAATGAGGAGGCTTGTAATGGAAATTGCTTTGTGGGACGAGGAAGAGCTAATTGGTCTAGTATTATTAGGCAGGAGAAAGTTGCCTTTCTTCCACCTGCTCCATGTTGTAATGGAATACCATCAGTGTCTATGAATACGTGCTGGATGTATTGGAAAGAGGTAGAAGAAATACAAAGTGGATCAGGTAAACTAATTCAGGTAGCTCCACGTGTAGTGACATTTTGGATGAAGCACATCACACACGTCCCTACACAGACACTGCAGATACCCGTGGCATAGGTATAGTTACCATGGCTGGATTAAAACCTCCATCCAGGCATCTCACAAAGGCATATGGGAATGCATGTTTTGCAGCCCTGTCTATATTATTAAAGCAAGTTTTTTTTTTTTTTTTTTTTTCTGTAGGTTATTGTCACTGTGTTGTGATTTGTAATTTATTGGGTTGTTTTTTCTGTTATCAGTTTATTGTTAATCTAGGTATCTATTAAACTATCTGCCTGCAGATTCTAAATAAATGTAAAATTACTGTTGGACCAACTTTAAATGTTATGTTATTTACTCTTTTTATTCTCGGGACTGTATATGTTTACTAGACATATGGAGCCTTAACAATTATCTTTACTGGTGAAATTAAGTTTCTTCCTGATATGAGGGACAATGTAACTAATTTGACAGCCAGTGAATACTTTTGTGAATCCAGTTTCCTTATTACTGTACTAATTCATTTTTACAATATCTTTAGTCCAACCCTATGGTTTCCTGTTTGTTTTTCAGATTTGTAATCACAATCTTTTCAATTGTTTTCACAATTTCACAATTGCTTCCAATAAAACCTTCAAAGGTCAACTGCTATCTTCAACAGTGTGTGTTTGGCACACTGCAAAGCTGTGCCCCCAGGCTCCTAGTGAGGGCAAAAGTCTGATATACAGAGCAAAATACTATTTTTTGAGTCAAATAAACCCATATTAACCAATTACAGCCATAATTTCTAAAACATATCTTTGAATTACATGAAAATGGACATGGGGCGGGTGTTCTGTGCTGCTGAATTGCAGTTTAATACCCCGGACTTTCCCAATTAATTCTTAGGATTCTTTTCTTTTTAAACATTCAACGACCCATTGGTATGCTGGGCCCCTGGTAATGACCACCACACTTCAGTGCATAAGTATAAATCAGCATGAACAAAGCAACAACCATCTTTTGAGTTGGATGTATACAGTAAATCCGTTCAAGCAGGAATCATGTCCTCATGCAGATTGCCTGTTTAAGCAGACGAGGGAAATGAAAGGCTAAATTGTATAGAAGCAGGATATAAGGAGGGTTAAAGGGGTCAAAAGACATGGACATAGTGAAATGGTGTAGACAGGCACTGTCACAGCCAGCCATGAGAAGGGGGTGTGTGTGAATGTGTGGTGGTGGTGGGGTTGACTGCTGTGAGTAATGGCTCCTGTCTGACAGGGCCTTGGGAAATGGAGTCGAAGCGATCGATACGTTATAATGTTAACAACGATCCCTCCTCTCATTGTGCTGCCCGAGACAAATCTATTAAAGATCCATCCCACCCCGTCATCGCCATCCATTGCCAACAGCATACAGAGAGAAAGAGAGCGAGAGAAAAGAAAAAGAGAGGGAGTAAGAGCGGATGAATACCAAAACACAAAGCAATTTTTAAAGCTGCTTTGCAGAACAGCGGTTCACGTTGTGTCAGAAGATGTTCACTCACATTCAATGACAAGCTGTTTATTTTTTTGTTTTTTTTTGGCATGCATGGTTATTTACTTTGGTCGATTTGCAGCTCAATGGAATGCGTCTAGCAGTGAAGTGATCCCCTTGCCGCCACATTGATTACCCATTAACGAAGGAATATCGACAAACACATTTTGACGTCTCTAAAATCGTTTCTGAAAAGGTGTTTGGATGACGCTTCTCAGAACACACAAGTGGCTAGTGTCTTTAAAAGTAATCCCTTTGATGATAAAAGAGGGTTTTGTTAAGAATTACTTCAATTTACATCCCAGGGACAATAGCTTGAAACATGTTTGGATAAGTTTTCTGGTGGCTTTTAATGGTGGAAGGAAAAGAGTGCAATGGAAAGTCACAGACAGGTTTAGAAGTACTGGCTTAAACAGTTCAGCCTGTCACTATATCTCCCCAGAGAAAGGCGAGTGGAGCAACATTTGTTGTTTTCTTTCTCCAGGGGCTTTGTGTATGTGTGTTTGTGAGTGTGCAATCTGAGTTGCCCCTCAGACCAGGATGAGCAGTGAGTAGTGACGACAGCTAACGTCAACCATGTCTGATGTGCCACATGTGGAATTTTCATTACAGAGGAAAGTCAAACGGTCACACATGCATGCAACGCCATCTGCATGACAAAGATGAATGAGGGCGATATGGTCAGCTGAGGTCGGGCAAAGTCTCAGCTGCCCCAGGACCTCCTGCTTTACACCACCGCCCACACGCACATTAATGTTTAGAGTACTTTTCCCAAAGTGCACGGAGAGGATAGAGGTTGCATTCACAGCGAGCTATGTCAGAAAGCCTGGGTCACCTCCTCTCTAACCCTGCTCCCACATTATAGGACAAGCTGTGACACAGACAGTTAAAGCATGCACACAAACACAGAAACATGTTGACACACCAGTGGATACAAATAGGTCTCAACTCCCCCCTGCCCGCGCCCATGCAATCAGGGGCCCCGCAGATCCCCTGCAACCCCAGCAACTGTACATTCTGAAGTTTTACGATCTTGACCTCATATGTAAGTGCCACAGGGTTGCATGGAATGGATCAGCTTAAGTGAAAGGGCCCCCACTCGTCCTTCCTGCTACGACCCCCCAAGCTGTGGACAGAGATCAAGTTGCCCCCCCCCACCTTCCAGATGTGAGCCAGGGGGGCATCCTGAGGCTCCAGTAATGTGTGTGTGTGTGTGTGTAGGACACACTCCAGTGTCGGCAATGTCACACCCTCTGGCACTTGACGCCACCGACCTGTCAATGAGATGGATAGGCCTGTGATGCCGATGTAATGTTAGGGTGGGGGTGTGATGCATATGTGTGGATCCTCTTGCTGTCTGTGACACCCTTGCTTTCCTGTAACAAGCACCTCTTGCCCCGGTAGACACAGTCCCACCCCCGTCCCTGGGGACAGCACAGTCCCTCGACACCTTTCTTCCCACTCAACCTCAGCAATCCCTCACTTCGGGGGTCTTTATTAACGGCTTTATTTTAAGCCCTGTGTCCAGACAGCGCTGTTCGTGTCAGCATCCCTCCACATGCACCACCGAGTTACCACCGGCGGTGAACCCCTGCCTCCCTGCCCATTCCCCAACGGTCAGAGACTATATTGGGTTAAGATCAAAAGAAGTCTGAGTGTTACGATGGCCTGTGTACAGTCAGGACGCCTATGCTGTTTATAACTTAATTCACACATCTGTTTTCCTTATTGATTGCCCTGCTCAAATTTTAATGGGGGGCCAAATCTAGAGAGGAGATTGTATTTCTTGTTCTGAGTGGCCAGCTTATCAGATTTTCCCGTCACACAGACGTTGTCAAACACTGAGCACAGGTTTGAGCATTAAGCAGGCAATAAGTCAATACGAAGACCTAAGTGCTAACACTTAGAAACCTTTCATCCTCCCTCTGCCATGTGAATATTTAATGTGTTGGTGTCTGGTGTTATGAATCTCAAGATGGCTGCTGAGGACCTGTCAGTACTTAACATGTGCCAAGTCCTTCCTAATGCAGGATTGGGTTTGCACGTCAGCAGGTGTTAATTTATGTTCAAGGCACAGAGTCGTGGTCAAATTCCAATCAATGAAGTATCACCAGGAGGTTAGAGGATTGACCTGGCTCAGAAATCAATTTACTTATCCCTAACTAGTTAAGAGGGCTTTGCACAGGCCTCAAAGCAAGGTTCCCCTCATGATACAATTGTTTATTTATTTGTGGGAAATGTGGAAGAGTAGAGATTTTGGTCATTACCATTTAAGCAGAATCAGATATTATGTTTTCTATTCTTTCTATCCATCTTTATAGCATGTCAGCGGTTATTAATGAAAACTGAGCGTATGCTTTGGTCTAGAGATTTGGTATGGAAGAATTGGTAAAGGCTTTTGCTGATCATTTTTTCCATAAAACAAATTATTCTGAAGACTTTTAGAGTGCATTCCAAACTGCAGGCGAATCCCTCCCCGCGCCAGGAAGACGAGACACGCCACAAGTTGCTTCTTCTCACACACACACACATATTCGCACACACGCAAGGACATATTCAGACAGACAGATGCTTTCAGACAGATAGATTTGAGCACACAGAGCCAACAACATTCTCAGCAAACCCCAACACACAAACAGTCACACTCACACAGCCTCTCAGTGGATATAACCTAACCCCTACCCTGTTACATTGCTCCCACATAGCAGAACAAGCCTAATGAGTGTATGCTGTCTACAAATTAATGCCTATGAGCTGCTGGAGTCTATGGGAAAAATTTTACAGCATGCAAATCTCTGTGAGCACACGCACATTCACCCAAAACACTAACTCCAACAAGAAGATGTTCACCCACTCAGGCAAACGTGCTTGTGGACAGACAAATGTACCCACACAGTACACATTCCTATATATACACACATTCTCAAGGGATATACTTTCTCCTAGGGTGAATCTGCTGAGTGAGATACACATATATCAGCATATGCTCTCTGGATGTCACAGACTGAAGTCACAGGACAATTTTGGCATATTTCTAAGCAACATGGCTTGCTGAAAGATGTGGTTATGTAGAATCCTAACAAGACAGGTTTGGTTGTCTAGCAAACTGCTGTACTTCTCAGTGTACCACTCACAGATGTTTTCCTTTTTCACAGTGGAGAAGAAAAATTTAGATTCCAAGTAAAGACTTAATGTGATTTATAATCAGCCCCTGTTTAACTACACTTGGTTTGTGTCTTTTTCTCAAGAGGCGTTGGACAGGTGGACGTTCTGCTTAGAATAGAACAGAGACATGAAATATTACCAAGTTTCTGTGCACACGTGTGCACACACATGTATGAACACAAACACACACACACACACACACACACACCCACGCGTCTTTAAAATGCATCTTTGCACCCACGGTAAACAAGGCCACATGCACTCAGGCAGATACTGTTACACGCGTATCGAAATTAAATTAGCCAACGCTATCTCATTTCTCCCAAGAGAAGCAGGGCCCATCTGCAAACATCAGACAACCTGTCTACAAAGGACCTGTTGGTTCTCATTGTTTAAAGGCAGCCCCCACCTCCCAAACCCCAACTCAATAAGCACTCCTGTGTTTATACAGAACGCATTTTCATTAACTGTAGCAAATTACATTTTAATCCATGAAGCCCATTTCATTGAAGAAATTGTTTGACTGGTCCGAGATTGGCATTGAGTTACTGCCACGCAAAAGGCAGGGAAACAAAAGTGAGAGATGATGAAAGCTGTTGTTTGTTGTTCCTTTTTTCCCTCTTTCTCTGTCATGCTGATGGAAATTAGCAGAGATACAGGAATCTCAATGATGGCTCAGAGCTGTTGAAATTCTCTGCAGACTTGATTCAATCCAACCCTTTTCTTTTTTTACTCTCTCATCTTTGACAAGTTGAAAGATTGAGATATCCCCCCACAGAATTGAACTATACTTTGCATCAATACAAAAAACATTGTGCATATCTTGTAGAAGAATAACAACAAAGTTGCAACAGCAAGCTCAAGTGGTTAAATAGTATCTAACCTATTTTAAAACAATCCACTCTTTGTTTCACTTGGAAATAATAGGGAACAGTATGATGTATTTTCATTGGTCAGGTTCCTATTAAGCCAGACCATTGCTGCTTTATAAAAGTGCTTAACCCTCCAGAGTGGCTTCTCCACCAGTAGTGTACTTTGATCTCTCTGCTGTTTCAATGCCTTAATTGCCCCTTAATTTGTGTGACCAGCAGACCCTGATGTTGGGGGCCGATAAAGAGGCAAAGCTCAGTTGGGTAAAAACAGTGACCCACTGTGTGACACAGTCAGTATGCTCCATTGCCCCAAACAGTTCTTCAGTGGCCCCCTGATGCCCACTGAGCCTGGGGGCCCTGTGGTAGAGTGGACTGGGGTTGGGACCAAAGGCCCTTAATTAGCAGTGTTGGTTGGGCAAGTAAAAGTTGGAGCAGATCTCCAGAGCAGAAATCCTCTCCCTCTGGTGTGTTCTGCTTGGAGTACTTATAATGTATGAGTGGTCTTTCTGGAGTCAGCAAACCAATACCAAGCTTAATTCTACACTCAGACAAAGCTCTGACTCTTACCAAAAACATGTGCACACAGAGGTATTGGTACCAGCAAAATGTGTGGTGACTCATAAGAGCATGTGGCATGCAAGACAGTGCCTTGTGTTAATCAATGTCGCCACTTGCTTTGCATATAAACACATCTGTTTGCAAACTGGTCATTTAGCAAACTGACGCATTAAATTGGGGTCATGTTTAAAGTGAGGAATGCATAGTATGCATATCATGTTTATATGGGAATTAATTGACAGTAACGGGGGATTTATTGTATCTTGTCCCTACCACCCAGACGTTTGTTGAGGAGATGCAAGGATGAAGCTTGTTTATGACTGGGAGGTTTTTATAATGGTAGTCCAGTCTAATTACATTCACAGGTTGTATGGAGGTTAATCTTGCCTTCAGTCAGCTTTGACTGTATAATAAAACTAGTATGAAAAGAACTTTGAACTTTGAAACTTGAATAAAATTTAAAAAAATATGACCCTGATGTTTATTGAAACTATTAACAATTATTTTTTTCCTTTCAAAAGCCATCAAATTCAAAATAATAACACTGATTAGTCTATAAATAGTTAAACAGTTCTCTGTTTAACTAAGTAGAGACTAAGCAACCTTAATGACATTTCACTGACTGTATTTACTAAATCACTTCAATTTATTAATTATAACAAATATAAATATATGTTATATACAAATATATGTCAGAATTATATTGTAACAAATAAAATTATAACAAATACCATAACCACATCTAAACCCAGCCACTGGGAACGCACAAGCCAGTGCATTTTCAGTGTCAGTTCCAAGAAAGGGAAGGGTTGCGTCAGGAAGGGCATCCGGTGTAAAACCTATGCCAAATCAAATATGTGGATCATAAATTAGATTTCCATACCAGATGGGTAAAGCCCTGGTTTACCAACAATGCCACTGGTACTGTTGGCCAGAAGGGTGCTGGTGGAAAGGAAGAGATGGCAACAGGTGATCCACTGTTGCGACCGCTAACAGGAGCAGCTGAAAGTAGAAAACAACAACCTCATCTAACTGTAGCAAAACTATTATAACCTACACCAGGTGTTTTTTTTCTTTACATTTGAACACTATTCTGTTTGATGCTGTTATTTAGTCAGAGTCAGAATGGAGCTCAATTAGAAAGGCTGTGTAAATTCACAAGAGAAAATCATTGCGATGAAGACATTTAACACTTCACAGCAATCCAATAATACTTTGTTTTTTGAGTTGACAGACAAGAATGGGAGGTCGGCATCACTGTGCCAAGAAAAAAAGGTAATACAAAAAAACAACTCATCCCCACTTTTTTTTTTGCACTTAATACAGCTGTAAACCAGCTCTTACACTTATTTCGTCGACATTTTCTCAATGGAGCCTGTTACTGTTCTGTCCACTGAAGCAGGGACAAAACTGTTCCAAGCTGCTGACAGTCACTGTTGAGAGATCATGCCATTAAAGTGGAAAATAATATGCCTTCTTGTCCAAAAAGCAGAATAGAAACTGACAGGTAATGGGATATGGTAGAGGGGTACAGTATTTCAGGATTGGAAACAATTCAACCTGATGTCTGAGGAGAATTCAAGACTGTAGATGTAGCAAATTTCACACAATTTTTCTCTTACTTTGAGGTTGAGGAGTAAGAGGAAAAGATGTGAACTGCTGACATTAAATTGTTGGATTGTTCCCTAGTCGGGCATTTTTGTGGCTGACCTTGAAATGGACCCCAAGGCTCAATCTCAGGGACTGGTGGAGAAGTAAAGAAACAAAGTTGAGAGGAGTTGAGTTCTGCGCTAGGAAGCCATATTATTTTTTGACCTTGTTATTTCGGACCATCCTGCTAGATGGGTCATCACAGAGTGCCTCAGCGATGATGTAATAGGTGGAAAGTTGTCCTCTTGCCACATCATCATTTGGTCCCCCAGCTTGCTAAACCCCAGGCCAAATCTGAGCTGGAGTAAATCCCTTACTAATAGCTGTTTATGGGGGGCTGAGTCACCTTAATACATTTTTACTTCTGGCCAGTGGGAAGTGACAGTCCAACAAGTGAGGAGATATCCAGCGCCACCTGTTTGTTTTGGACCGTGTGGGCCAAGAACGCTGGCCTGAGGCCTCATCTCCTGTATCCTGGGCCAGGTGTAGCTGAGAAACAGAAAGGTCCAGTTCCTCTCAGAAATCCGAGGCTAGTGCCAAAATCAACTCCGCTGCTCCTCCCCGTCCTCGGGCCTTCCCCTCGTCCCCGTCAGGCCCCTGTGACCCGCACAAAACCAGGTCGGCCCAGCGGCGAGGCCACCTCAGTTGCTCTAGAGGTGTACAAACAGAGCAGCGTGATTAGGGAAATAGAGGTCAGGACACACAACTGGTGTGCATTCAGGGCATAGTGGTGCCATTTGAGGCATTTAGTCATACTAAGTCTGAAAAATGTAACAATATAAACAAAGATCCCTGGTTTGAATTCTATGCTCTGGAATAGGTTAATTTGAAATTTTTTAGCATAATCTCAATGAAACAAAACACAAGCAGATATTTTTGCCGTGGCAAAAGATATACATTAGTTGTTTGCTCACTTTTGATGAGGCATGACTGTTCAGACTGAAAATGAATGAAGCTCTTTCAATCGCCCTTGACAACTGACCTTGAACAGTAGACAGTCAACCTTCACCTGTGGGCTTGTGGTTGCATGGATAAAAAATAACTTTGCATGCGCAACATTATTATGGAGCAAAGAACTTTTACAATCTCTCCTCAGTGTCCCTTGGAGTCTTATTGACCCTTCAACATCACGCCCACTCTCACCATCATCTGCTCGCAAGCCTATAAATGCCACCGGCCGCCACATCTTGTTTACCATCTCTCCTCTCAATGCAAGATGTCACAGCTGTTGTCTCCCTCTCTCTCAATAAATGCAGTTTAATACGACATCATTAACTTTGATTGGGGTTATGCTTATTATTCCCAAACACTTGTGCAGGGGACTGTTTATTTTTATCTCTGCTATAATTTCGTCAGCCAAGCTAGCCAGGACCCGTTCCCATCCCGAGTTCCATCAGCCATCTCTGTACCAGCCCAGCCACTTGGATCAGATACACCTCATACATCTCAATGCCAAGGTCCATTATCCTGACACAGAAATGCAGGTACTTAAATGTAACTAGGCTATAGAATGGTACATAATATCTTCTCACAGTGCAGCAGAGTGGCATTATTGGTGTGGAGAAGAGGAGAGGGGAGCAGGGGAAGTGAAACCTCTCATATGGCTCTTGGTGTGTCTAACCAAGGCAATTACATTCAATCTAACGCGGACTGTTTCCCCTTTGCCGGTGCTTGCGAACAGGCGGCAGTTCTCCCCCAAACCATTCTGCCTTAATTAATGGGGGACATTTGCAGCCCTTGGATCACTTTGTCACGAGTGAGAGAATAAAAGAAAAAGGGGGAGAAGATGAACTGCAAAGACACGTTGTTGTTGTTATAAAATAATCCACATTGAGCATAACTGTCTTTTCGTAACAAAGACTTTATTAAATCACTTTATGAACAAATTGACAGCACGTGTGGGGTGCTCAAACCATTCTGCTGCCGCAAATACCACCGTATCCTTACGCTGATTGTCTGTGGAGCCAACCCAAGAGAAAAATAGCAAGGCAACATAAATACATCCACATCAGCTGGTGGTGCTTCAGGCAGCTCTTGAATTAGAAGCAGAAAATCTCAATAGCATGCCTCATGTGAGTCATGATCAATGCCACAGAGAAATCCAATCAAGTGCAGGATCTGCTCAATGTCAACCTAGGTCACAGAAGATACTGTCAATATTATTGTCATTTTTCCAGGGTGGAATAGTTTAGATATTGAATTCTTGTATTGAACTTAATTTCCAGGAGGTGAGATCATGCTTTTTTAAAGTTATTCTGGACCAGAATCAGTGCAATTTAGACGTCTGCTCAGTCACTGTTGACCAGGAAGGCGACATGAAAAGGAAAGGACAGGAATCATCTGCCTGAGATTCATTATGAGTTCTAATGACTTTACGCTGGAAACAATTGCCCTGAGTTTCTCTGGTGGAAGTTCCAGCTCGCCTTTTTAATAGGCAGGATATGAGAGATTATCCAGGGGTATGTTTTTAATAAGACATGAAAAGCAGAGGAGGAATTTACTGCTGTGTTTCTTCTTTCTTTCTTTTTTTCCTGACTATTTCCTCTCAACAAGTGTACCCTGCTGTAATACTTTTGCTTTTGTAGGACGAAAAAAGAAGACCCATCATCAGATCATCAGATCGGTAAAATAAGAGATGACTGGCTTCCAAAAACAACCTTGCTTTTATATCACTGACATCAGTGGTACAAAGTAATGGTCCAGTTTCACATTGAATTATTGACATTTGGAATGTTTGGGATGCATCTGTAAAGTTGTTTTGTCGGTTTTTGCCTAAAAATCCACCATGGTGCAATATGAAATTCCCTCGAACCTTGTTCTATTGTTTCATTCATATTAAATACAAATTAAC
Source organism: Lateolabrax maculatus (assembly GCA_031216445.1). Lineage (NCBI taxonomy): Eukaryota > Metazoa > Chordata > Actinopteri > Acropomatiformes > Lateolabracidae > Lateolabrax > Lateolabrax maculatus. The sequence goes on from CM062196.1 coordinate 11,386,721, forward strand.
TTGGGAGCATGGGAGAAGGCAGACCATTCAAAATGAATCCCCCCTGCCCGGTTCCTGTTCCACACTGGGAAAGCCATTGCAAACATCCAATGTAAATAGATAGGGCTGATAGTAATTGAATTGAGCTGAACTGACACAGACCGTGACAGGACGTGTTTTCTAGTGGTGGTACTGAGTCTGATGTTACCTCTCCACTTCTACCGCTGCATCTCTCGATCTCGGCATATAAGGAAAGGAATAGCAGGGGAGCAGAAACCTTGCGTGGTGTGAGGTGAAGAGAGCACAGTAGGAAACTGTTGTACTTTGTTGAAGGAAGTGTGTGGTATTAATGTTGTTGTCCGTCTCCAAAATGAATGTTGACCAGATGTGGTAATACAAGGAACAAGGAGGAGAAAGGATGTCAAGGGTAGTGCAAGGAGAAAGGAAGAAATTAGGGGAAGGAAGCCAGTAAGAGAAAAAGGATGGGTAGAGAGAATGAGAAAAAAGGGACACCAAGGCAAAAGGAGAGTTTTAGGTTAATATGTTAATTGCTTCAGATTTTTCTCACAAGTATGATAGCTTTTTCTAGTTATTAGTGTGAACAAATGTATTTTTCATTTATTAATTCACATCCGGATGCATGCATCTTACATGCCACTTGTATCAAATCTGAATTTGTCATGACAAGTAAATGTTACATCATTCATTTGAGAGTATAATAATAATTTTGGCATCCTGAACAGCTTGACAGAGCCAGTCTTTGCACAGAGCACAGGAAGAGACATATGATAATCAGGATATGTTTCAGAGAAATGAAGTTAAAGAAACAAATGTGACTACTTCAATGTCGGTTCATATTGGTATCACATGTGGCTTGAATCCTAGTGCATATCATCTGAACTGATGGCGATATGAGCAGAAATTCGGAGTTGAGCATGAATATCTGCAATGTGAATATATCCAGAGAGAAAGAAAGTGAGTGTCAGAGCAAAAGAGAGATGTGAGAAAAGGAGAAATAGAGATAGATGGGAAGAAGGAGAGACAAAATTAGCGAGAGATTCAAGAGTGAAAGGGAGAGAGATGCAGAGGGAGAGTTAGCCAGTGTTGGAGAGAGAGAGAAACAGGGGAGAGGAAGAGAGAGGGAGACTAAGGGGGAAGCAGGGGAAAATTGAGAGGCTGCGTAGCACTTTCCTCTGCAAGCTGACAGGGCTTGACGCTCAACTAACAGGGCTGTTTTGACAGGTGTCAGATGGTCCATATTACTATTTCACCGCCGGGCCCTTGGGACCCTGCATCACGGGCCACAACAGGACTGGCCAAGCTGGAAAAAAAATAAAGAAAAGTGGCATGGCAGGAGAGTAAAAAACAGTACACTTGACTTCCTCCCTCTGCAGCTCGCTGGATCTGCACTCTCCCACAGCCTGGGCATCTGCTGCATGTTAGCTATACCCTAACTGTGAGTGTGTGTGTGTGTGTGTGGGTGTGGGTGTGTGTGTGTGTGTGTGTGTTTAATGTGCATTCACAGTAAAGGTGTGTGTGTGTGTGTCAGATGGACAGGAGAAGATGCATGCCAATCATTTTTCACGCTTTTTTGAAGATGATTTAAGGTGAGGCAGTCAGATGAAGAAAATCAAATCCATCTTCATCAAATAACAATTTATCAATGTTACATTCCTCACCCGACATGCACTAAGCAGATGAAAATATATGATCGCTACCAGATTGCAACCGTTTCAGGGAGAACAAATCACATCATCCCTGCGAGGGGTTAAGTTGTGACACCAGAGGTTTTTCTTTAATGTGGTTAGAAACATCTCACCAGGCAATAAAAAATATCGATCTTATTCTTTTTACACTGGAATCCATTATCTGCGCTTGAAGTGCTGGCCAAAGAATGTGATAAGTGAGCGAAAGGTTGCCTGATTTGATTATCTGCTGTGCATTCAATGATTTGCATCAAAGTTCAAACAGTTCCAAGATGGTATGGCGAATTCACTTAATATTTCTATGCCAGGCAGCTTTTCTATTGTTAAATCGTATAACACTCTTTGAGTGCGCTTAGCATTCCTGAGCTAGCATTCCTTGGCGCTGCCGCCTAGACAAATAGCAATATTTCAAAACCCCTTCAGCTTTGAAAGCGTTTAAAACCACTTGAGTCTTCTGACAACTCCCAAATGCACGCGGCCATAATTTGCAACAAGTTTGTAATTGTCCCTTGTTAAGTGTTTCAGGGGGAATACTGTGGCTGCGGCTTAGAGCAGAATTGTTGCAAGTACTTGGGGCATGTTTTATAGTTACCGCATGAAACAAGAGAGTCCCCACTCGCCTGATGCACTGGGACTCAAGAGGGTGGATCTGATGCTGCTTCTCGCCGCTGAACAAAGGCCCGGCATGACCAAAGGAATGGTATGGTTTGGGATGTCAATTTAAAAACAAATGCACGAGGAAGGTTGTCTGCATGAGATTAACCATAAGAGATCTTAAACAGATCAAGAGAGTTTGTTTCATATGTGCGGCAATTCTTTTTGAAATATGCACAGACCAAACCGCATTGGTTATAATCATCATCATCATCCTCATCATCTTCATGTTCTTTTACTTTATATTATAGGCTGTGTAGATGTCTGCTGATTTATATGCATTTATTGTTGAAGGCCTTTAGCTGTTTACAGCTATAGATGGGTGTTGTTTATCACGTAGATACATTTCATATGATGTTAGATGAGTCATCAGTGAAATATTAAATTATTAGTTCTGGTTTGCTTCAACATTATAGCAAGTTGAAAACCAAAGCATTTGCAGTTAGGGCTGCGAGACTTACAATGCTGGTGTTAAACCATTTTTGTTCACCTTGGAAGGATGGTAACATTTGTCTACAATATATCTTTTGTCGCTTTCGCCAAATCTCAGAGCAAACACACAGGTAAATGATCTGCACTTTACTCTGATCTCTGAAGCTACTGTATACACACACACACTTATAGGCATATGTGTCAGATCCCATAAATATGCAATGATAAAGTAATCTGGTAAATCTGTAAAGCACTTTATGAGATTGCGTTACCAATGAAAAGTCCTTCAACCTGCATGATGTCATATTGACCATCCTAATGTACTTTTATTTTTCTTTGTCTCTTTCTCCTCCTCACCCACTCCTCCTCGCTCCCTCTGATGACTGATAACAAGATAAAAAGGCCACAGGTCGGTCCATCTGTCAATCTACAAAATTGAAGGTTGAGTTAAAGATTTTCTAATCTACAGTAACCCCTGGCCCCCGCTTTTCCCTGTCCCACCAGAGTTTTAACCTCAGAACTGCAGACATATTGCAGAGAATAACGTGTCATATTTTGAAATAACAGGTAACTATGGCTTGCTTGTGTTTTGTCTCAAGACACAATTTCCTGTATATCTCCCTCATGAGACTAAATGGTCTGAGTCAGTTGAAAAAAGGCAGAAAAGGACAATAAAATACTCCTGAACTTTGCCTGTCCCATTTCATTGTCTTTCAATCCGACACAAGTGCTCTTTTCACAAAGAGTCTGATTCAGTTCCCCCTGAGTATGTTAAAACAGGAGGCCTTTTTCAGGATTTTATGGGGTGTCCTGTTTTTCCAACATACCTCCAGTGATTTAGGTAATACGCCTGAAAAAAGAGTTCTAAAGGGTAAGAGGCAACTCAAGTTTTACTGTGCCCTCACTTAAATGAAAATAAAAATAACGTGAAATAGACGAATAGCAGACTTGAAAATATGCTCTTGAGAGCAGACTTTATCATAACGGCACTGAGGGGGCCGCTGTGCACGGCCCTATTTTCAATCCCTTGGTTTGTTTTCCGGTGTCTAACGATGCACTTTGACATCACACTTGCATAACTTTTCAATTAAGCTACGGTTCTGTACCAAGAATCTCATCTCCACTAAAATGTGAAATATGGACTAGTCGTTGCAGAATGCAGAGTGAGAATTTATGGGAGGCTGGGTGAGGTGAGCTGGTTCTCTGAGCACTCTGGCAGTCCCGTAGCACCTCAACCTTCCAAGTCAAATACTCTGGTCGAGTTTCCTGAGTGCTCGGATCTGTCTGTGGTCCAATCACGTCAGCTAAAAGTGCACACAAAGAGACTATTTATGTTCACGTTTTCTTCATGTTGTCTTTGTTCATTCATCCGGTCAGACCTATATGCTTTGTTTTTAACAAGTTTACTAAGATGTAACATTTTGAAAATATCAAAATGACATTGTCTTAGGTTCTTATTGCCATTGTTATTGTACAGGGCTATCCACATATTTTAATAGTTTTTACTGATTTTCATTTTTGGAAAGCAAAGAAAAGAGGAGAGCCATAAAACCCTACAACCACAAGCTTAGCGCTTTTCTTTTATTCATATTTTTGTGTGAAATCTATTTAACATTCATGGCTCAGTGCTAGAAAGGAGTACCTTTAACTCACTGTCCAAATATTTAACTTTATTCAGCTGTACTTTATTTTCAACTGATCTTTGCTTGTTTGTTGGCTTTTATACTTAGGTTTCCATTTAATCATTATTCCATTTATACGTTCATTTACTTTAACTCAGCATTTTTATCTACATTTTACATCCTCACTGTGTCGTTGGTTGATAACATGAAAGAGAGTAGAATTACTATTCTGGTAGGCATTATTTCCTCCATGTCTCATATATCTCAGTATAAAGCGAGTTCCTTTGTTCAACGGACATTTTACGCTCTGTATATGTTTTACGTTGTTGTCTTTTACAAATTAGACTTGTAGCATGGGTGATTTGTTGCAGGAGCTCACACCAGCAACTGGGAGAATTAAATAGGTTCCCTGGAACTCCTCCAGCCTTTTTACAGGGCTCTTTTGCCATTCCAAGTGTACAGTTTACAGTGTTTAATGATGCTCTGTATTTTTACTGAATCCTCATTTCCCAGGACCAGCTAATGAGAAGGATGGAGACTAAAGCTAATACCATTGTAGGTGCTGATGAAAAGAGTTTGTGGCTGTGTTACATGCTGTAAAAGAGGAGTATGTGTGTGTGCGTGTCTGTGTGTGTGGGTGTGGTGGGATTAGACCAATATATCAGGCTGACATTGGCCTTTCAATAAAAATTGGAAAATGGCCAGTCAGTATTGATTGCCACTGATAAGAATATGAGTTTTACCAGCAGTTTCAGGGGTCAAAGTCTGTAAAACCTGCAAAATGACTGTCATCATCCAGTTTCATTAACCAACAAACCAAACCAGATAAATTCCACAAAAATATATTATTGCTGTGGAATAATGGTTTCAGTGGTGTTTCAGAGGTACAGTGGGTACGGAAAGTATTCAGACCCCTTTAAATTTTTCACTCTTTGTTTCATTGCAGCCATTTGCTAAAATCAAAAAAGTTCATTTTATTTCTCATTAATGTACACTCAGCACACCATCTTGACAGAAAAGAAATTATAGAATTATAGAAATTTTTGCAAATTTATTAAAAAAGAAAAACTGAAATATCACATGGTCATAAGTATTCAGACCCTTTGCTGTGACACTCATATTTAACTCACATGCTGTCCATTTCTTCTGATCCTCCTTGAGATGGTTCTACTCCTTCATTGGAGTCTAGATGTGTTTAATTAAACTGTTTGGACTTGATTAGGAAAGGCACACACCTGTCTATATGAGACCTTACAGCTCACAGTGCATGTCAGAGCAAATGAGAATCATGAGGTCGAAGGAACTGCCCAAGGAGCTCAGAGACAGAATTGTGGCAAGGCACAGATCTGGCCAAGGTTACAAAAGAATTTCTGCAGCACTCAGGGTTCCTAAGAGCACAGTGGCCTCAATAATCCTTAAATGGAAGAAGTTTGGGACGACCAGAACTCTTCCTAGACCTGGCCGTCCAGCCAAACTGAGCAATCGTGGGAGAAGAGCCTTGGTGAGAGAGGTGAAGAAGAACCCAAAGATCACTGTGGCTGAGCTCCAGAGATGCAGTAGGGAGATGGGAGAAAGTTCCACAAAGTCAACTATCACTGCAGCCCTCCACCAGTCGGGGCTTTATGGCAGAGTGGCCCGACGGAAGCCTCTCCTCAGTGCAAGACATATGAAAGCCCGCAAAGAGTTTGCCAAAAAACACATGAAGGACTCCCAGACTATGAGAAATAAGATTCTCTGGTCTGATGAGACGAAGATTGAACTTTTTGGCGTTAATTCTAAGCGGTATGTGTGGAGAAAACCAGGCACTGCAATACAATCCCAACAGTGAAACATGGTGGTGGCAGCATCATGCTATGGGGGTGTTTTTCAGCTACAGGGACAGGACGACTGGTTGCAATTGAAGGAAAGATGAATGCGGCCAAGTACAGAGATATCCTGGAAGAAAACCTCTTCCAGAGTGCTCAGGACCTCAGACTGGGCCGAAGGTTCACCTTCCAACAAGACAATGACCCTAAGCACACAGCAAAAATAACAAAGGAGTGGCTTCGGAACAACTCTGTGACCATTCTTGACTGGCCCAGCCAGAGCCCTGACCTAAACCCAACTGAGCATCTCTGGAGAGACCTGAAAATGGCTGTCCACCAACGTTCACCATCCAACCTGACGGAACTGGAGAGGATCTGCAAGGAAGAATGGCAGAGGATCCCCAAATCCAGGTGTGAAAAACTTGTTGCATCATTCCCAAGAAGACTCATGGCTGTACTAGCTCAAAAGGGTGCTTCTACTCAATACTGAGCAAAGGGTCTGAATACTTATGACCATGTGATATTTCAGTTTTTCTTTTTTAATAAATTTGCAAAAATTTCTACATTTCTGTTTTTTTTCTGTCAAGATGGAGTGCTGAGTGTACATTAATGACAAATAAAATGAACTTTTTTGATTTTAGCAAATGGCTGCAATGAAACAAAGAGTGAAAAATTTAAAGGGGTCTGAATACTTTCCGTACCCACTGTATTTCCACCTTGGAAAGAATCATATTTTCAGGCAAATTTACTTACAGAAAAAGGTGAGGTCACATACTTTAATGTATCAATCATGATGATTAAGCAATATTTGAATGTAAAGGTGATGATTGTTGGTGAGCTGTTGTTTCGGGGCCAATCAAATCTGATCAAACCAGACACATGTAGTCTTTAATGAAGCAGATTAACCGAGTCTTAAATTCTATAAATTATACCTTATAAATTATACCTTTGTTATAATACCAAGTTTTCGGGGGCTTTTAATCAACTGAATTAAATTTCAAACTACTATTGTCAATTCCAGTACAAAATTGCTGGCATTATTACCTGGTGTCTGGTGAAACCTATTGTGGTGCATTGTTCAACTGCAAAACTGCATGCATTTTAGGACCACCGTTCAAACCACATCAGACCAGCAGCTCTACAAATTTCAAACATTTTACTTCAACAATTAGGAGGCGGATCTGGGCCAGGTTTTAAGCTGTCAGAAGCTGTCACTTTGTGTTCAGACTGGCTCTGGACTAAAGGCCACACTGGCGGGCTGTGACTGAATGTCCGTACTGAGACATGTCACAAGAATATCGACTGAAGAACAGTGGTGGTGGTGGGGGGGTTGTGACGGAGTGAAGTAAATCCATACGCACACACGAGTGATAATGAGGACTGGCTCACTGTTTACTGTGACTTCATCGGGCGCTGTCATCATGTGGTTGCTGAATGCAGGCTGGCCCAGATGCTTGTCTACAAACTCTCAACACATGCGCACACACACAAATCCACACAAACGGAGAGAGAAAAATGTACAGACACTGTGTTCCAGATCACTACACTCACTGAAAGTCCCAAACCAACATGAAAGGGGCAGACATGAAAAATGAGCTGTTTTCCGCAAAAAATTAGCTGACGGCCTTTGGCTCTGTGAGCTTTGTTTTAATTTCCTGGACGTGTAATAGGCCGTGCATGGAATTAAACAACCATATGGGCAGAGTCTTTCTCCTTCATATTAGATAGACGGCGGCAAATGACCCCAAACACCTCAATAAATAACATCAGTATAACTCCTTGCTGCTGCATTTACGGTCAATTCAATTTTAATAATTGAGTTTACCCCCATTAAACAGCTGTGCCAGCAAAGCCAACTGTATTTTCTTGTCATATTGCTTGTCACTCTCAGGAGGTTATCAGCTTTGTCCCAATTTCTGATCAGAGAGCAAGACCGCAACTAAAATCATTCAAGGTGACTGATGAGAGTGCACAAAAGGAAAATAAAAAGGTCTCTCCTGAAGGACACTGAAAATCCCACTGTGGACCAGCCGTCCATCCTCATTTGGTTTACTCCCCCTGATCTAAGGCATCACGGTATTATCCCTCTTTTTATCCAAAATACCAGCTGTTATGGTTTCCAGCTGGCCCCAAGGAGCATTTGACCTTCTCCACCCCTGTCTCATTGCCATTGCCACTGTTGGTACGGCCCTTTGTTCTGACTAATGTACGTTAATATTCTGGGCTGACCCACACCAGCACCACTCAGGGACCACGCTCCTCGCTAATGTAACTAAATCTCCCCAGTTGACCCTGTCTCTATCCATAAGGCTGGCCCTGTTCTCTCTAATAGAGGTTAAAATCATCTCCTTTGCCACAGTCCTTCCATTTTTTAAAGTGAACCTTCACAAATAGAGTAGACCAGCTTGTAGTCACGGACAGATGCGCTGCTTTACACCCAATTTGATGGCTAGAAAATCAGTTTAGAAACAGTGGAGGATTTGTGGCAAAATATGATGCATTTTAATACATTCTGCAAAATAAACAAACTTGTAGTTATCTTAAAGTATTTCACAAAACTCTCAGTCACGGGTGAAGAAAAAAGACAAATAAAACAGCATTGAATTCCTAGTATGAGACACTTGTAAAAACATGCATGTATTTGTAACATCATCCTCTACATTATTCAGTGTCGTCACGGTTCAAAACCACACTTCTAGACCTGATTCCGGCATAAGATTTAATTCCAAGCTAGAACTTTATCAAGTTAGTTTGGCTTTAACAAAGACAAGGTTGTTGTTTTTGGTCTAGTTTTTGATTGCCTTCCTGACTACAACCCCTCCCCCCCGCCCACACACACACGAACACACTGGTCTGGTAGTATCATCAGACACACACAAATCCATTAATTACCCATTGCTCAGGCCAAGCCCCTGTGTGTAAAGTCAACGTCATCCATAAACTGTGCTATGGTTGGACCCCAATCAAAAGAGGCTTATGCAGGCAAAACATGATATATCAAATCTCTGTCTGCATATCTTTACCTCCTTCCCAGAAAAAAAATCTGATATTCCTGACAAAAACTGCATGCTCATTATTTCTCCTCATAGCTGCAGTAGTGAGAGACAGGAGATGGACCTAAGTTACTCTGAGCCATTTGCTACAGATGAACAACCAAGAAAACGATTCTCGAGGAAGATACTTTTATGCTGATGTCAAGTCTTTGATTGCAACAAATGTGGTTTTACATCTTGGAAGATTCCCACAATTTTCAGAGTAATGTATCCTGTCCTCATTAAAAAAAAAAAAAAGAATTAAAAAAAGGTGAATATTCTCTCCCCTGTCAGAGAGGGTTTGCCAGTGATGGCTCACTAACAGTGCTGTACATGTGCTTCAGGTGATGTAGCAGCCATTACTGTACTGTGTGTGATACTAATTCACATATTTTGGATTTGGAACAATACATCTGAAGGAAATGTACAAGAAAACAGTCAAGGAGTCTGGAAATGGATTATCTGCATTAACAGCCTATAGTTCCAGGAGACTGAATTGAGCCCTCTAAGAGAGAACCTCTTTGGAAGCGAAGCAAGCCTCAAACACAGATGCATTGTTGGTGTCAAGGTATGTGTGTGTGTGTGTGTGTGTGTGTGTGTGTGTATTACAATGGTTTCTTGCCCTGCCTCTTACTCAACACTATTACAATTAAATAAAATTATTCAATTCCAATGCATAAACAAATGGAACAGCGCCACCTACAGAAGCTAAAATGTAATCAACAGAAAATCCAAGGACAACAGGGAAAAGCGCCACCCAAACTGTTTCACTGGCAAGTGGTCTCTGGGAGGTGTTGTGTAAATCTACAAATTCAATAACAACTTAGCACAAAGGAAGCCAGTAAAACTGAAAAGTAACATGCTGGCATAAAAGTGTAGGTGCAGGATGGGCTTCAGTTCCCACCCTGGCAAAGATTCTGTGGGTGCTGGGTGCACCTGGAATTTGTAGTTTTCTTATTGCAGCAACAGGGCCCCCACCACACAGGCTCACGGTGATAAATCAAATGCAGTGATAACAATCCCAACCCTCCCAGAGCAAATCCCTTTTTAATCACTTCCAACAAGACCAATACGCACAGGAAAGGCCCCGCTTTTTTGGGGGTGCCTTCAGTTTTCCAGCACATTAGCAAGGCCCTGGAGCAGGAGGAGAGAGCGACAGGAGAGGGAGGAGGGAATAAAGGGTGTGGATGCCAGAGGAGGGAAGAAGCTGGATGCCACAGTTGTGGTTGTTTATACATTTTACAACCAGAACCCCCACACATGTGAAAATGATCACATACACACCGTGAAATTCACCATATGTCTGCAGAAAGGAACAATTAAACAACTGATGAGTTCTTTCCATTATCTTCTCTTTTACACACTGAACTATACAACAAAATGTCATACTTATCACGTATATGCACAGACAAACAAGTATACAACCTTCTTTACTCGTCCCGGCTGGCCACTCTGTCTGCTCTCACTGGTCTATAACATTGACTGGAAGGGAACTGATTTGCTGTGCTGGTGTAGATTTTACAGACATCCTTGTGTCCTCAGGCTACTAGCTTGATTTGCTGTAATAATGCTGTTGGTGTATTTAACACCCCTTTGAAACATCCCACAGCCTTTTCTTTTTTGTACAGTAGCATCATTTTTGGCCTTTTTTCCAAGTTCAATCATGTTCTTAATGCTCAAGTTTCTGCTTTCAAGTAGTTGCACTTTGGGGTAAAACACAAAACTTGAATTTCCTTTTGATTTATGTCCTTAATCCATGATGGAAATTCACACTACATCATTGTAATACGATGATTTTATATCAGTCTCTGTGGTCTTGTACCTAAGCGACTTTATGCTTGGCTGTGGTGCTGACAGAGTAAGACAACCGCACTGGGAGGAAATTATGAATTCTCAAAACCATTGGTTTATATAGAGGATTCTTTAAAGGGACATGTCATCCATTATACAGCTGACGGTATTCTTTTAAATTGACATTCCTGTGCTCTCTCATTACTTAGTTTTTTGTTTTGATTGGAAAAAAAGAAGCATATTAATATTGCCTAAAATAAATAAACTTTTTCCCCCTCAGTGAAAAATTGGGAATATGCTCTTGCTTCACCGATCCTGTTTTCAGCTTTAAAGCCATAGCTGCAACATTCAAAGCAATGCTAGAGAAAGTCAAGTAGGCTGAACACCATGTCAAGGAAAAATATAAAGTATACTCCAAACTGTTTCAGTCAACAGCTTTCAGAACTATTCAGTGACGTGCAAAGGTTTTCTTGGACTTTAGCAAGTGTTGCTCTCAACTTCTGCTTCCTTTTAACATGAGTCCTTTGAGTTTTCAAATAGTCATGATGACTCAGAACTATCTCTTAATTTACACAATGATTGTAAACTTATGAAAAAATCAAAGTTCAAAGTCGTTAAGTCTAAAATACAATTGTTTATAAAATGAAATTAATTTGATCTAGACTAACAGGAGGGTTGGGAGATCAGTGGTATTCATCTACTTGGACACAAAGGGACTGTTGATGATAGTTGTTGAAGGCCTTAGCATGGTTTTCCATATCAGGCTGAAATCACTTTGTCCATTGTTAGAGGATAACTGGTCTACATTTAAACTCTACAAGTGAAAAATATTTGAATTATTATGACAATTTATATTGTCTGTACTGTGATACATACTTTTATTCATGCACATTTAAATTTAAGAGAAAGACACCAAATGTTCTTATTTTCTTGTCCTGGGTTTGAATGCTCTGCAAAATTGATTGGATTTTTCTCACTTTTCCTTTCATCTCCTGGCCTTGTTGTTCAGGAAAATGTGTTTTGCACATGTACATTGAAGTGGAACCAGGTTTAATTGCCGTGCACACACAGCCGGAAGACATTACTAATGGCTACACTAGCATATTCCTTAAAAAAGTAATTCTTTCAAAAAATGAAGAGCTGATGGCTTTAGGTTATTATTATGTGAGGATGTTATCCACCAAAGCACCCAAGTGGACTGGGGGCATCTATTCAATCCTGAATCCTCTGATAAAAATGATACACCTGAAAATACAAAGTGTTCACAGCCAAAGTGCTTTTCTTAAGTGGTTTTGTTTTTTAAACCTGTCATGATACCGGACTTATGTATTTCTGCAAAAAAATAAATATTTAGGACGATTTTTGGAATGAAGTGCAAAATTGCTGTGCTTTCCCTTGACCGTGACTCCAGAAGATACTGTTTCAAGTGGTGGGCCCACAGAGGCATGTGGCTGACATTGTCTGGAGAATAATAAGATCAAGGGACCTGATATAGTCATGAGGGGATTTGTACACCTCTGAAAGGTTTTTCCATCTAGCTCAGAAATGTTGGGTACAGGCCACCACTTGGGCGTGGGGTCCAGAAACACAGTTGAGTTTATTTTATGGCATAGTTTGTTTTAAATTTTGTGAATGTGGGGTAATGTGTTAATTGCACAGGGCTTAATATTGATTCTTGCAGGATGATTCCATCAATGTTAATAACAATTATAATAGAGGTCATTGTTTTCCATTATAACATATTAGGCTATACAGGAGTTCCACACTTGTCCATTTTGAACAGTCTTCATGGATATACAGTAGATAAATTGTATTCTATATTTTATTGTAAGATCCGGCTGAATTGTTTCATGAACATTATTATTTTTATATTTGTTTATCTTGGTATTTTAAGCTTGTTCAGCACTTTGGTTGACTGTTGTTGTTTTAAATGTGCTAAACAAATACATTTTGACTTGACATGACAAATGAAAAACTCAGGGAAGAGTATTGAATTCAAGACACCTCAAAAGAAAACCATGTCCTTCTTTACTTTCTTTTTCAAGCCTGAATATCATTCCCTCTAATCGCATGAAATCAAATGACGGGTGGCAGCACTATCATTTCCCTTGTGCTTTTTTCTCCCCCTTCCTTGAATTAGATGAGAATCCACAGTCAGCCCTGTCCTGTCCCACGGAGTGAACCCTAACAGTCCTCTCCAGAGTTTCAGATTAAATTACAGATCTTCACGCTCCCAGAACCCCCCACCCCCACACTCTGTCTCTCCCATGCAGATGTGACACTTTCCAGAGACTGCATTTTTCTCATAACACATCGACACTGGTGGCGACATAGATGGAGGTAATGCAGGGGGAGGTGACTTCTGAAAGAATGTGCCAACAGTTTGGAGGACATACCCCAGAAAATGAAACAAGCTGCTTCCCTACTCTTTCCATCCCCATTCCTCCCATTCACGCTCAGAGAGACACAATACAAACAGCTCAGGCGTCTGTGATCTTTGCCAGCTCATCTTATTTGTATTACGGAAAAGCTGTTGAGGATTTTTCATTTTTTATCTTGACATTTCACACTGTAAATCAGGCGAGACTCAGTAACGGGAAGTCTGACTAATAGACACTAGTCAAGGAGGTTAAGTTGATCAGCATCTCTTTGGTTTTTTTGTCTGGGATTGCAGAGAAAACAAAAACAAAACTCACATCCTGAGCTAGTTTAGTGGTTTTTAAATATGACCAGTTTAAGCCATGTATATGAACATAAATGACGATGCATACTGCAAAGGCACAGCCCAACATTTGTATGCAGGTCTCTATGAGTGCAATAAAGCTAAATCCTCAGGGGGACAATACAGGTTTAATCAGACTTTACATGGCTTGTACAAACTTTGCTTTAAGCATTAAATTAATTTTGCAAAGCCCAAAACATCCAGTTTATGTACAATAGGGTGTGGACCCTAAATCTTCACTGTAGATATAATTATTTATGTAACACTACAGTCAACCTGTCAGTTTATATCAGTTTATATTGTATATATAAGCTGCTACTAATTGCCCTATGTAGCCAAATTAATTTTTGGCACCAGGTAAAGTCGTAGTCAGGTAATTTCTGTCCATGTAAAGTGACAAATACTGTAAAGACATAAGAACAAAATGCAGTCTCTTGAAAAGCAGCAAAAGATCCAACTAGTGTTGGATCTTTTGCCTCCCTGGTGTCTAGTCACATTTTATAAGATATGTCACAGACCCACCTGGCTAATAACCATCAGCATGCTATATGAAGTTTCCTGGCATTACATTACATGATTTCTGGGCTTTGAATGTCTTACAGATAACATGTTAACATGGAAAGTTGCCCAGAAAAAAAGTTCAAACAATCAGTCAGAGTTGGTTCTGTCTGTTTAGAGTTTCGTGCATACTTGTGGGAAGGATGATCTAAAAGAGACTGGCTCAGGGGAGAATGGATTACTACCATGTGGGATTCATCTGACAAGTTATGGTATGCTTAGTTTCATTTACAGTATTACCCCATCTCTCTGGCTGCTGTTTTGCCTCTCATTCCCACTAACTGAGTCTCTCTCTGTTACAGTGTCTTACACACGCCCATACAGACAAATATTCATATTCTCTGTTTCCCACTCCCCACTTTTTTTTTAAGAAAGAGGATGATATGCAAAGGTTCAGAATGAAGTCAGCTGAATTAAGAAAAATGGGATTTAGGAGAACCAGAGGAGGCAAATCTTACTTGGCAAGCAGATTTTGCACACCTATAAATAGTGTATCCACCTCCAGCTTCGCCATACACACACATACACACAACACACACACTCCTTTTATATGGTTTCATCTACCGTGGCGAGTCTGTGATCCTGAATAATAAAGTCTTAAAAGACAAAGTTCTTTAAACACAATCTTACCTCATTCAGAGTGATGGTGATGAATGTGTGTGTTTGCATAGAGTGCCCCGCAGATCTTTCATTCATACATATTCATATAGTGTCTAATGAAATACATGTGTGGCATGCATACCCAATTGCCCCTCTTGGAAGCTGCTTGTCATTATCAATATACGCCCAAAGGTGATTTTTCTAAAAATATAAATTAAAGGACGTTTGTCCCTCACTGGATGACTGAACAGAGCTTTGCATTATACATATGTATATATATACAGTATATCATTATTAATATATGGAAATGCAATTAAGGGTAATATTGAATCTGACAAAATAAAAAGTGCTTGATTATGGAAGATCATTCAAAAAGTGCAATAATCCCTCAACTTTGCAAAAAAATATATATTCACATCTGACTCCTTTCTTTCTTTCTCTTTTCTGTGTGTTAAAGTGTAAAATAACCGTGCAGGCAGGCTGCAAAGACTCTTTTCTTGGATATTTTCAGCAATTTCATCAAGGTCCCCTGGCTAATGGCCAACATTCCTGATGTTACTTTCAACATTTTTTGGCATTGATTAAAGCTCAGGTATACACAATTAAACCACTTCTGTTGGCACAAGGGAAACCCAATCCCGAAGCCAATGGCCTGTCTACCCTGCGGTAACACCTATTAAAATAGCTTGGGCCTCCTGCACCAAAAGCTGGACTGAAACACACCCTAACCATTCTTATGCCGGCCCCAAGGACATTGACAGGAACCCTGTCTGGCAACCATAAACAAACATAGACATAACATCCACATAAGCTGACCTTGTGACCATTTAGAAAAAGTAAGCTTTTTGTTAATGGGTGACAATACTGGAGAGTGGGAGAGGGAGATTTCTCCAGTGCAAGACTCAAGCTCAGCAAGAGTGCTGTGACTATCAGCGGTAACTCTGAAGCTGTTTTTCACAAAACATAAAGCTGTATTTTCGGGGTAAAATATTGAAATTGAGACATCAGGGTTTTATTTTCTACGGTGGCAAGGGTGGCTTTTTGCCCTGAGAGATACAATATAATTTGATTTGCCATGAAAACAGACTGCTTGCCTGTGTGTGTGTGTGTGAGTGTGTGTGTGTGTGTGTGTGTGTGTGTGAGGGTGTGTGTGTGTGTGTGTGTGTGTGTGAGTGGGTGGGTGGGGTGTTGTGAAATCAATGAAGATGTTTTTAACTATAACTAGAGTAAGACTGTCAATACCTGCATTATAAGGGCCTCCTGACATCACAACCCCATTCACTCTTCTAGACTTTTCCAAAAGTAGTCTGTATCAAAAATACACAATGCAGTATAAGTATTGGTACCAGTTGTAAGGTTTGGTTTATATAACCAAAACATGATGAACAAGTTGCACAATTCCTCTCCATATAACCATGTTTCATCAGCTATTTTGCTTCTATTAGGGTGGTTATTACCTTCAATTAACCAGGAAAGCCTCATTAAGATAAAAAAAAATTGAACAGAAATGCATACAATTTCAATACAATCATGTAAACGATTGTAATGATATTACAATCCTAGTTTGTTTTTAGTTTTTTCCAGCATCTGCCTCTTACTCGTATTTGAACATGGAGATTTTTTGTATTGATTATCAACCCCATTAACTTTCTGCAGATTTTCTGTATTATTCTTACAAATATAGACCCAGAAGCTCTCGCATATCTCCCTTTTTTAATTCTTCAAATCAAAGGCTTCTTTGGTTGTAGAGTTCATGGACAAACACGGTGAAATGTGATGCCACTTGAGATTGATTAATTGTTAAAATGCAACCTTTCTTTGCCAACCAGGGCAGCATAGCCATTATAAATGTAGTTCAAACCACATAGTGTCCAGTTCAAGATGCACAGTAGCATCAGCTCACTGTTATTACAACTCCACTCCTTGGTTTCATTACTAATTTCTGCAGTGTTTGTCCGCAAGGGTCATGACCCCCTAAACTCAATGTGCCCCTCCAGCACAACACCCTTACCAAAATCAACTCTCAAACTGCTACTGTTGCCTTATTGAAAAAAATACCACCCATCATGGGTCACTATATTTGTACACACACAAAATCCAATACTGTGAGTGCCCTTCTCTGCCATTCACAAATGGCAACCAACTTCATCTTGCCCTTTCTTTACACACACAGAATCCATCAGATCACAGACACACACACACCTGCAACTCACAAAGAAAAGCAATAATTCTACCACTGTAGATCCATAGTATGGAACACTTGATTGAACAGTGGGTGGGCAAGGTTTTTTTGTAGTCCATTACCTCCTCCCCACTGATCCAACTGCACTTCCTCCCTGTTTCCTCTATTATGTCAAACAACTTTGTCTCAGATCACGTCCTACTGTTACAAATGCCTATCCAAGCACATGCCAGATATCGGATTTTGACTCACGCCTGTTATCCTGTGGAGTGAGAAGCGAGTTTATCTGACTTGCCTCCGGGGCGAATGAAGTATGATGCCACGTTGAGTTTTGGAGAAGGTCACAGCGGGGTCAGAGAGGCGGCTGGTTCTCATTCTGCCTGTATCCTTACATGGTTAATTACCGCTGTTGTTGATGGGATCACTTTACTGCATTTCCCTTGAGTCTGGATGTGTATTTAAATGAGAAAGGTCTTGACACAACATGGTCATAGCACAAGCCATGAAAATAGGCTTTCTTGCACTTCAGCTGTGATGTTTGCCCTGAGATTTTTTTAAAAAAATACCTTGGAAATGGAAATGAAAATAGATAAAGTTAACATTAGTTCTTATTTTTGATACAAATTACTGGGAATTTGTGTCAGTGGATTTGAGCTCTAATCCAGT
Source organism: Lateolabrax maculatus (assembly GCA_031216445.1). Classification (NCBI taxonomy): domain Eukaryota; kingdom Metazoa; phylum Chordata; class Actinopteri; order Acropomatiformes; family Lateolabracidae; genus Lateolabrax; species Lateolabrax maculatus. Next base: position 11,404,470 of record CM062196.1, read on the forward strand.
CACTGACAGTGGTTTCTGCTTTTGGGAAGAGTCGTCATTTTGCTTGGCTCTCGTTATGTCAGGTCAATAACAATTCTCACTTTCCCTTTTGCTCACTTTTTTCCTCTCTTTTTCTCCCTTTCCAGTGGCAGAAGTCAGAAATTCCTCCTTTGCTTGCTCACCCAGGATTTATTGGACGGTGGTACTTTTCTTAGGATGTGGTTCTCAGCAGGTTTGCATTCAAAAAATACTGTTGGCAATTAATGGCTCCTCTCAGGAATGTGGCGGTTTTTCACGTTCACTCCATTATATCTCAAGGACAATGTGCTGCCATTGGTCTTTGACCCTGTTTGTACACCAGGATATTATGGGTAGACATACTGTGTGACGCCTGGTCATTCTAACCTGTGTAAAGAATATTTTTCAGTTTAAACTGAGGTCTTTACGAAACTCTCTATGAAAAGAATGCATGTGTTGATGAAAATAATTGCTGCTTTAGGTGTTCTAAAAGGGAAATTCAACTTCTTACAACTAATGCAAATAAGTAGGTTTTTTTTGGATCGTTAACTTATCACGTTCCTTTTTAAAAGTGTACTCTTACTTTACATTATAGTTTTATAAAACAGAAATAGCTACATTACAGATAATCAACGAGCAAAACAAAGTGCATTCCCTTATAATAGCCAGTAGCTATTTCTAACCTGATGCAGAGCAGATGGGACACTTTTTATTTCAAATAGATACTTGACTCAGACACTTGACCAAAGACTTGAGACTTGACTTGGACTTGCATAAAATCACTTGGGAAGACATCTTGCCCGCACACACTAAACAATATAATTGTTACTTGTAAACAAGTAATTGTACCTTTACTTGTATGAAGATTTTCAGTACTCTACGCACCACTGATTGTGGGTAATTATAGCACCAGGTTTTGACATGGAAGAAAAATGCGTGGTGAAGAAAAAAGTTATAGGAATACCATGCTAAATCGGAGGAGTATTATTTTAAAATGACTATTGGATGAGCTGCAGGAAATTTGATTAAAATACCAAATATTTACTGATGCAGCCGTTGCCAAGAAATTGTTAAGCCCCTAGACATTCATATGAATTTGTATTCATAAATATTTGCCAGCAAGACAGAAAATCTTTTTTCTTCTAATTGATACATGGAAGCAGTCAATTAATCTGATCCACTGTTATGAACTGTCATTAGAAGGAGTGTCATTTGCAGCTGCTAAATGTGTATCATGAGCGCCTTTAATTGAATTGACTAATTAAAGTCGAGTCCTGTGGAATAAGATCTCTGCTGCTAATGACTAAGCCTCAAATAGCTCAATTATATCGTACCGACAGTTTTAGGCTCTCCCTGGCATATACCTGCATCCTATTGATATGGATGAATCTCCCAATTCTTTCATGTTAATGTTTTTATTTATAGGAAACAGGAAACTGTTTTCCATTTGTGCTGAGCATGCAAACCAAGGCAATTTTCAAGTCGACTTGAAAACATTTGCATTCAAGATGTGAATATGTACTTATTGGCCCACATGAGCTCAACTGACACAGGCCAGCCCATGTGGTAACAGCTATGGCTAATTTAGTTGTGGGTCCCTCACTTCAGAGCACTTGGTAGAAGTTGTGAAGCCCCCCACCCCGCCACCATCATGCACAAAGCCCTCAGATCAGCACTGCAGACACACAAACAGAGGAGTTTCTGCTTCTCCAATTAATAAACAGCAAACTTCAAAGCCGTTGGCTTGTCATGGAGCCGGCCACACTAAAGAGTAGCATGGGTGAATTCCCATCACTAAGTCCCTTCACATAGTTAGATTGTGGCAACATGGCTTGGGAATACATCATTACAGTACAGCACAACAAGATATAAAAAATGAATGTTGCGCTATGTATCCTATTGATATCCATCCAAACATCATTTAAAATAAGATGAAAAATGGGTCCCCTTCATTTTAAGTAAGTGTCTACAAATGTTGACCTTTCATTTGGAAAATATGTTGCTCGTTACAGAAATGCTCATTGTGTTGTACAAAACAGTTATTTAAGTAAATATGTAACTTCATTCATATAAGAAATGTGGCTGTTGTTTGCACATAGTGCCATCAAGACTGCTCTAACAATTTATGAAAACATCTCATCTTCCTCCTTTTGGGCCGTTCTTTTCCCTTGGGTTGTGTTCAAGGCTGTTTTTGTGTTCAAGTTTATGTCTCTAACACTTCACATTCAGTTGCACTAGTTAATGCTTGCAGAATTTCCGGAGAAACATAGTCATCTGTGTGTTCTTCTTTAACATTTCAGGTTACAGCTTCCACCTGAACCTATTCTTCAATAACACAATACTGCTTTTCAATAAGGGCTTTAAGTTGCTACTTACTGCACACGGCAGACTTGGTTAAATACTGTCCACTGTGTGGTTTGGACTCAAATTGTGAGGAGAAAAAGTTGCCTCAGGCAATTTTTCAAAGTAGAATGTACCATGGGCACTCAGAGTCTGTCATCGAAGACTTGGTTGCTGTGGTGCAGTACAGGGGATGTTTTTCAGCACTAACCATAACCCTAACCCATGTACAGACAGAATCTTTCCCTCATAATGCTAACATTACTATTTTTGCTCCATGGCTTCTCTTCCTGCTATTTATGCTGACTGATAGATAATTTTTGCAGACATTTTCCATATTCTTTTGACTTTTCAATGACCCAGTTCTGGGTCTATTGACACAGACAGAATATATTTTACTTCTTTAGCTCTTTTCCTGCCCATCCATCCAAAATGCTCTTTGTCAAAATGCCCATCACACTCATTAAAACAGAGCAAATATGTATTGCGCTTCCTGTTAATAATCTGATACACTTTCATGTTTTCTTTTTTTTCTCATCTTTTTCATTTTTTAAAGGAGAAGATTCTCCCCATATCTAATATTTCTTGGTAAACCTGTTCTTGAAATTGGTCAAAACACACTAAGCTGATTAGGGAGTGGAAATGTTACACCCTATTTAGTCAAAGTACAAATGCACCCATGTAAAAAAAAACGATAGTAATTACTGAGTAATATCATAATCACTGCTACTATTAGCATGTATTGATCTAATTTAATTCATAAGTATTTTCATTTGTATGGAAGCCACACATTTCACTCTCCTGAATCTCACGTTCGTGCCCTATTCCACCATATTAAATGTAATGACTTTCACCCTAAGGCAGCAGCTAGCACAGCTTCCAAAGAATGCCATGGGAGCAAGCTAATGGCACCAACATTACAAACAGCCGGCATCTGGCCTCCTGTGCATGGACACATATGTCTGAGATTCTCTCCAGTCTAACCAGCAGTGCCCCGGGCCCTTGGACTAGCACTGAATACGTTAGAGGCATTTATAAAATCAACGTTAAAGATAATTGGTCAGGCTTCTTTTCCGTTTTGGCCTGTGATGAGTCGGCTTTTACCACACTGGATCATAAATGACCAATTCTCCAGGGAGCAGCAGAGATACTGTGATCGAAGTCTGGGGGTGTTTGTGTAGTTTTCCGCTATTAGGGATCGCATTTTCCATTTGTAAGCATGCACTCGACAGCTTTTCTCATTAAGAATTGCAAACAGAAAAATTAAATCCAAATTAAATAGAGCACTTCTTATGACAGGGATTTCCACTTGCACCTATGGAACATAAAGATTAAATGAGTCACGTTCTATTCTCAATTGTGTTTCGGTTCAGGGGAGCATGTGGTGATAAGCAGTACAGTATATCTCAAGCTTTGTTGAGCCTTGTTTTACTGGGTTGCGGCCTGTGCTTTTTCTCAGCTGTAACATCAGCAACAACTCATGTCTGCACAGTGTTGGAGACACTTGTTTACAATCCCCAAGAAAGTCTCTGAAAGTGTGTGAACAGGGTTTGCCAAAGTGGGGGTGGTGAGAAAAAGAGATATGCTGTAATGGAGGGAAAAAATAAGAGAAAAGCAGGGAAAAAGAACAGATGGTGAGAGAATGAGGCAGACAGAAACCAGGAGAAAGAAACGACAAACAGAAAAAAATAAGAGGAAAACAATAGTAAGGCATGGGGAGATCAAAATGGGGAGTAGCAAAATCCGAAATGCAGACAAAATTAGGTGAAAGGTACAAAAAAGTCCAACAAAAAGTGAACAACAGTCAAAAGTCAGAAAATAAGAGACAAAAAGGGAGAAAAGCGACTGTGTGACTGACTGTTGGCAGTTCCAAATATCTCGCCAGATGTTCCCGAGATGCAAACTCTGCTCCTCCAAGATGACTCCACATTAACCTGACTTTATTGTTACAGATGTGGTTCTATTGGCTGCGCCCGTGATTTACACCCCAGCAGACCGGCCTCGCCTCCCAGGACCCCTTCCAACCAAACGCCCCAACAGGGAGGAGGGAGCAGCAGTAGAAATTGCAAGCTGGGGTTGGTGGAGAACGACTGCCTGGGAAGCGGGCACCATACAGCGCCATATAATGACCCTATTCTAGACATGTGGCCTTGGGAGGGAAGTTGCATGTTTCCCTGACTAGCGGAATGGCAGAGTAACCCAGGACTTGCTTTTGCCGTCCTCTAGATTTAGTCCTCATCCCTCTTTACTCTGTGTCGCTGTTTCCTCTCAGCTCACAACGAGCTGTGGAAAATGCTGGCACGAGACAAAAAGACAGTGCTTTAATCAATACCAACACAAGGCCTTGGCTGAAGAGCGCAGGGAGCGACAGAGAACGGAAAAGGGACTGAGATAAAGCAAGAGGAAGCCTCAGTTGAGTTGCTTTTGCCTTGAGCACAAATTGCTTTAAAAACCCAATGACTCTATGAAGGTGACAGGAAGGGAAAAAATACATGTGGCTCAGGGAGAACAAGCAGAACCAGAATGAGGGATGTCACAGCCCCCTGGTGTGAGCAGAACGGCGATGCTCATGAATGCAACTCTGAGGGTGACAGTGTCTGGAAAATGAAACCATAAAACAATGGCTGCAATCATAAGCAGCCATGACCAATTTTAAAGGATAATTCATGTTTATTCCTCATCCGCAGACTTTTATTGTCATCATCTGTGCATCTCTAAACCAAGCTGAAAGACGATATTGTGTGACTAGAAATCAGGCTTTGAAGGTTTGGCTGATTGTGTATGTGCGTGGTTCTTAGTAGAATTAGGCCGATATGCTAGTTTGCTGATATCAAAGTTTTATCAATCATTACATATTGGTCAGCCAGTGTTATCCATCTTTTGATATGATTGATATATAGCCACAGGTACATGCAAAGAAATCTGTAAAATATTGTGTTTGGGAATTACTCAGTAAAACCAGTCCTCTGCTCGCCACTGAGCAGCTGCACAGACACAACTGGGAATAAGTGCCTTGCTTGAAGACATGTCAACAGTAATTGCTGAGGGAGGGAAGAGTATTCTTCTTTAACATTACCTAAAAAGTTTCCGAGCTGCTGTGGGGATCTGGGGCAGATTTATGGGGCAGCAGTATCCTCAAGGTTTTGGAAGCAGGTTCGTGACCGCAAGAGAGCTGATTTGACTCCCCAGACTGGAGGAGAATACTATGGTTGGAGAACATTATTGAGTAAAGACATTAAGGTCAGAAAAGTGAGATTAACATGTTTGAACTGACAAAATCGCCCATTTGACCACGTCAACATTTGACATGGGGTGTTTCCTGTTCACGTGACTAAAAAGCAGATAATGTGCACAAATGCTGTTGGATACTGCACAAAGTAAATGACAGCATGGTCAGTGCAACCGCATATAAACTAATATAAGTTTGATCATCATGGAAAAATAGACACAGTTGGAGGAGACAATAAGAATTGAAAGTAAATTGCAAAGGTACTGTCCAAATTACACACATACAGTAAAAGATGCGAACAATCCCAAACTACTCACTTATACTTGCTTACTTATATCACTTCAAATTAAACGGTCAGTTAAACTAAATTACAGAAAGTACTAGTGGCTAGGGTTACCCCTAGTGGTATCCAGCCATGCAAATAGTTTTGGTTGTGTTTGCTGAGGTTTAACGATAAATGCTGCCATCCCAATACAAGGGAGGTGAATGGAATTTTGCTTGTGGTGCTCAAAGCATTGACAAATTATATTTGAAAAACTCAACAACATCTGTCCAAAAACATATCCATGGTTTTCCTCTCTGGTAGAAAATGTTATAATGTCCTTTTATTTTGAAAAATGAATATGACTACCAATTCATGGTTTATTTAAAGAAAATCATTTAGGCTAGAGGAAATTCAGAGTGACTGGTAACTTTAAAATCTAGTAGCAATTTTGACTTGTGACCCAAAAAGTTAATTTTAAACCTTTCACATTCTGAAACTGAGCAACGGTTGACACTGTTGATCATTTGCAGGTGATGTTGTATTGGAGTTGGTGAACAAACGGTGTGGCCGGCCAGCCTGTGCACACTGCAGCAATCAAAGCCAAATGTAGTGCTTTGTTGTGGTCACAAATTCATCATTCTGCTTGGGTGAGCTTCTCCGTGGCCAACAGTAGGCTGCAGTTGTGCTGGGCAGTTCCAAGGTGTGAATGTGGAACAGGACTGGAAAAGAACAAATGCGCTCAGTTTACTTTCACTGGATTATTAACAGTAAAAAGAAAATGGTTTTATAATGTAGTTGGAACCATGAATAGAGTTCCCACACTGCCTCATGATGTTTTTTTCCCCAAATGTTATAATGAAGCCCAAATGTTTTAGTGGAGCATGTCTATAAAAATATATCATCTGTTAAATTTTAAATTGATCTTCTTTTTTACATTTGCCTGAGACCAAACAAATGCGATGCAAATGCAATGAACTGGAGCAGGATGATAGCAGTATAAGTCTTACATTATAGGATCAGTTACAGAGGAGCAATAAATTTAAGAACACAAATTAACACCAATTATTAACATGTCTCCCCATCATTAACCAATGCTAAGACAAAGTACTAACACATGTTGCTCCTCTTAGCCTCTCTGTTTAGCTACATTAACTTGACCACGAGCAACTGCACTCTGTAATACTCTCAATCAATACCATGGGGAAGGAATCAGTGTGTGTGTGTGTGTGTGTGTATTTTGGGGAAGCATCCGCTGGGTCTTTTCTCTTCTCATCCCCTTCTCATTCATTTTACCATTCCTTCCTCTGTCTCTCATTCTCTCTTACCTCCATCTCTCCATCGCAGCCTGGGGCTCCTTCTAATCGTCCTCTGCTGTGCTGATTGGACTTTTCATTAGTCAACTCCCCAAGGCTCAGCGTGACCTCCTCTAGGTCACTGCCTACTGATTATACCCTATCTCCTTTTTCTACTTCGTCTTCTTCATCAACTCCTTGAAGAAGGGATGGCATGACACTGACGTGATGTATCCTGTTGCATCTGAAAACTAATCTTGTCTGACAGGTTGAAGGGGTCACCACATTGGAGTGCTTCTAAGCTGCCACAAATATACTGAGTATACTTTGTTTTTATTGTTAATATGGGGTTGGAAGTTTGGAAGGGAGGTTAAGAGGGGTTTCCAGGCATACAACACTGCATGCGCTGCAGTAAACTAAAAATGTTTACGTTGTGCAGTTGCAACTGTAAAATTATAGTATGCCATGAAATACTGTGAGGTAAAAAAGTAAAATTGGTCTCTACCATGTCGGCTACTGCTTACGATGGTTAGAGCTGTCTCTGCATATTTGTTGCTTGACGCAAAAAACCTTATTGGATCTTAAGCATTACCTACCGCCCCTGACATGTCCTTGGAAGTCAACAAACCACCTATAACTCAGTCGCTGAAGGGATTTTAATGATGCGGCTATGCCACAGGCTGCCAGCACTGCTTACAAATTTGACGGTTGTGTCTAAGATATGTACTGGAGTAGGAGACGTATTGCGCGTGTGTGAGTGTGCACTGGGGGTAACCGTGTTTTTGCCATCTGACTAACCATGACCTTGTCCAAATGAAGCCACAACCAGACACACACACGATCTCATCTCTGTTCCCCCAACCCCTGGCACGCTCCAAAAGCTGGAACAGATTACTCCCCTGTGTGCTTGTTCTGACTCTGATTGCTGCTACATCCAGATAGGCTTTCAAGTGGCCTCCTGTGTGCGCAGTGCCCCATGGGATATGGCCCGGCACACTACACATGGGGACTATTACCCAAGCCGGCGGAGGCCTGCATGCGGCGCGTCGCCCCTCCAGATTGGGCCGACGTGGCCCTCATCCTCTCCACAACCCTCTAAACACCCATTTCCACCCCCAATCATTACAGTTAATCACAGTGATAGTTCTGTCCACGGTCCCTCTCTGCAGTGGAGTGGTCATTCTGCTCTATCAGCCCAGTGTGCACGACGTCGGTACACACTGACAAGCATCACTGGCTGGGCTCTCGAGTGCAGTCAGTGGGTTCAGCTCTAACTGCGCACATAAACACAGACACACATCCATTTGCAGAATTTCCTCTATATCCAACCACAAGACAAAGCTGGAAAGCTGCCACGGAGTTTACTTCAACTGCAATACATGAAGCAGCATCAGCTGCTGCAAGTCATGTCAAGACTGAGAGAAAAAATGTCTCTGTGCTTTGTAAACTGTTCTGCGATTCCTTTATTGTCAGCACAACGTGTTTCAACAAAAAGGTGTTTTCCAATGAGAATAAGCCACATTTATTAAAGGAGAAACTGCAGGACTGTGAGGCAGCGATAACCCACACTGAAGTACTGTGTTATTCTTTATTCTTCTTTGTACTGGCATGTCACTGTGGAGTTGTGCATCTGTGAGATTTAGGAAAGTGGAAAAGCCTGTGTAGGATGTGTGTATGGAGGCAAGAAGAGGGTGGATGTACTTGTTACTAGGTGCCTGTTTTGTAAACACAATCTCAATCAACCACTTGAGAGAGAAGAAGGAGAAATGTTTCCAGTGTTCAAGCGTGCTTTCCTCGAAAACACTTCTTAGTAACTGAGCTTTTATAATTCCAACAGAATTGTTAAGATAATGTAAAAGAAACACAAAGGAAAGAGAAAAAAGTGCCTTTCAATTTAAAAATTTCAAAGAAATTGAGATACTTTGGAAGATACAGCAGTTAAATGATAGAAGATCCTTTGTAGACTGCCTCAGAAATACACTGTCTCATGACAGAAGATGAAAAAAATATCTGAACTTGCATGGAGGTAAACCACAGCAGAAAATTTATGTCCAGTAAACATACCATTAATGTTGTTCACAGAGAGCTAAACTGCAGGGATTTAAAATAGACAGTGACTGAGAGAGAAACAGAGAGGGAGTAGTTTCATGTTTTCCAGTCGCAATTTCAGTATTAGCTGAGAGTCAAGGGACAGGGAGTTGAGACAAATGCTTAACCAATAAAATAAATTATGAGTCAGACACAGAAGGTAATTGCTATGGAAGCAGATTTAGCAACTTTCCAGCGCATTGGTAAACACCAACTGCCTCTGTTTTGGGTTGATCTTCGTCAAAATGCTGAAAATGATGCCGTAGAAAAAGAGGAAAAAAAGGGAAAACTGATGCAGAAGCCATGTCAAGGTTGATAAAGTGATGAAAGCAAATGGAAAAAAGAAATTAACATAATCATAACTCTCCCGTTCTCCCCAAATGTGCTGTAATGTATATCCACTGTATCACAACCAATTATACTCTACCATTATGTTAAATATTACTCATTACAATATTGCCTCCATTCCACATTCCCTCCCTTTCTGCTCTAATGTTGTTTGCCATAATTTATTAGTGTTATGAGTCAATGTCAGTCACAGGTTGCTATTTGCAACTGCCAAGTTGTCACCTCTGAGTGTTCACTTGGCAGATCTTACTGTATATGAAGTGAGAGAAGCTGTTAAAATCCAAGGGAGAGCAGTACATTAGCCAGAATGATAATGGAAAATATCTTAAATACCAGAATACATTCTTTATTAAGTATGAATTCTTTATTTGAGTATGCACTGCTGAATAACCAAATTCAACTTATTTGCACACTTTAATATAAACAGATAATACAATTTAAATACTTAAGTTTATTCAATTTTTGTTTCATCTCTGGAAAGCACTGGCTAGGCTTAAATGCATACTTTGAATCAACAAACACAGTCAAGGCATATTGTGTGTGAATAGCAACCTGTGTTCGAGTGAAGCAACCTTGAGAGAAACAGCAATCACGTTTACTTTTGAACACTAAAAAACCTTGAGCGTTAAATGTAATGCAGTGTGTACAGAGTACACAGGAAGTATGTTATTTGTTAAATTTATACCCTGTATGGGAATTTTTAGGGCTTTTACTATAGTTGTGTAATTTTAAGAGAATACATTTTCAGCCTGTTTCTGCAGGGTGTTTCATTTTAAGTTTTATCTCACCAGGTGGCTGCTGTCGTGAATTGCATGTTATTCTAAGATCATGGCGAACATTTTCCTCACATTACTCGGTGATGGAGGCCTGTGAAAGTCAGGCCACAGTCAGACAGAAAGCCTTGCAGAACAATTGGCCTGTGTCCTCAGAGGAAGCTTGGCCCATTTAAAATCATCACTTTGTTTTGCTCGGGACTCGGGGTTACAGTGTTGCCTGTGACCTCACCCGTCACCATTTAGCTGACAGCCACAGTATGGTAACCTTGTTAGATGCGGGGCCGAAATGGTTCTTCCCTCATAGATAACAATCAGTATGTCTGTGAACTTCGATATGACACAAATATGAACAAAAGTGCAGCTCCACAGCAAAGCCTACACTGGAGAACATCAAGCATGGACAGTTTCATAGGGCAGTTCCCTGTCATAAAACCTTGTTATGTCTGAGGGAATTTCTTTGGCAATGTCTCAGGCCACTTCTAAAAATGCCTGAGTGGAAGATCTTTTTTCCTCTTTCTCTCAGGACTTTTTTCTTTTTTTGTTTTTTACAAAACAAATTCTCCTTGTGTCACTGATATGTGCTGCTAGTTATGTAAACATCACTCACTTCAAGATTTCATATAGGAATTGGAAACAGCTGCTGTCACCGTCCATAGGGGGCAAAACTGACTGTTCTTTTTCACCTTTGTTACAATTTGTAAAGTTGTGGTGAAGAGCTATAGAAGCGGCGTGGCAGCACTCTGCGCTCTGTCACAGTCACGTAGTCCAAACTGTGAGCAATTAAAAGCAAGACAGGTCAAAACGAAGGGTCAAGTCCTCCACTTTCAAAAATGGAGAGCCATTTTCAGCACAGTTATGTGTCTACTTTAGACCAACATACGTCTCTGGTAAGCTCTGACTCAGTATATATCTATAACAACAGATACTGCCCTTTTTTTCATGGTGAAGAGTGTTCTGTACTGTTTGAACTTGTCCCTTCTGAATTACATCATAAACTATCCTTAAACCATACATCAAGGATGTTTCCCACCATTTCAGGAAAAAGGGGTGCTCTTGGCTTAATGTGCAGCTGCTGGTGCAATGTACTAGAACACTGGGATGTGCATTAAGGATGAAAACCACTGAAAATCTGGCCTACAGTGCAGTTGCTTAAGAAAGACTTCATCATACAAATCGTAGATCAAACTGACAAGAGGTCTAAAGCAGCTGAGTGTTTTACGGAGTAAAAACAAATAATTTCAGCTGGATGTTTCAGCATTGAACTATACCAGATTCATTTGAACAACCTCAAGGTATGACTCAGACCCCACTAACTCTCAACTGTGCCTTTGAGCCCCACAGGTCTGTTTATTGTCAATAGGCTTGGTAATATGATATACAGCACAGCAGCAATAGCTGACATGCTATCAGCAATGCCATAAATTTAAAATAAAATCAACTAGTTGGACACAAGTTTGATTCCAGTAAAACACCCTACTGCTGATATGGAAAGAAACCGGATTTATTAATGGCTGCACGTGTGGCATTCATTTCTGTCTGAGAAAAATAAAAACAAAATAAGAAGACCAAAAGTCTTTAGTGGGAATACAAATGGGCATATGTTTGGCTGGTGTACAAGGCAACTTTGCAAGTCAAACAGAAACACACGATAGAGAGCTTGAAAACGGCCAAAAATATGATGGAAAACACCACTCCAGAAGGGCTGATTAAGTGGAAGAAAAAATTACAATAAAATAACTCCCAGATTTTCCCCCAATTCAACTAATGGGGGGAACGCATTTTTTTGGAAAACAAAAAGGATTTACAAGAGCTGTGGGACAGCGCAATTAATCTCCATATGTACAGTTGATGTATTGCGACAAGATCTCACTGGAAGAAATAAAGGGACATGCCACACAAATTCAGACAATCTGTCCTTATTTCCTGGGTTTGGAAACAGTAGAGAAGAGCTCTGGGTGTTCCATGGCCACGTCTTCTTCAATTTTAGAAACACCATTTCAGTTCTTTTCTGCGGGCCAGATTTCAATGAACCTTGTAGTATTTTGTACAGCAACAGCTTTCACAGTAAATTAAATATAATGAGTGATTCTTGCATGTGAGAAAAGATGGCAGAACATTGAGCCTGATTTTCTGAAATTTCAAAGAATGAGAAAAATGCAAATGTGAAAAATGCAGACATGAGTCCCATGTAAGAGGGGTTCAAAACATCCACCACATAAGAAATATATAATGAAACCAATATCACACACAAATAATGCCATAGAAAGGAAGGGCAGTGGTTTTGAATGCAGTCATAACTTAAGATTTTGTAATGAGGAAATTATAAATGTATTAATGCTTTGTCTTTTTTCATCTGACACAGGATCTTCAAATTTTATGAATTGCATAATCTACAGTATACTAAATTTACCAAAATTCTTTACATAAAAAATAGGTAATCCTGGCATGTCTAATTTATACTATTGCCAATGTAATTTCTGTTAAATGATTGTATTTATGACTTTATTTATTCTTTATTTAATGTTACTGCCTCATGACTCACTTAACTAATCTATTGGTCATGAATCTTCTTCATTAATCTTTGTCTCTTCCTTTGTTTAATATATTTATTTTGTGTGTTTGTCATGTAATTGCTTTAGTAATTATTATATTTATTGTTTCTTATATTTATATTCAGCTTTCCAATGACACTTTCCAATGAGACGTCACTGGAATATTATTGTTGTTATAACTTGAACACTATTGCTCCTCATATCTCTAAACTGCCTGCTGATCATCAAGCTGGTGGTGTATAACACATACTGTACTTCGAAATAGGTTTAATTACCTCCTGCTATGTTGACATTCAACAGCAGAGCTCACAGTTTGTTGGTTTCTGTTTTGTCACTCCAGAGACTAAACCAAGTAACAAGCTCTATCCACTGATGGTGTGGAGATACCAGAAAGGTATCCAGAGGTGTGCTGTGCAAAGCTATTGATGACCTTTCTCCAGGAAGTTTCTTTCTCTGTCAGTCAATGACAGACCATGTGATGCTCATGGTGCTTCAGTGTGCTTTCTATTGGTGGGACACCTGCAGTCTGTCTCGGATTATTTCCTGTGGCCAAACTTGCACACAGCAACACTTTTCCTGCAAGCCACATAGCCTCACAGTTAAGCATGACCCAAGTAACAGTAACTAGATATTGATATATGCTGACATTATTTGAGGAAAGACAACACCACAGTTGTAATTCACCTCCTGTTGAAATGAATCAGCCACAAAATGCAACTCTTGCAGCACCGTCTCCTCCTACTCGTTTTCTTGCTAATGAGAGGGTAAATATAGGGTCTATGTTGATTTCTTGTGGAATCCAAAATGACTTCATTTTCCTCCCAAATTGACCTAAGAACAACAGTAACATTTACTGGGTATATTTTCTCAGTCAAACCACGACTGCAAGACCACAAACAAAACTACAGAAAGTGTTATTGGAAAGCACTGCAGACAAACTATAGTCCGTCTCTTGTGCCCTTAAAATCATACACTTACAGTGTGTATATACATGCACGTGTGTGTTTGGGCATGGTTCTCTGTGTATGCATTTGAGTGTGGATGTGTGTTAACCTACAATAAGTGTATATGTCACATACATACACACACACATACTGAAACAATGGAAAAAGCACTTTCTCTTAGCCAGAAACTAATTAGTCCCCAGAGCCATTACGAGTGGGTCACCTATGTGAGGTAAGGGGTTGTGGCTGACCAACACTAGCAAACACTAAGTGCTTCTAATATTGATGGTCTACCTACAGAAAAAAAAAGAAAAAAAGAAAGAAAATCACTTGATTATTTTCAGCCAATGCCAACTTTTCCTGCAGTTACAAAATGAAACACCCTACATCATAATTTATGTAATTCTTAGGTCATTTGAATCTTTTCTAAGAAATACATAAATCTTTGTTATTATGGCTCCATTCATGTCCCATTTAAAGTGTGAATTTCTGCATTGATGTCTTTCCCCAAACAAAAAAAATGTACAGTATGTGCGCAATTCAAATATTTTGACAGTCGTCAATTTGTATTGTAATATGTATTATATGACTGTATATGTACCTGCATGTGTATAATACATGGTATATTTTCAACATCAGCCCAAATGTCAGACAATTTTTTTCTGGTGCATGCACTGTACATATATCTTGAATGATTTGTAAAAATGTCAATCGTCTCAACTCTTGTTTCATTAATCCTTCACATGAGTTTGGCTGATTACTTTGTCGATGCAGGCCTTGGAAGTAAGATGCAACTTCCCTGAGTGAGCTGCAGCACATGTGATTTACACTATCGATCCAACATCCTGATTAGAATTTTTAATTAATGAAGGAGGCTAATTGCCTAGAGAGAGGAATCCGCCCGACCCTGAACGAGCCTGATGATTTGCGTTGCGGCATTGAGCCTAAGTTAATTGCTAGGCTGATTTGACTCGCCTTGCCAGAGATAATATGCTGTGCCACGTTTGAAAAATTGACCTCACTGTCTTCCTATTTAAAGATCATACGAGCCCATGGCAAGAAGGGAGTGAAGAAAAAGGGCCTACAGTAGTGTGAAGTTAGTACGTGAATTAGTGCCATAAATAAAGTATAAAACATACACCAGATTTTACCAAGCATGTATGCCAAACATAGCTGGTGTTTTTCTTATTTAGGTAATGGAAGTAAGATTCAGAGGGTTGGGAAATGGAAGGGGAGGGCTTGCTTTGCGACAGGCTCTGATACCTTGACAATAATCCCTGCTTTTCCCTGAGCAGGGATAAGGGCCACTAGGGGTATTTCCACAGCCTAAAGGCCTTCCATTAACTATTAATCTTCTCCCGGGGAGCAGTGGGGGAACCGTGGAGTCACAGCTGCCATCACACTGCTTACTTTTTTTTTCTCCTTACCCTCTTCTCCCCCCTATTCTACTGTTTCCATTGGCAAACAATCCATGGTTATGAATCGGGCTAATTAATTTTAAATAAAATACATTGGTTATGCATAATTTATGCTTAAAGCCCAGAGCTACCGGTGTTAGATAAATACACAAGCTCCGTACTGAATTACCAGCCACTTGAGCCGAGAGGAAGAGTGCGGGTCCTTGGCAAGCTATCAAAGTCAACCCTCGCAATTTTTAGGTTACGGTTATCCAAACCAAACAAACAAAGTTGAATTTCATGTTGAAGAACAAGCATTAAAAGGGCCTGATGTTTTCATAGTGGGCTAGTTTGGATCGGAGAGAAAGGTACATAATTCCTGTACTGTATATCTGGTCAATAACAAAAGTTATCCATTGCAATCCTAGTCCTGTGAGCAGTAGGTGGCCTAAACGAGCTCTATGCGCTTGCCCACTTACTTCTGCAGAACCAGCTGTACCCCGATTAGTTCTCCTTAAAGTTAGTTCCTCAAGTAGAATCAGTGTGACATGGTTAGAAAGCTTCATGAAGTTCTATTTCACTCAAGCTTGGCCCTCTAACAGCATTTAGATCACTGCTAGAACCATTCAGCAGTAGGGGCGAGGGGACAAAAGTCACACAAACTGAGCCTGATTGAGAGCAAACAGCCCAACCTCTATCAGTCCAGAAGACAGGACCAAAAGCAACAATTTCCGGAAAAGAGGTAACCCTCCAGAACAAGAATATGTCATCGCCTCAGAGACAAAGGTTGGGTTTGGTAAAAGCATATGCTGGTGCTGTCTCTATAACTGAGCAAGCAGCAAGGGAAAAGTGAGAGAGCACACAAATCATTTTCTTGCTTTGCGGAACTCTGTGCCACAAAACTGTCATCAAAGACATCAGCTCAATTCCTGCCCCTCTAAATCTGGCTCATGATATCCCTAAGCAGATGCAAGTCATCTGATGGAGGGCAACCTCTGGACATGACACTGGCGCAGGCATTTTGAATACTAGACATACTAACATCAGGGGTTGTGAACATGTCTTCCAAAATACAAAGGTTCTCTGATGGTTTCAACTTTATGGCAGACCAGACTTAATTTTGTCTGATGACATATGTTACCACTGTTATCACGGTTTTCCATCCTCACCAAGTCACTAACGTATCTTTGCCACATAGGAACAGTTGAATGCATCAGGGCCTCCATTTGCAGCACTTTGTTTGGCCGTATTCTGCTTTGGGCATGCAACTGCCTTAACATCCCACCACAGAATTTTTTGTGAAAAAAGCAACGAAAAAACAGGAGACCATCCCGAGTGGTGACGCCTGAGTCAGAACATGAGGTATGTCCAGTGGTGCAGCTGTTGGCTTACCATTTGAGGGATTGTCAGGTTATGGTGGAGCAGGAACCTCAGTGTAGCCACTGGCTTAGCAGGTACATGATGTACAGCACTTTCACTCTTGGCTGCCTATAATAGCTGGATTATTGTTCTGTGTCTGGGCTCTGTTATACAGATAGTAATAAGGCCTTGGGGTCTAGGAATAAAAATACATGTAGTAAGATTTTAGTCGGTTTTAGTCAAATTGAGTATTTTTCAGTGCAGCTGAAAAATGTTTACCAGACAACGAGAAAAGTAAGTGCAGTTTGGCTTTAAGATATGCTTTGTAAAGGCCACAGACTTATAAAGCTGTCACTGGTCGTTGTCAGTGCTTTTGTTGGTTTAAGTCTCTGGCGGCCAGTGGTTTTGCCTCAGTTGTACCTGTTGACCTTCTTGAGAAAGCAGCTAAGGACTTTACTGAGGCTTGTACCCTAGCTTAGTAAAAAAAAAAAAAAAAAAAAACAGAAACATAAGAAACTTCCGCCTCTTTCCCAGCCTTCTCCTCTAGCTATTGGCATCTGAGTTTGAAGCACTCTACACAGGGCCAGGATTTATGGCCTACTGGAGCGAGGAGACGGGGAAAGCACTCATTTCAGCAAGGAATAAAAGCACTTTTCAGATGGTTATTGTACAGTAACCAAGAAAAATACAAGACAACTTTTACAGAGCCACAGACCAGACTGCATAAATAGCTGTACACATCACTCAAGTAATATCTACAGTTTTGGCATGTGCTATTTTAGTTCAGCAAATTATTGTTGCAATTTATTTTTCATTTCACTTTGAGGCACCTTTTCTAGCAGCTGTTTCATCTTGCAAGCACGACCATAGCGATCTCACTGATGTCCTGCTGCGGACAAGCAAGAGAGGATCAGTTTTTATGAAGTGGCCCACCCAAGGAAGGAAACAAACATTTGATGAGGTTCTACATTGTTTTCATTTGAGTGACACATAAAGAATGACCATCTTCCAGTGAACTGTGGACCGAAAAGAAGAGAGGCAGCCAGAAAAGGAGAAAGGGGCAGAGAGGAAGAAAAATGGAGGAGGATGAAAAAGAAAGAAACATTCCCAAGTTGGCCTGGTTAATTGCACGGGATTGGAAACAGATGCACAGCCGCAGTGACGTTATCTGAGTAGACCTTGAAAGTCCTTCTGGTTTGAGGGGAAGGGGGATCGGAAGACTTGAGGAGGATGGCGATAGATAGGAGAGTTGACAAAAAGAGATAATAGGGAAGATCGAATGGAGCTGTGGCATGAGAGGTAGCAGAGGGGCAAAATAACATATAATGAGGGATAGGGCTAGTATTTGAGGCATTGATGGAAAAAAAGAGACAACTAGAAAGTGCTGCTATCAAGAAAATTGACTCAAAGTGGACAAGGTTAAATTGGGATTGCATAGAACACAGTGCAATGTGTTGATTTATGTGCATTTTTGATTTATGTGCAGTTTTCCCATCTCTGAGGTAAAACATCCACCTGTCTGATCAAATTAGGCCTTTTCTACCACACTGTTCATTATTAGTTAATTAAAATGTCTCCTTAATAATGTCAAGGCAGCAAATGAAGTTGTAATTGTATTTCAGAATAATTTTCAATGTATCATGTTAATGTTAATTCCACTTTGGGTTATTTACCAATGGAGATAGGAGAAAAAACATGTTGGTTTTATGAGAGTTTATGAGTAGAGTTATTACATAATACAATAAAGTAAAAATTAAATCAGCTTAAAAATTCAAGTTACCATTTTCAGGCCCATTTCACAGTGCAATCAGTTTCTTTTGACTTAAGCTATTGTAATATGAAAAAAAAAAAAGTTCTTCTGAGCATTCAAGTTATTGAAGTAACTTACGAAAAATGTTTAGTTTTTTGTCATACATACATATGCTATGTATAGATATTTTGGTTAAAGCAATCCAAAAAAAAATAATAATAATAAATAGGTTTTACAGTACACAAACTAGACAATAAGTTGGTCACAAAAAAAGATATTCTGCAACTAACATCAGAGCTCTCTCTTTTTCTACATGTCTCTTAAATACATACACACACACACACTGACAAACACATCATACACACACAAACACACACACACTGACAACCACATCACACACACACAAACACAATCTGACTCCCAAGTTACCTTTGAGTCTGACCTTTATCCATTAAAAGGTTTTTGGTTCAGTTTCTGAGGGAAGCCACCTCCTGCGCCAGGGTTGTGTGATTTGTGATTAGTGGGTGGATCTTAGAGCGATGGGGCCCCAGGGCCCTCGCGCTTATAATTACACTCTATCCCTGGGGAGGGACCCTAGAGTGACAGCAATGTAGCTCCCATTTTTACCAGGTCAGATTCGGCGATTGAGCACATCCTGTACCCTGCCAATGGCCCTTTCCTTTTAAAGAGCGATTCCCTAGGACCTTGGGACACAGGGACTAGCTCCACATTACCAGCAGGCACCTGTTCTCCAACCTACTTTAAGGCTGTGAGGCCATCACTATCAGGCTGCTATTCCTGTTTTTAAATAACCATTAAATGTGCAAGAAACTGGATGCATTTTTTTCCAAACCATTTGAGAATAAGACACTACCGATCCTTCAGCATTTGACAATGCAGGCAATAACTTTTATGTTTCACTAGCCAAATGTTTGCTGTTCTGGTGATATGCCCAAACCTGAAACATTCTGTGAAAGAAGATTTTGAAGAAAAGAGAAAACTAGGAAGAGGAAAATGTGGAGCACAATAAATCTTGCAGTTAGGCAGAAATGTTAAACAGATGTGTTAAGATTCCTTTAGCACTTGAGGTTTTGTTAATCCATCGAAAAACATACTGTTCAGTGTGGAGGATGTGTAAACACTGATTACAAAAATAGGTATTATGATTTAGATAATGATATAATACTGAAGCAACAATAAAATGATCCTTAATAAACAGCATTAAATGTTTTGCATTAATGATTCCAGCAATGCAAACGGCTAAGATGGTAAATCCAACCTGAGGATAAGTTACACTAAATCTTCTCCGTGATTTTCCCCCATTTCCTTTCATTTTGTTACTCCTTTAAAGCATACAAACATACTGTATATATGCCTTTTCATTAAGAGCATTGCTATTAAAAAAGCTGTACGTGGCTCCCACAGTACAGAAAACCCACACATTCCGTAAGTCTCCCTTGGCTTCTATTTACATTGGAAAGATTTGGTTGAATTTCAATTTATGTTATATTACACAGCACGTCAGCTGGGCTTTCATTGAAAAATCATTACATTTGGCCCATCTAAGGGGGCGCACGGTAATTGCTCCAAAACTGCTCTCAAGTGGAGGTCCTTGGGAGAGGGGCTCTCTTTGTAGGCTGTCTGTTTTTCATGTCAGTTTAATTAATCACACATATATCCAGTTCTGAATCCCTTTCACATAACAACACAGGGAAAGATATATATGAGTCTGAATAAAAGGATTCTAGCAATTGTCCAAAGTTTAAAAGTTGATTTTTTGAAAATGCACTCACTGAGGATTTAACTGGTCAAACAAAACCAAATTTGACAAATGGTCCTCTAATAGGGTGCCTTTTACTTTTACTTAACCTTCAGTTTCTCAATGTTTCTCTCAAAGTTCCTATTAAGCAGCTTAAAAGTTAGATACATCTTTTTTCCCCCACATTTATGACACAGACACTTTTTCTGCTTTTTACACAAAGTTAGATCATGCTTATGAGTTAAAAATTTATGCCATTTTGTATGACTGCACCACTACATCAAATGGAAAATTATAGATGTTTTATGCATCATTTCATTTCCTGTGATTCAGCACGAAATGTTTCATTTATGTTTGAAAATGTAATGGTCTGAACTCAAAGTCAAAATTAAGTTTTGTGGATCTGAAGGAAACCTGGCAATACTACACAACAAGCATTTGTAGTAATGACCCGAAACTGTTATGTATTAGTACTTCAACTGTGCAATGACATAAACGAAATCGGTATCTGACAGATATGGCCAGTGGAATTTTTATTTATTCCATTGTGATTGTGTAATATTATAGCTGCCATAATTGTCAGTGGATAAATCATTCAACTGACTCATTGACTCTGTTAAAAAAACGACAGATTCTGCTGTATCACATAGATGCTGGCAAAGTTAGGAAATTCTTTGAAAGGCCAAGTACCACCAATCAAAGGAAAACTTTTCTTCGTACACAAGTTTGAATTGCTGGCACTTGTACTTGAAAAACTTGTGATTCAAATAACACGACTTTAATTCTAAGTGTCTTTAGTTGGATGTTTGGTACAAGGGCAAGATCAAGGTGTCCTTAACCATTGCATCACGCTGCTTCATTTTCCACAATTAAAATATCTTGTTCCTTCCCTTTTTATTCCTTATCAAGATCATATGTGAGAAGAAAAAGTAAAACGTGTAAAATTCCTACAGATTGCCTTTTCTTTCAATTTGAAAAAACAGTCTGTGGTACATCTGATACTCTTTTTCTTACACATTAAACACAAGCTTAAAGCTCCCCTATACTCTGCTGGTCCCAGAAGAGCCATTACAAAGGTTGACTGTGTCTGCAGGCTGGGAGACAATGTGTGGCTTCTTTGGCATCATTTGTCTCCTGAATGCCCACGCATGTTGACAATATAGACTTAACCTCAGGAGCTGGTGTCAAGCTGATGCTATTAATTTATGTCCAGAAGGAAGCCTCTTTGTCACTGATAGCAGCAGCTACCTGTCTTCTGTTGATACTCAGAGACAGGAGCTGCTGATTTGGTCAAAGCAGTTCAGCAGTTATGGACGACACTTCTTCTTTTATGTCCATGCTACAGATTGTTTAATGACCTAGCCTGGCTAAGACTAATTTCGCAAATGCGTATTAGTCTGGAACCTCTCAGTTCATCTCCAATTTCCAATCAGAGCAACAAAATGCTGTCCTGTCATACGGTATGTCCTGTCACAATAACGGGAAACACATATTTCTTAATACCGCCGCTATAGCCGGCCGTGGAACATTCCACATCAGCAACAGCCATCTTGGTTATTTAAGAAGATGCCTCAACAGCGCTCCTCTCTATCAGTCATCGTATTAAACCCGCCTCATACTAGATAAATGGTTGTGATTGGCTCGCCAGATACCAGTACCAAGGAAATCTGTCTGAATGGGAGAGGGGCCAGACCAGCAAATAATACATTAACTTGCAGATTCGTCTGGTTCCCAGGCAGGTAAGGACATGTCAGTTTCTACATTTACATGAATTTTGATGTTGGTTCAAGCTGTTTTGCCAACTCTTATTCAACTTGAAAATGTTTGCTGGGCAGAGAAGTAAGAAAAACAGAAGGATCCCCAGATTCTTTTTATGTAGTTAGTTTGCTGAGATGTAAGATGCTTTAAATACTCAAAGGCAGATGCTTGCATTTTAGCCCTTAAGAGCAGATTGACTCACAAATCTCTCTGCCTCTCCCTTGGCAGATGTTTAGAGTGCTTGATGTTTCCATGGTTCCACTGTGCAGCAACTGACATCAGCACATAACCTTATTTTATCCCAACTATTGACAGGCCATGTGAAAGGTAACAAAGCAAAGCAGAAATTGTGTGCGGTATAAATCATTACATTGGTGCATGCACTTTGACAACACTACATTTAACAGCAGAAAAAAATCATATTTTATGAAGTAATTATGTGTTTGACTAGGCATTATACCTCATACACAGTTATTATTATTATTATTATTATTATTATTATTATTATTATTATTATATTTTTACTCTATTATTATTTAACTTTTATCATTTATAATTGTTGTGTTGACAATGTTTTACTGTCAATTTTTGTACTTTTGTGTCTTTTAAGCAACTTGTCACCTTTGCCGGATTGTACCAATCACACTTTATGAAGGGTTCTATAAAAGTTTGATATATTGATTGATTCATTCATTGATTGGTTGGCTGGTTTCACTCGGAAATGCAGAAGAAATTATCCTTGTTCAAGTTCAATTTCAACTTTTTATTCCCATGTATTGTGTGTGTGTGTATTAAAGATGTTGTGTTTTGCTGATTTAGATCCATACAGTTTGAAATGGGAAGTACCCAGCATGCAGTCTGCTACTAATAAGCACCTCCACTAGGGCAGTTGGGGTATGTGCGCCTTGCTAAAGAGAACCCTGAGCAACTATATTCTCAGAGTGGGAGAAGTCATTCATGTTCTTTATCCAGATGTTCCCAGTTGACATCAGAATTTGCACCACCAGCCCCTTTGTCACACGCCTACTTCTCTGAACTTTAGACTACTGTCTCTGCCTTCTCCTCCAGCACAGAATTTACCTCCAGTCTCTGCTTTGCAAACAGCACACTATGCCAAAAATAGTCTTTTTCTCGCCAGAGGATTCAAACCTCATCATTAAACTCTACATTTATCCTTCACTAAGCTTCTATATACCTTAGTCTTTCATATGAGTTCCCATTGGGTACGAGCAACATCTGTTTCCTCCCTTTACCACGGTGTCCCACCAGACACTCACTGAAGTAGAGTACCCACCACCTAGAACACATCTCAAACACACTTCTCTATACACGCAGTGAGCCGTTAATCTTGGTGCCCATATACTTTCACAAACTTGAGCTCACTTCGTAGCTAAAGCAACTCCAGTATGAGCGCCTGGAAGAAATCCAGCATCTCTGCTCCATCTGTGCTGTATCTTATAGGCTAAATTGCGGACTCCCGCTGCATGTCGACATGTCTCCCTGGCAGAGAATTGGCCTTATTTTTCTCAAACTGGCGAGAGAAAAAAAAGAGAACCTGGGAGTGAAGGAGAGCAAAAACACACGGTAGTGGGTCAGAGGCCCTCTAGGAGTGATGAATGAGCAAATAAATATGTGTCCTGGGTTCTGGGCCTCATAGAGCAGCATTCCGTTCCACATTCCTCTATCAGAGATCACGCTCGCGACAGGGTTCCTAGGAACATCGCACAAGACTTTGGCAAAGATTCACCACGAACTTGGGAAAGTTCCATAAAATATAGGCGGAGAAAATACATTACATGCTCTGCTGTAATTCCATGCTATGTGTTACCATGTTTTTCTGCACTGTGAGAGAGTTCACTCCTGTGCTATACAAACCAGAGCTAGCTCAGCGCCTCCTTCTGCTCATCTCATGTGTCTCACAGGATTCAGGTTTGACATCTTGAACGCAGTTTGAGTTTCAGTGTACACTTACAGTAGCTACTGGTTATTTGTGGCCTGTTTCAGCATGGACAGAGTTTTACAGCAGCTCATCTGTCATGATGTGTTTCTGCTCTGTACAACCTCTCAAATTCCACCTGTTGTCAGATCAAACCTGCGGTCAGGAAAACTTTGGGAGATGGCGCCCTCTGTTGAAAACGGTCACTTTTTTAACTAATTTACTTACATTATATTATTCGGATTAAGTGCTTTTAATTCTGACTTGTACTGAAACTAGAGGAAAAATACAAGCACAGTAATTTTGAGTAAAAATGGTTTTATTTAAAGATTAACTCTACAGTGTATCTCTAGATTCGTTCCACATATTTTACAGTGTAGGGCAACAATATTAATGCCATAATTTATTTAACAAATTATTTAAAGTAATAACTTTTTTTCTCATAAAGCAAAACTCTAAATTTTCATGTGTACAATACAGCGAGATGGAGTAGCCAGTGTGCTTGTAAAAGCTGTTCAACTTTGCTGCTGATGGGCAGAGATTAAGACTGACCAAACGACGTGAGCAATATATAATTTACTCCAGTTTTAAGATTAGATTTTGTAGATATTGTCAACTTGATCGACACTTTTAAATAACGGATTATGCATGGAAGGACTAAATGCTGTATTTTTGTTACCTTAAAATCCACCATACCACTATTGTCTATCACTGCAAAATAATTTACTCACATGTAAGCAAGCCTCACAAGAGTTACAGCAGGATGACATACAGAGCAGACCATCTTTAATCATAAGGCCCAGGTTAAAGCTGTCATGATGACAAACACCCTCTGAGGTGACCTTCAGCACATTAGCGAATCCCTCTGAGCTCCAGGGAGGCTGTTCAGTAGTTGGCCTTGACCTCTGACCTGCCTGTAGTCGGGGTAATGCAGAAAGGTAACTTCTCCACTATAGATCAATATGTTACTGCAAATAACAGTTATCCACAAAAGTCTATTTCCATATGGTGTTGCATCACTTATGACGTTGGTTTCAAATGTAGCATCATTGCCAAGACAGAGAGCTGGCAACTCCTGTCAATATCCAGCATGGAGTCTCTGTACCATTAAACATGCCTGGATGGACTAAGCTCTTACTCATGTGCCAGATACCACACACAGACTTTTAGACCTGTAATGGCTTCATCGCCATCCAGCATAAGAGATGGGGGGGGGGGGGGGGGGGGGTATGACAGCAAATTCTTCAAGTGGCCACAGCCAGCTTGTTTGGTAATCTGTTTATGTTAAGTTCATTCATTTATCACTTGTTGGAAAAAAGCAGAAGGAAGATTTCCTCCTGCCTGGTAAGTGTCTCGTCAAGCCTAACCTGGCACTTTGTGGTCTCAGTAAAAGCCTGCCAGAGTCCTCAGGGGTGCTAATGTAGGTGAGGAGGTGCCTAAGGAGGACTGGGCATAAGAACATGCCAAGAGATTATCAGTTCATCTGAGGCACTTTACAGATTCATAGAGAGGTGAGAAAAGTGGGTGGCACCTGTCCATTTGGAGAGAAACAGAGAATATACAACCTGCCTATACAGGCTGTTGCAGTGGTCTGGCTACATCTGAGTGACTCAGACATCAATTAAGTCTTATGTAAGAATATATATTTAATGAAAAGCATACTGTGTCTCAAATTCTGAAAATCAGACAATATTGCAAGAATTTTCATGGCATGTAGATGCAGCAGCAATTTTTACTTGTATTTTGAGCCAAACAGCAGAAGGCACTGACAACACTACATGTCAAGGAGCCACATTCTTGAAGCTGTTAAAAAACTGTTCACTTGAAAAAATGAAAACTAAAGTTCAAATAAACTAGTGAAAGCTCTGAGCAGTTAACTTACTGGAAGAGAAAGCGAGAAAAAGATATCCATAACATAGGTCTTATGTTTGAATAAGTCTTAAAACATATTTTGTTTTATATATTCAGCCAAGGTTACCCCCCAGGAGATAATGCATATTTACATGTTCTTTAAAACTGAAGTCCCTTATGTTTTATTCTCTGAAGAAAACGTTTATTTTGTTCTATAAAATGCTACCTAAGATTTAAATTCCATTCTAAAAAAATCATTGCCTTCATCATTCAAACTTTCAGTTTCCGTACAGTATTCTCACCCAAGGGCTTTTGTTATATTCTGTCCTTTATAACCTTCCTTCCTTTTTTCCCCTAATAACTTCCTTTAAAATACTACCCACATTTCTTTTAATTGTGTTTAAGTTTGTTTGGTAAAATTGAAATACCCCATTTTGAACATAACTTTAAGCTTTTAGTGTTTAATCTGTTATTTCATTGTAAAACAAAATCTGACATTCATGGTCAACATGATGTGACTTGATGACAACACTCCCCTTAAATTTCTGTTCTGAAATGTTAATGTCCACGGTACAGACATGTACATTTACAATTTGTAAGTAACTCTCAACAAATGTTCATGAAGAACTGAGAATAACTTTCATACCACCAATTACTTTGTCAGTGTAATTGTCACATTTTTCACTCAGTGCACATCTCATTTTTGATTGAAACTCTCCTCAAATTAATTTTACAGCACTTTGCAAACTTCTGCAATGTCAAATTCAGCTCAAATTGAACTTTACAGATGAAGATGCTGTCTAAGATTATTGATAGATATCATTATTTAAACATGGTGCATAACAAAAGTGCAGAGTCAAACATTTTCACATCAGCAGATTACTCTGATAACGTTAGAGAGGCAAAAAGAAAGTTTTTCTATGTTGAGAGAGCGGAGCATCCTGAACGAGGAGGAAAGCAAACTGGAAGAACATGAAAGCATTTGCAAAAATCCTTTGACTTTCAAATAAATGAGATATATCAAATATGTAGTCCTGTTTTATTTAAGACAGTGCCAGTGCTATGCTAAATAGTTCCCCTGCTATCCAGTAAAGCCCTGGCCAGAAATATGATTTGCTCAAAACCCCTTTTCTCTACCCATTCTCTTCAAAAATATAATCCTGAATACTTAAATAAATATGCTATCAATTTGTTGCGGGTTAGTTCCAGTGTGTGTTTTTGGCAATGGTTTCTGTGGGTGGCAGACAGACAAGTAAGAGAAAAAAAAGGGGGGAAAAAAACAGAGTATTTTGGTCTTGGACAGCAGAGCAGTAGTTAGGAAGCAGCTACAAGAAGCCGACTCTCCCTCAAGTAATGAACTGGGCCTTTTTTTCTTTTGCTGGGGAGCTTTTGTTGCCAATTTGGTGGTGCCTGTGGGAGGCAGTTTTTTCCCTCTTCTATTTTTCTTCTCTCCATCTCAAAGTAAAATCACCTGGGATGTAATTAATTAATTAGAATCAGTGCACCGAGCTGGGGGGTGGGGGTGCTGGGCACATGTGTTTTCGTGGTGCGCTGTGGTCGATGTGTTCCGGGTGATTGGGATTAATAACAGGGGGCCAATTTGAACTGGGAATCAGTGTGCTTAATAGACATCGGGGGGGATGCGTGGGGGAAGTGGAGGAGGAAGGGGGGGGGGGGTTTCAGGGGTGCACAGACCCCCCAGCCGCTGAAACAAAGGGACCTTTGTAAGAGGGGCACATTACAGTATGCACTTTACTTTAGGACATCAGATTTCAATCGTGGCTGCAGTAATCATACAACTTAATCTATGGCAGCAGTTTTTATTTCAAATGAGTAAAAACGCTATTACTAGTGCTCAGATCGTCAGCTGTACGGGGAGTCCATCATTTCCCTTGTGAAAATATGGGATGTTTCCACATATTTGACTGTAAAAAGCCATCTGAGACTACTGAACACTCCATCACCCCCCCTTGTGTGTTAACTCACCCAGCAAAACCGAAGCGAGAAGAGGTGGAGACAGCTCTGGGCTACAGCACATTATCAAAATGCTAATACACTTTATCACAGCTCTGCTGCAACATGACCTACAAGTTTGGATTGTCAAATATCTTCAGAAGAGGAGGTTCCCTTCAGGAAGCGAGAGGACATTCACCAAACATCTGGTCAAGACCGCTCAATCAATTGCTCTGAAATCCTGAAATTGCTACTCTTGGCTATGCAATCAGAGCTGTGGTCAGTGGGTTGATGGTACAACGATGTAATAAGCTCTAGTTAAGATCGGGCTTTGACAATGTCACCGGTGTGGATACAAAGACAGAGAAATAAACCGTGTTTTCAGACGTGAGTTTTTTATGGATCCAAGGACTTTTATTCTTAAAGTTTGGTACACGTTGAAAGCTGCTGCTAGACTATGGTGTGGTCCAGAAAAGAGCTCTGTACATACTGACAAGAGAGGTGCACTTTTCGGGTGTGAATGCATATACTACACAAAAACAGCTTGTTTCACGGATATCACATAGATGGCGTACAGAATTGCTCTGGATCAACAGAAAGGATTCTCCTGTGCACACAGCAACCCATGGTAATGACTAGTTCTCCTTAACAACTGAAGGAATGAACCTGGATCTTGACTCAAGTAATTGGGCCAGATGGAAGAAAGAATTTACCTCTGTAATACTAAGGTTGCTATGAGCACATTATACTTCAAGTGCTCTGTTCATTAAAATCTATATGTTCACCTTCAAAATTAATGTTGAACTCTGTGTTACTGTTTCTCTTATCTCTCTTAATATGTGAAAATGGCCGGGTGTGCTGGATTTGCCACAGGTTGAGGAAGGAAATGGCACATTTATTATATGTTAGAAAAAGAAAACAATCCAAAGGCAAAAAGGAAAAAGAATAACACAGTAACAGGAATGAAAGAGTTCACCACTTTATGATGCCATAGCCCAAATCAGTCACACGGGCACAGTGACAGCCTATATATAAACTTAATGGAAATGAAAACACTAAACCAAAGGAAACTTACTTGTAACTTCCTTCCACCTGGCATTCCATAACGAAGGCTGAGCAACACACAGCCGTCATCCTGAACCAGAGCCTCTAATACTACATAAAATATAAGAGCTTTAACTGTGGTAAAACTTAACGCAGTTAAAATGGATGAGAGGGAATCTGCACAACAGAGACTCTGTCCAATGATGACTACATATCCTGATTCAGATCAAATGTTAGCATTACATTTCCATTAATTTAACAAACATAAGATTCAAGCACTTAGTGCTGATTAAATCCTCCAACGCGAGCTGGTCTGTGTTTTCACTGCGAAACAAATTTAGCAGGACCGTACAACATAAATGGATAGCTGACTAGACGATCACCATGACATCATCCCCTCAGAGATGATTTCAGCCTCCAGTGCTGCTGAAAAAATGTTCTTTAATGGACCAGTGTTTTTCATCCTTCAATTGTGTAAAGAATTACATTTTTTTTTTCTGTGCAAACTTTAGAATTAGTCAGCAGCTATAAAAAATGTACTACCTGTAAAAAAAAAGAGTTTGCTAATGTTACCTGTGTCATGTATGGTGATCGAAGCCACATGATTTTACAGAGCAGTCACTGTAACATGAATACACATAAAACTGAAAAGTGTATAACTGCTTCACCCTCCTGCTCGCATTCAGCTCCCACACATCAACCTTGCTGCCTTTGTAGGAAAGTGAATTTGAAGGGCTCTTCATCTTTACTCTGTGTTGGTATATGCATATACAAAAGTCCTGCATTATTCACTGTGGAAGGGACATTGCGGCTGACTTTACGAAAATTTTAATGCGTTGTGCGTGAGATTGCTTTAAGGTTGTAAAAGAGATCAAAGCCCAGAAAAGGATATGAACTTGGGCTTCTGTACATTGTTACCAGTAGAGTGGGGGAAGCATAAAGACCAGTATAATAGATCCCCTAATGACTGTCCTGTGGTGGATGCACTATAAAAAGTCCACAGAACTTCCAACAGCTTCTGAAAAGTTCGAACTATTAGCAATTTAGAATGATTTTCTATTTTTACTATTATTTTTTCCTATTTACTTGACATAACCATCAAAGACACATTGATGTACATTTCATCAGAGTCAAAATTCTGTTTATGGTTTATTGTCTTGCTCAAGGACATTTTTTTTGCATCCTACCTAACGCAGTCAGTTTATGAAATGAGTGCAAACACTGAAAGTATCAATTACATTAGAGTAATAAAAAAACGAATAAGGATCTGATTCCTTTACCATAAAAACATTATCGGACAATGGAAAGGTTACACATCATTTTCCAGTTGAACTTTTACTTAATTGGAAGCTGTTCTTTTATTGCAGTGAGACAAACAGGTCATCTTTGGCTATGGTTCTGATTATTTTGTCATAATCCAATACAAGGTTTCAATCAAAATGTCCACATTCATCAGAGTTGAAGACAAATATTACATTCACAGCCCCGACCATGATAGCCTTATTTTCCACATCACTATTTCAACATCAAACTTTAGCTTGTTTGCATGTATATTGCATGCAGTCATTTCTCCTTCATGTAATCTTTCGTGGGTGATTCTCACGTTTTTGCTCTTCATGAAATTTCCTGGCACCAGGCTGACACCCAGTAAGGTGTGGAACATGTCGTGCAATTATATGGTACTGTAAATGGTACTAATTACTTAACTATAAATCTTAAATATACCTTTGCTATAAATACTACAGTTTTATGGTGAAAAGTCATCCTGATGTTGCTGTGTGGTGGTTTACTATCTAGTTGCAGTATATTTCCAGGCATAAGAACTGCACCTCTGCAGTGGAAGTGTTATTCTTTCCTTGCAACAGAATGTCAAAGGAGGTGTTTTATTTGTAGAAGAAGCACCACTTGACAGACACAACTGTGAAGATAAGCAGATTAACCTTCCCGACCCCCCTATTCAACACTCTCTGTCTGTCTGCTCTTCTTCTACTCAATTCCCTTCCCTGTATCCTTATTCCTTGCTTTGGTTTCAACTGTTTAATTTCCTCCTCTCATTTTGTTTATTTACTTTCCAGTCCTGCTCTCATCCCAACATACTTACTTCTCTCTCATCCTGTGTGCATCCTCTCGTCGACTCCTCGGGTCTCACGCTGTCATACCTCACCACAAATGAGCAGCCTGGATGTGCACACAGCCAAAGAATCAGGAACCCACATGGGAACCCCTTCACACTGTACCACAACACAGTGCTAATTAGCCTAGAAACTACCAGCTTCAGCTGAGAGACTGCACAGCTCTCCTACCCAATCCCCTGTCCAACACTGTTTGTCTGGATGAGTATAGGTTAATTACATTCAGTTCACCCATTGCTCTCCTACCGCCCCTTGTTTTTTTCCAAAAAAAGTTTTGTTTTTGTCTGCTTTTCTCATACGTTTGGTGTGCTTCTGCCGCAATATGTCTCTCCAGTGCATTCACATTCTGACGAACCCTTACTCACATAGGCTTTATGTCTCACATACTTCAAAGTCGAACAGAAATTGAGTCAGTAAGAAATCAGTTGGTGTTTGTTCTGACTTGTCTACCTGGTTGGTCAAACTTTTAAGTACCTAAAAGAAGAATGTAAGATTTATTAATTTTGCTACCTTCTACATTAGTTTTCTTTTGGAAGATTTCATTTTTGACTGACGATGTTAGAACTGCAATTTGATTGATTCAATATCTCTGAAGCGGGCACTAAAATTATTCATTTCCAATGGCCACCAATGGTGTGATTTGAGTACTCCCTATGTTACTCTGAGTCATGATTCAAATAACTAGATAACGTACCTTAAACCAGTCTAAGAAAAAAATGAAGGTTTAAATGTGATCAGTAAAATCTAATATATAGGCTAAAACAGGGGTGATATGAACTTGTGGTCACCAGTTACATGACAGATCTGGAGTTTAATATTGCTTATTTTGTTGTTGAAAAAGGATGAAAACCGTGGGAAGGCTTCGATTTGCTGGCTGGGTGGTGGTCAGTTACAGAATTGATGGTTTTTAAGAAGGACGTTGTGATGCTAGAGAAATAGGAGGACCTGGCCTCCTTTACAGCTTCATGATAAGTGGACATCGGTTCTTGTGTGCAATATGTCCTTTTTCCGTTTACTTTCTGCTTGTCTACATTTTTCCTTTATTTCACTGGTGTTTTCATTTAGCCAAATTGCAAGTTGGTTTAATTTGATGGTGCTATTGAATCCTAGCCTGGGAACCAGACAAATCTGCAAGCTCATATTTTCTTTGCTCTGGCAGATACGTCTGGCCTCCATCCTATTCAAATTGATTTCCACCAGAACTGGGAGGTGGCGAGCGAATCACAACAATTTATCTAATATGGGGCGGGTTTAATGTGATGACTGACAGAGAGGAAGATGGCTGCCGCTGATGTGGAACACTCCATGGCTGGCTATCGCAGCAGTATTAAACGGACGGGATGGTAAATTTTCTCTAAAAACAGGACAAACAACTGCACTTAAACTTTATGTTGATGAGAAATATGTGTTTACCGTACTTCTGACAAGACATACCGTACGATAGGACAGCGTTTTGCGAATTAGTATCCAGCAATATGACATTAAAATTATTAAGTAATTCTTCAGTACAGATACTAGGTTTTTGAATATTCTCATGTAAATATGCATTTTAGAAACGATTTAGAAACACAAGTAGACACTATTGGAGCAGAAGGTGGATTCAGGACCTTGAAAGTAGTTGCTTTGTGGTTGGACACAATCTAGCCTTGCAGAGTTCAGTACTTTCAGGAATAAAACCTGAGGAAAGAACAATGTCAAGGGTGGGTCCTTCTAATTGACTGGATCCCTGAACTGACTGAATGAGATTAAAAGACTTTATACTGTCAATAAAATCCTTAGTAAAAGACGAACCATGCGGGGCAGCAAGCATGTATAAGATAAATCATTAAAACCACCTAAAATAAGCCTTATGTCAAAGGGAAGCATAATCAATTTAAAGTTTGTGTTTCTTTACACAAAAAGTGAGGATAATTCATATTTCATATCTGCTTTCTTATCCTGCATTGTACAGCTTGTACAATAGTCTTTGCAAAAGAGGACATAAAGACTCTGAAGCCCAGTATACAGAAGGCTATCCTTCCTTCCTGTGTATATTTCTGTATGTCTTTGCTATAGTTCCTTATCATATGTGACATGACAGGTGACAATCACTGCAGCAGCACAACTGCCGTCTCACTGGGAGAAGGGAGAATGTGACACTAAAGAGAATTACAACATATTCTTTCTCTCAAATGTAAAGCATGTTGATGACGCTTTAAACTATCAACTGTTCCTCTGGTCCGTGCTTGTTGGATTTTGTCTCTCTTTAGCAGAATCAATATGTAGCCTTTGAAGAATGTATGCACACAAAACAAATGCCATCGCTGCGGCGGGCGTGAAACAATCAGAGGCCCACAAAGGGAGAAGAGCAAAGAAGGGTGACTGCGCTGTGTAACAATGGTTTTACAAACACTGAATGGATGATAAAAATGTTCATTCCCAATTCAAGCTAATATGGCGAGAGTGTCTGTTAATTATCTATGTATGCAGTCAGGCCACATGGGAGGACAGCTATTGAGTTGAAAGCTTTTTAAATGAGGCATTTAGGATATGCCATAAAGAAGCTATTAAGTGATTTGTTCTCTATAATACGGTTTTACATTGTCCCCAGGAAAACGCAGACTTACAACTTGGAAGGTAAAAAATATTAACAGTGACAAAGGTTAGCCTCTCACTAGTTTGATTCGAAGTGGCTTTGATGGATGGAATTTCTTGTCAACCTTTTCAAAACTCATTTTAAATGTCATCTGCAATTAAGGTAATCTTCAGTGCACATATTGGCGAGGTATTTGACAAGTGGTTTCGTCAAAGCTACAATCTTTGACGAAACCACTTTTCGTGCCAGAAGTGTGTGGGCACATGAACACAGACGGAAACACACAAAGGTCCGTCATCCTTTCTAATGTGAAATACAAACACTACAATTATATGCCACATTAACGCAAACCTTCAATTTGAGAGCAAAAACGAACATACTTGCATAACGTCGTTCTGTGTGCACACAAATGCACATAAAGACATCTGCATGTGAAATATCCTTCAAAGTAACCTGCAGTGAACACACACATTCACTCCTGTGTACATTTACCCTTCCATAGTTGCTCTGAAAGGATTCAATTTAAATTCTTCTTTTGGATCAGACAAGATTAACTGAGAAATATTTTAAGTGTTTAATGAATAAAGCCAATGAGAGAGGGGGGATTTATGTTGAAAACACATAAAGTGCCTTTTGTTTTACAGAATCCCACTTTTAAATGGTGCTTCTGCCATAACACATTTGGTGAGAATTATGCAAGGTCAGCAAACTCAAGGTCACCTTAAATTCACCAGCCTGTGGCTTTCAACGTGTTTGATTCAGCAGGACCAGTGGAATTGTGAAACTCAATATTTCACAATGTTACAAGAGAGGACCTCTTGACATGCTTGAAATTTACCAGAAAATGTTATTAAAATTAAATGTGGAGAGTTATGGGTCCCCCACCAACACAACTCAACAAGGCATCTTTTTATTTTTTGAGTAGCCAGTCCCTACATTAAGAAGTTATGAGAGTATGGAATTAACAAGGGGGGGAAGGAGGGGGAAGAGTGGGCTAACAATCTGGCAGTGTTGGCTATGAGAAAGGCCAGATCACCTGCCTGGAAATAAAGATGTGTAAAAATCTTTTATCCACGAGAGTCTGCACATCACCTGCTGTGTATGTGCGTTTGTGTGTATTTCAAAGCATATTAGTTATAGATATCATTAAACTGTGAGAGGCTGGAGGTACGGTTTTATGGAACAACAGGCCATCAGCTGTCAACATTGCTGCCTGACCACCGACACAGCTGCTTAAATGTAGAGAACACCAAACAAACGACACACTGACTTCCATGCAGTGTGTGTGTAGACAAACTATGTTTGTGCGTGCATGTGTTTTGCTATGTGTATGGGTCAAATTAATAGTCTGTGCACCTATGAACATACACGTGTGTATGTGAGAAGTTCTGATATTTCATTCTGGGAGGTAGTGTTAGCAGCGCTGGTGGTAGGGTTGACGAGGGTTAAACCTTGCTTGTTTGAAACGGGATTAACCCCCCGGCTCTCATGTGGACTCTGTGTGTGAGGGCGGCTCACATTTTGGCCTTCCCCTCACGTTCGCTCTACAGAGTGGCTGAGGGCTGCCGGCGGACAGCTGAAACCTGAGAGGGTTTCCTCGCTCCTCCAAATGTGCTTGGCCAGAACTGGGCTTTTATTTGGTGAAAACATCCATCCAGACATGAGCCGATTTGAGTTTCTAATGCGTCAAGCCTTTCAGTTTCTCCATCTGAGAAGCATGAATTTGAACATAGGTATGTAAAAGTCTGCAGAATCTTGTGTTGGAAGTCGCTGCTGCTCTCCCGCCAAAACTCGTGGCCTTAGTTGGTCTGTGAATGGTATCAAGCTCAGACTTCTCCATGAGAACGTTTGGCTGCCAAGTGAGCTGATGGACAAGGCTTGTGTCACGTCTGCAAGGTGTGTTAGGGCAATGGTATATTTATGGTATACTTTGCAAGTCCTTTTGGGCCAAAGTGTGCATGTGGGATATTTCCATTCATTGCTGCAGAGTGTGTCTAGTCTAGCAGGTGTTGTTTGAGACAGCCAGGGAGTAATCCAGGCTATGACAGGCTCTGAATTATAGAGACTGGCAGCAGACGGTGCCTAAGAGAAATGGGATATGGTGCTCTAGAATTAAGTATAGTAGCACTTGAGCACAGATTAGTCCATTAGTTTTCTAACAGTTCCTAACAGACCACACTGGGTAAAATGGCTAGAAACATTTAAACGTTCAAGTTCACAATTTAAGGGGCAAACGTGGGAATGATGGTAAAATTGTTAAAATAGTATTTTGTCACCAAATAATTACACGTATTCCAGATACAGTATAGTTCAGTGGATTGAAATATGCAGTAAGCTCGGAGCCTGTACAGCATCCCAAAACTGCAGTTTTTCTTCGCATGACAGATAAACATGCTAATCTGTTTGTTCCCTTGTCTTTTCTCATTTCCTCTTGGGTTTGCCTGATACTATAATTTTCCATGTGGTGTTGACACAGAGAAATCCTGCTTTGCCCACATCCAAACAATAGTGTATTATTTTCTATAAAGGACTGTTAACAACTTTTCATGCTTTCTGCTGTTTTTTGTTTATGTCATTGTTTTTCCTCCATTCTGATCATAATTGCTGTCCGTTTCCACGATTTTCCTCTCTCTCTCTCTCTCTCGCTCCAGTTTTGTTCCCTTCCTGCTTCTGCTTGATGTGGCTGGAAGAGGGGGTTGGGGAGTAGGGGGAGTTACAGATGAAGTAGAAAAAAAGATAAATAAAGCAAGAAAAAGAGAAATAAATGAGAGAAAAGTGACCCCAAAAGGAAATTGTGTGTTTACTGTGTTTACGTCAGTGCACGGGCCCATGCATGTTTATGTGCCTATACCTGTATTGTGTTTATCTGTCTGGCAAGAAAAATGAAATTTCCTCAAAAGCCTACACACATTTGACAGTGCTAATGGGAGAGAGATATCAAAGAGATGTTTACTGTGCATGACACTGCTGGAGGAAACGCACGTCAAATGAGCCTGGAAAAGGAACATAGCAAATGGACAGGCGCTTTGGAGTGGCTCCACAGATCGGCATGCAACGCACAACTGCTAAGGGCCACTCCTGCCTCTTCTGTCTTTGGTCGTTTAGTTTAGACAGGCATTTCTTGTACATGCCTCTAACTTCCTAGGATAAAACTGAATACATTTTCAGTTTTATACAGCCATTTTGTGAGCTGATTTAGACATTGCATTGTGAGAGTTTTGTCAAGGAACTGTTTCCTGACCCCCTGGTCAGGCCAGCCTATTAAACATACAGCATCATATCATTCACAGTTAGTGAAATCAATGTGATGGAAAACACTGATTCAGATTTTTTTTTAAATAATGACTACACATTTTCTTCACACATCCCATATTCACCTAACAGAAATGCCGCGTTATGACACTGACCACGTATTTAACCAAAACCAGTCAGCAGAGGAACGTTCCCTCTATGGGCTGTAAAATCACTCAGCCCCTGAATCATCTCCACTGTGTTGCTCTAGCTGGACTTGTCATCATATTGTAGCAACTCTGATTGATATTCTTGTGGAAAAGCTGCCAGACAGCTCGGCTGCATTCTACAGCGGCTTACTGGTATAATGTGCATAATTCACTGTGCTCATTGCAAGCCATCCACTGCACTTCAGAATGATTAGCCATGAAAATGTGGCGCTCACATTCTCCAGAGTGTTGGATGTTCTGCATCCCACAGATTCTCAAGTCGGTTTCCATGAATTTTCCAGGGCATTTCCCAGGACCTCAATACGGTTTGGGGGTCCTCCACTCAAGGGGAGACAAATAGTCACAGCTGGGATGTGAAAGATTCCTCCATGTGAGGAGAGTAAAATGAGCCTGGAAACATTATTGACATGCAATGGTCCTGTAACACAATCAAAACAAGTAAACAATGTGATAACGTCTGGTGTGATGCAGTTAGGTGTAAAATAATCAACAGGTAAAAGCATCACATTTGTTACAATAAATGTACTTGAATTGTTTACATGAAAGGCAGCAAGAAAAAAATCTTTCACACCTGTGCACACTGAGGAGAAAAAGCCAAAGGGATGAAGTACAATATTATCTGTCAACTCATGCCACATTATTGGCAATGTTGCACAGCAAGCATGCCAACACTAAGTTGTACTGCCAGGGAGCCTTTATTACCTTCACTGAATTGACTTGAATCAATACAACAAGGTTTAAAGGCCAAAGGAATGGGCCGGGCAGAAATTATCTCGCTCAAAATTTAAGATAGCACTCACAGACCACATCCGTTTTCTCAGGTATGCTCCATGTTTTATTGAAACCAGAGGGAGCTGCTCAGTGTGGTCAGTCACAGGTGGAGGGAAATGGCAGCATGGTGCTGGGCCGTGACAACTGTCAAAAGGCGAAATGAAGGCTCAGGCAGCATGGCAGCATGAGCCGTCGAGTCAGGCAGAAAATGTACTTTTTTTTTTCTCTCCGTTTCCAGATAAAAGACTGGCAGGAGCACAGCGCACTGGTCATGGCTACAGGGGCATCCCCTAGTCAACCCCACATCTCCAGCCAGTCACACTTAGTGGACCGTGGCCCCCTCACCCGATTCCTCAGAGTCCCAGAGGAGCCGTTTGACAGCTCCTCCACCAGGCCTTACTGCTATCAAGCGCCAGCAACAGGTGCCACAGGCTTTCTTCGAGTGTGGTTGTTATGCATCAGCCTAGGAACTTCAGCCTGTTGTGTTTCTCTATCCTCTTGAAGAAACATGAAACATTGAAGGAGTTTGAAAGAGGAGATGCGAAATGGATGCTGACAAGAAGCTATGTCCCTGACAAGGTTGTGTTTGGATCCTTGAGATGCCACAGAGCACATTAACTGACACAACAAATACATATCCATATAGGGACACAGATTTTACTATAAATGGTACTTTTACTAAAATTGTTTGTCTAACCTGGTTCGGGGCTGAACATAAAAACAACCAACATTGCTTTGTGGCAATTTAATAAACCAAGAACGCCTGCACTTTGAAGTCAGAGTGGTTCCCTTGTTATCATTCCTTCATGTGGATGTGTGTCCTGTCTGATCTGGCTGATCCTCCATGAGTAACACCACACATAAAGATGAAAAAGGCACAGTTACTACCACCATATGTTTCTTGACAACTCCCACTTCTGCTAATCTTTTCTGTCTCAGATAAACCCTAAAATCTGTGATGGATCTAGACTGAGTAAGTGCAAGTGGCTATATAAAGTTCCATTATGGAAGGTCTGAGCTGCATTTCAGATAAGGATGGGAAGTCTGTTTTTAACTATTGTTCTCTTTCAGTTACTTTTGTTTCTGATTTTTGAAAATACATCTTAAAATATTTTAATCTTGAAGCCATTTTATAAACACATATTGGGTGGCATAATCAATTAACAATACTTAATTATCTTTGATTTATGTTTTTAATTAACAATGTTACTTGCATTTCTGGAACCATTTTGTTATTTAGTTTTCTTCCTGATGCAGGACCATCAATTTAAGGTTCTGTATTGTGAAATTAAAAGGATGAACCATCCATTTCAGACTTTTAGTGTTAAAAAAGTTGGAGGGAGCCTAACATCAGTGTCAGGAATTTGTATTATAACTACAACTGGACTAAACACCAATGCAGGTAAATTCCTTTGAACTCCAAATCCCACATTGTGCCTTCAGTCCTGCCACTGAAGTGGGAACAGTCTACGCTTCTACATCAGTGCTGTGGAAGTAGTACAACAATAGAGGTTGGCAAATCCGATTTAAATAGAAAAAGAAAAAGAAATAGACATTTTTTCATCATAAAACAACTCCTGAAAGGCTCTTACTGATCATATTTATGATCGGATTGTATCTAAGGGTTAAATGGGCGCTGTAATTGAGTATGGAGTTTACAGTAGGGAAGCTTACTCTCACCAACTGGAAGTCAAATGATGAATACGACAAATGCAGCTCACATGCCAGTTATGCTTGCTTGGAAACTTGACATAGCTTTTAAAAAACCCAACAGCTCCTTGATTGAGCTACCAGTCATGAAGTTAAAAACATGTGCTGTGCAGTTACTGTGGGAAGGTGCCTTAGTGGCTGCAGACTCTGGCTATTGTTGACGTGTGTGCGTGTGTGTGCGAGTGTGTGTGTGTGTGTATGTGAGGGTGTGTGTGTGTGTGTGTGTGTGTGAGTGTCCGTGTCTAGCAAAGCTGTGGCCGTGGCCCACACACGCTGCTGACTTTGTAAACGCCTGTGTCAGGATCAAAAGCCTGGCGATCCTCAGACATACTTGATTAGTGAAGGGCAGCTCACAATAGCAGCTACACCGAAGACTGCCGGACAGATAGACTTCTTATTCTGTCTTAATGCTGTAAATACTGTGGGGGTTCAATGTGTTTTACTTGGCATTGTGTCAGCAGTCATGTAAAACGAGCTAAGGCACTGCTTTTGGTCATGAGCAGGTTTTTCTCTTCCAAGTCCTTGATTTATTTTATCAGCAGTAACAGTATTATGTAGCGTATTTGATTATTAGGGTTTTAATTTTCATTACAAAGTATCTGTCCAATGGGGCAATTTTCTTTCAATCTTGTCTTCTTCTCCACCCCTGCACTGGACACACTTTCTTATTTTATCGTAAGTCCTTGGTTTTGTTTCTTAATGCTTCATTTGAAAACCAATTAGCTTCTCTCTTGGATTCAATTACCACAGTGAAAGGCTAGTGCTATCTTGCCTGCGCAATAATAACACAATAATTGTATTCACACACAGCCCCACCCCCAGCCCGCCTTTGGCGCACTGCTCTTTCAACCAGTGTCTGATCCCGTCCTCTGGCCTTGGCTGCATGCTATGTGAGTTGATTCAAAGTTGGAGTGATTGTATCACTCACTGATAAACAAAACACAAGCGTTGGCTTGGCTCGTCTTTCAAAATCAATGAGGTCGGGAACATTTGAAATGGATTTCTCCTTGAGGACACGGTGAGCGCCTTGAAAATGGGCTCCATATTTCCACTGCCGTTGGCAGGTTGACACGGGCGTCTGGGTGTGTGCCTGTGTGGGCTGGAGAAAGTGTGTAAAAATTAGTGTACATGTGTGACAGAAAAAAAAGGGGGTCTGAGGTTGTGTGATTATGTGTGAGTGTCTGCGTGTCTGTGAGCGTGCGTGTCAGCAGTCAGTCATAATCTGGAAAGCATCACTACTCACCACCACTGTTGACGATGTGTGCGTACAACAGCAGCTCTGCCCTGAAATGGTCTCAGACAGCGGAGAATATGCCTGTAATGAGGTTGAAACTGAAAAAAAAATTATATGTTCAGACGTTATGACTAAATGCTTCACCACACTACCTCCATCTTACACTGAGCTTCACCAACATTTGCTACAATATTATTTTTCTAGGGAGGGTGAGTACTTATTTTTTTAAGTAGTATAATAAGTAGAATGTCACTCCAACCTAATTTATTACATTGATATAAATACATATTAAAACATTTCAATGCTTATTCTGTCTGTACAATTTAAGAACTGGCCCAAAGACAATCCAAAAAGTGTAATCCTTTGTGAGTGTCTGCATATTTATGCTCAAACCGCTTTCTTTAAGAATATTCCACATGTACTCCGTCCTGTAGGTGATGAAAATGCACAGTATTTCATTTGCTCACATGCAAGGCCGAGGACCACCAGCTAAGCTCTGTAAAGTGTATCAGTGTTCACACTGTCGTTAACTGCCATTATTGCGGGTGTTGTGATTACATTTAATTGGATCCCTTAGAAACATTCACACGCACACACACACACACACACACACACACTTCACACCAGCCACTCACATGGATTTCATAAGGTAAGTCTAGTAGGTGCCTCGTGGCTTGCTGACCTCAAAACAGTATTCACTTCCTGTATGGGTTGAGGTCGTCTTGACCAGCGTAAATCACCCTTCCCTACGCTTCGATTACACGCTCTGCTTCTGTCACCAGTCCCTCCAAACAATTCCAAAGCTAATTGCTTCCGACATAAACATGCAGTTACCGTATTGATATGCGGTTTGGGGAGTCAAATTATGCACATGGATCACTTAAAGCTGCACTTGAACCTGAGAAGAGAAGGTTTAACTGCTGGGACTGGGAAGGGGAAATACCTTAAATGCTTTTTAATGTGTGCAAAAACACAAAACATTAGCCCACATCTGCTTCAGCATAATTATTATGTTATCTGTGATCCATAAGAATTAGGTCAACACCACAGCGGAAATTTAGCAGCACTGGTTTTATGAATATGCAGATTTTCATGTCACATTTGCATAACTGAACAGCATTCAGAAAAGTTCATGCAAGCAACATCTGTTTACCATTGTGCAAAACACACCTTGAGTTTATTTGGAATTTAAAATGTCAACTTTAACCTTAGGAAATTGGTTGCTACATTCAGTATTTAGAGATACTGATTACATTTTAGATTCAAAATGAATGAGAATTGCAAATGTAGTCCATAATGAATAATGCATTTATGTTCTGGAGTATGATCCTGTTGACTACTATGATGTGGACAAGAGACTGAAAATACAGAAGCTACAGCAGTGGGATTACCACAATGAACGAATGGAACCTCTTTTTAATGTGCCCAGTTCTCATCCTGGCCCTGAAAAAACAGACCAACTCAGTCCTAGCAGCACAAACTTTACATGCCACTTCAGCCAGGGTGATGATTAAATAATGTAAACAGTTTGGATTGGGTCAGTGATTCCGCCTGGCTGTGCTGCAAGTGTTCATCTCAAAGATGTGCTGAAATAGCCGCTGTATGTATTCCCAGGGGACGGGCGAAAATCAACAAGAAAAATCATCAGCGTTGAGGGATATAAAAGCAAGCATTCATCTTTATTAAAGTTCCTGGTTTATGTTAGAAGACCTCAATCCTCCTTGGATTGTAAACTGGTCCTGAAAATAAACAGCTGTTGGAAAGGAATAAAAAGAAGTCTGAAATTAATCACTGAAACTTCCATATCTCTCTCTCTTTTTCACACACACAGTGCATGCACTAAAATGCCCACATAAATCCATTCTTACACATACTGTATGTTGACAAAATCAGATGTGCAGAGATCTTATGGATTTTGCCAAAATTACATTTGTGATTTATTGTATGGATTTGTGTTTTGTTTTTTTCTTTTAGTTTTATTTTGTTAAATACAGTTTACCCACCTTTAGTGGCTAACTATTATTGTGTTACATCTTAGGAAGCATTGAATATAACTGATTATCATTTCTTAATGATAGAGTCTAGCTTTATGATGATGGAAGTCATGCTGTGTTCACCATTTTACCACGAGGTGCACACGAGGTGCACACATGGTGCACTTTAACTAAGGAAAATGACATACACAAAACAACGCACACTTACTCATACAACCACACATGTGCAGGCACTCTGTAAGTATTTGATCCTTTGATAAAGAGAAGTGAAAAAGATCCTGAAGCCAGTCGTCATTAAATCTGTGTTGGTTTATTTGTGTAAGACACTGGGGCTCAGGAGTATAGGGGTGGTCCACAGTCCATTTGTTCACTGTTGGAATTCACTTTCTACGAGCGACGGGAAGGTTAGCATTTGTAGAAAGTGAATAAAGTCTGCAAGGGTATGAGGGAGGAAGTGTACTTAGTGAGGATAGTGCTGAGTTTGCGGTGTGTTTGTGTTCCCAAAAGGCATGGTGTGTCAAGGAGATGTTGATGATACGTTAAAGGAGAAAATCAGCATCTCTAAACTTTATAAACTAGTGAGGCAACTACTTTCTGCATGAGGGGGGGCTTGTCGGGGGCATATCGGGCATCGTCTCCAGGGCTTATTGTGGGGGAA
Source organism: Lateolabrax maculatus (assembly GCA_031216445.1). NCBI lineage: Eukaryota > Metazoa > Chordata > Actinopteri > Acropomatiformes > Lateolabracidae > Lateolabrax > Lateolabrax maculatus. Next base: position 11,447,643 of record CM062196.1, read on the forward strand.
CATTTAGAAGCAGCTGTTTTGTGGCTGCACTAAATGGAGACGTTGTCCTGTGTCGCCCTGCGCTTTGGATTCTCAACCCCCCTTCCCCTCCTCAGCCCTTACCAATACTTCCTCAATCCCGCTTCGCTTTCCCTCCCCGTGCACGGCACAGAGGAGGGGGGTCAGGGGCAGTGAAACTAAACTGAAGCCATCATCGGCCACTCTTCCTCACCCCCACATACCGACCTCCCCGCTCCCCTTTCCTGCCTGATGTGGCCCTAGACAGGATCTCATCTCACACAACTGGCCCGGGCTCCCTCTAAAGTGTCAAAGCGGGTCTTAATTTAAAAGCCCCTGGGCCCATTGCAAACTATTCAGCTATGCTTACCACTCAATTATCTTCCTGTCCCTTTTTTCCGCCACTAAAGCCCCTTCTGAAAACATTGAAGAGCGCTTTGTGTTGGGTCAACCGCGGTTTCAGTTTCCCAGTGCCCTTGTCTTTCAAGACCAAACTCAACTCTTGAGATTTGAGATTTTATAGAGGGGATAGTCTATGTGACTGATTAAAGAATGCTATAGCTTCCTGGGATGCTAAAGTGATGTCAGTGCTCTTTGACTCGGTGTTTCTCACAGTATTTGAAAGCCCCTCTGTTAGCTATTAGTTTGGTTAAAGATTGCCCTTTTCTCTTTTAGTGGTCAGTCAGAAACAAATACTGTGTTTGCCCTCCAGTGTTTGCCGAAAAAGCCCTGCGAGACCTTGAGGCTTGGAAACATTTACGAACACTCAGAACCACAGGAAACATCTAGAGGAAAACGCTCCCTCTCTCTCCTACTCCCTCCTCCCCTCCTCAGCTCCTTACCGGCAATGGATTTTGGACCAGAGAGCTTGAGAAAGGTCAAAGGTGAGTGAGAGAAAAGCACAGATGACTCTCAGATGGATTAGCACTAAGTGATCCAGACTCTCCCAGAAAATCACAACACCTAAGAGGGCATTTTCACGAGACATCGAAGATCAGTCTGTTTCAGCAATATCAGCCACCGGCTGGGAAGATGGTACATGGGACTTTAAATTTATCTTATTCGACTTAACCGATATATTGTGTGAGAAAGGAAGGTTCTTAAAACAGTTTTACTGCAACATTTCTGGAAAAAAAAAATTTATATTGCATGCTTAGTTACATCTTGTTTAATTTCGGACAGCAAATAAATATAATGTAATATAATGTATATGTAAATATAGTTTGCATTATTATTACTATAATTTAAAAGAAAAGAAGCAGGGTCAGCACTGCAAGTGGTGCCATAAATGTTAGATTGCATGCAGCTGATTATTCAAACTGCCCTGGAAAAAATTATCAGTAAATTAGTGGAGCGTAAACTCTTTGACAAATTATGAATCCTCATGCAGAGGAGGGCAGGCTATCATTAATCTTGAGTACATGTGAGAATGGAGTCAGGTGGCTTAACACTCTTAAACTTAAATTAACTGTGATCCATCATCTCGAGTATATCTCACTCTTCCAGGAAAAAGGACATGATAAGAGAGAGACTGCTTATCAAAAACCAAACACTGTACTCATTCGTATCTTTCAAAAAAGACCAAGCAAAGGCTAAACTTCCAGATGCAGAGTTGGAGTTCTCTCAAAGTGTTAAAAACTCCCTCACTGTGGCCTGCTGTAATGGATTAGTCTGATATCTACTATCTAATAGCACGAGAAAATTATGACTGTGGATACTTGTGTAGGAGATTGTACGTGTGAGCCTTAAAAAGCCAAACTCTTTTGAAAAGGAGTGCTTGGAACCCTTTGAAGAGGCTCTGACGTGGCGGAAAATGATGTACTAAGAATGTAGATGACAGGAACAGTAAAAGCAGCAGTCTCACCGCACCACGCAGGTCTTAAAATCCTTTCCAAATTGTTGTAATGTACAATTTTAAGCTATAACAATTAAGTGATGGTTCTAAAATACGTGCATGCAGAGTAACAATACAGTAAGTAATACAGTTCACATCTGTACATGAACTCTGTCCCCCAGGACCCTCTAATTTGTCTTAAGTGAGCAAATAGAAGTCATGCATTAACTGTATGCCATGCTTATTTTTTCACCACAATCCATGCCATTTAGGTTGAAAAAAGCTAAATGATGTTCACACTGATTAGTACTTACCTCTCACTAATAAAATGTAATGGGTTTTATGGAGACACTGGAGCATTTTACAGTTACATGGAACTTTGAAAGAAAAATAAGTTATCGCCAGTCTTGAGGACACGCCGGTCTACGGTGAAGAAAGGGTAATTGAAACCATGCATCTCAACTACATTGCACAACCTTTTCTGAGTGCACACAACCCTTCACTCACTGCTCTCGCAAGGCTCAGTCTTAATGCCTGGAGACTATAAGCACCCACAACGCATTTTGCTTCAGTCTTTTACAAGCTGTGCATTGAAGGGGTAAGTTACACAGTTAAATATCCTTGTACAGAATTAAAACCTGTACTAATTCATCAAATCTTAGATGTTTGGTTATAGGAAGTGGTTCTTCTCCCGGAAATAATTACAACAGGAAACAGTTTTGAACTGCACACAGGATGCATTCTTTAAATTCAGTGACCAACAAATTCAAGCCAAATATGTCATTGAGTTTCAGTGGATGTCTGTAACTGATTTAGTACCCCTACATGGTGATGCCAAAAATGTTCTCTGTAAATGGCTGCAACTAATGATTATTTTCATTACCTATTAATCTGCTGATTATCTTCTTGATTAATTGTTTAGAGTATACACACCCTACATTTAAATATATTACTGTCATTGTAAAGTGCATATTCAGTGCTAACATTATTGTTTAGAATGTTATTGTATATAATTTGGCCTTTTAATTGTACTTGTTTATCACCTACTGTCATCTCTATCCATCTATATCTCTGTCGGCCCATCCGTCTATTTATCTATCCATCTATCTAAAATAGAATGCCATCAAAATTTCTCAGAACAAAGATGGCATCTTCAATTGCAAATTTTGAAATTCAAAGATTTTGAATTTATGATCATATGAAAATCAAATGACATTGAACGGCAGTAAATCCAAGAAAGTGGATCCAGCAAACATTTGGCATTTTAGTTTAGTTTAGCAATGTTATTATTGCACTGTTAAGCATGAAAACATGTATTTGTGCATGGAGGGTGGTTTCTCTCTCCAAACTAAACATCAGATATGTCTCAGATGTGACAGAAGGAGGGATCAGAACTAGCACTCTTTGAGCTGCAGTGTGAATACTGCCTCAGTCATAGTCCTCCAGCTCCCCCTCTCTCCTGTCAAGCACTTTCCCTCTCTCCCTTTTTTCAACTCCCTCATTCCTCTCAGACTTCCCCTCTTACACGCCCACTTCTTTCCCTCTTGCCTCCTGTACTTTTCTTCCTCTTCTTTCAAATCTTCCCCCCTTTCACACACTCATACACCAGTATCTCTCTAAAGCCAATCTCCCCTTATCTCTATATCAGATACTCTTTCCTTCCCCCATTGTTCTCCATCCTGGGTTTTCTCCCAGTCTATCCTCTCTTTACCTCTTTAGCTCTCACATGTGGATTTGATTATTGCAGCTAACGCAGCACATACAGCTAAGGGCTGGAGGGTGGGGTGTGGGGGCGTGTTTAATATAAATCCCTTGCGCCAACTCATTTTCCCAGCATGATTTGGTAAACAAGTCCAACTGTGCAGCCATCTCTGTATCCCTCTTACAATGCTTGTTTGTATTTTGTGTCTTTATTAAGGATGCAATCTAATAAATTAGATGGAATAGTTTGATCAGAATTGGGCTTGGTCGAAACACCCAGAGGCTTCAACCCAGAGAGTTCATCAGTGTGTGCTTTCATTTATATACTTGCTTTTATCTTTTTCTATCTCTGCTTTTTATGTCTGCCAAGAAAGTGTGAAACTAACTATTAAAATATTCTTTTTATTTGTTGTTTTTGGATGTCAGTGCACGCATAAATTACGCTTTAGAGAAGTTTATGTTAATGCGAATCAGGTCAAGTCAGGTAGTAAATATAAGAATTAACTTGTGTTGTAATGTGTGCTGGTGCGTTTTAGGTCTGAAAAAAACAAAGAAACAAGATTTCTTTTGTGTGTGCAGTATTTAAAATGTTAATCTACAAAGTAACTGTAGCTGTTAAAAAAATGTAAAATAAAATGTCAATATTTCTCCCTGAAAATGTAGTGGAGTAGAAGTCTAAAACAGCAGAAAATAAAAATACTTCAAGTACAAGTACCTCAAAGTTTCGCTTTAGTACAGTATTTGAGTAAATGTACTGAGGTACTTTCCACAGTTGTCTCCACTGTAGGGCTGAAAATCTGTGAACATAGAATTTAATTATGTAAAAAAAAAAAAGATGTAACTCAAAATATTGAATATACACAGTGAGCAAGAGTTTCAACAAATCAATATCCCTCCATCTATCCACTGTGTCCAGGGATTTCAAATTATGAATGCATGGAGCAAAGGAAAGCTTGCTATTTTACTCTTTTCCAACTTGTATGCATTCCCAGAAGCAATTCTGCAGCCTATAGTGTGAGGCTACATAACTGCACTGGTCATTTAATGAGTAAACCATTTTTGGAAAAATTTATAATTATGAGAGAATCATTCGGTCTACTAACTGAAAGAGAGGGATCCCAGTGGTATCTCTAAAGGGACTTGGAATGGGCAACCAAGTGTGTTTTAACAGAGCGCTCAGGATTCACTTAGGTTTGAAATTAAAGTTTGAAGTTATTTAATGTCCACTTCACTTAAGATTACACTTAATTTATTTAATAATAAAGCACACATCAGCTCATGAAGCAATTAAAAAATGCTTTCAGCTATCTTAACGGGCAGAGGATTTCAGAAATATCTTCCACAGACAGATTCTCTGGCTACATATTTTCACGGGCTCAAAATCATCAGGGTTAAAAAAAAAAGAGAAGAAATAAAAGTCTGTGGAATGAAAGTTGAAAGTTGATCAGAGGTGAAGCATTTGTAGCAGCACATAAATGAGAAGCAGCAAATTGAGCGTGCACCATGGGAGCGGTTCTCTTTTCTGATTCGCTTATTACACTTCAAGTCCTTCCTTTCGTTGCTTTTGTTCTTCAGTGGAATTTTTCTGTAGGGTAGAGAAACTAATCATTCGGTTTGGGTCACGAGCAGAATTGTTTGCAGGGAGTTTTCCCACACCACAAAATACTGCAAGATGTTTTACGTTGTCATCACCTTAGGATGGCACTCTCAAACCCCAGTGACTGAGTTTCTTTTCCATGTGATATTAATTAGCAATGGTACTCGTGCTAATCTCACTTCAAGTAACTGGAATGATTTAAGCCAAAGATGTTGCCCGCTTTGGCCAAATTCCCCAGAAGTCATGCCAGGAAAGACTGGCTCACGTCTACAGCTATGTGAAGCCGCTCTCACACTGTCAACGGTGTCTCTCTAATGTCGCGCCCCCCCCCTCCAGCTGAGAGTGCCTGCTCATGTACAAGGTGCTTCCCTTTTTCTTCTCTCCATTTCTGCAAATTTAGCAAAGAAAGTTATTTTCATAACGTAAACATTTCACTTTGCTTTTCTTCCCTGAAAGGCCCGTTTAGGACACAAGATTGACAGGGAACCTTTGGGTACTCTTAGCAGGATGCGGTTTGCTGTTCGCTGGCTCAGGTAAGCCATTTACTCCCATCAGTGCTGATGGTGGAATAGTGCTTTATTCTTCTTTTACCTGCCATTGCTGCCAGATGTAGGTCTGTAGCACTCTGCAACTACAACTCTGACAGCAGAGTCAAAGGCATAGCCACAAGTCTGAAAAACAGCCACTAATTGGCTGAGTTCACTAGCATGTTTTCGGGTGCATTTTCTCATGTCTTTGGGAAGACAGAAGCGACTCATCTTGTGAAAAACATGACTTTGTCAGCCTTTGTGTATTTCAAATGCTGACAGGGTGAATTTTCTGGATGAGGACAACAATCCCTGGAGCTTTTGCCTATGCAGTGCAGAGCCCTACATCACTTCCTTTTAGACCAGTGAAAACATGTGGGTTTCAATTACTGAACATGAGTCCTGAAAAAAACATAAATATAAATGAACATGCACATCAATTATTCAAGATACAAAACCTACAGTAACAAGACCGGTTAGCCACTGAGAGATTTATTAGGGAATGAGTTAAATTCAAAAACTTTCTCAGAGACAGTTTGGGGTTGTTGTTTTGTTTGTTTCTCTCACTGGAAACTTGCAAAGTGACAGTTTTAAGACAAGACACTTAAGCTTCCCTCTTAGATTTTAATTAATCTTGTGTTTATCTGGCTGTTTACGCCAGTGTTGAGTCATTGCAGCCACGCTAAATCTTGTGGATGTATTCATGTAGGTGGCTGAGGCGGTTTTCCAATCTTGTCTGGCTCCAAAATTCTCTCAACATGTGCCTCACACATTTTACTTTTTAAATCCAAATGCTGTTGTGTCCTGCACACTATAACTGTACCAATAGCAATTAGCTCATCTCATCACAAGGGAAATAACAGGACTGGCAAGACTTTAGAGCACTCTGGTGCTATGTGAAGCCCTTAAATGTATCACGTCCCATTTACGAAAAAAATGAGGAGGAAATAATCACCTAAAGATGTGTGACGAACGAACAAAACCTTAAAGGCTGTCTTCTATTATTTCACTGAAGCAAAACAGAATTAAGGTTGAGATGAAAAGAAGGAATATAATGGTGTTGCTTTACGATTGCACAGTCCTTTAGTTTAGTGTGTACCAGGACGTCATTGGGGCCGGACATTCAGAGATAGCAGATCCAACCGTCAAGTGGGGGACAGAGAGGGGATGAATGGGATTGATTACACCATAACAACAGATATAACAAACCACTAATCTGATGGTCCATCTGCAGTCGTACATCTTCATCTATCATCCACCCTCCTGTCCATCACCACCGTGGCTCAGGGGCAGCCCAGGAGCCAGACAGGGTAAACTCCTTTCTGCACGTGCATGACTCAGCGCCTGTGCATCCATCAACCTGTCCATCTCTGTTCACTGCCCTACAAACGTGACTTTCTGCTCTCTGGGTAAAATCCTGCAGTTGTGAGTTCTGTTGATGCAGCCTTGGATATCTGGGATGATACATTTTATTTAACCTTCAAAACAAGAGATACGGCAGAAAGAAGTGTACTGTTTCCTAAGATGGATCAAATTCAGCTCCCTGTGAACATGTGTTTCCTTCTTTGTGGACGTTTTTTTGGCTTTTTGCTACTCTGCCAGCATATGCTTTGTATCATAATGTATGTGATCCAATTCATAAGCCTGTATTTTGTCCCATTATCTGGTTTGCTAATTACCTCAATCTTGTCACTTAAATGTAATTACGGACATCACGTAATGTTTTCGATGGAAATGCATTCGGTACAGAAGGCTGGGAGGAATCCTTCGGCTTGGCAAAGCTTCCATCGACGGAAAACAAAAACATGTTCTAAAAATGGATGGCAGGGTTTCTTATGGTTTTGATCACAACAAGAAGGACAAGGATTTTGACATCTGTATTATGCAGAATTCGGTATATAACAGGCCACATACAGTAACTATGCACCATAAGTGCTGCTAAAAGGTGCATGATGGAAAGCCCAAAGTTATCCCCCAAGCGGAAATGAAAACCAGAATTTTGTAGGGCTGAGTAACAGAGACTTTATTTCCTTAGCAGATGGCTACTTCCTTTACCACCAATGTTAACGTGTTCTTGAAAAGGGGTTTTGTGGTGGTCAGAGAGGAGGAAGCCTTCTAGCTGTTATCACAAGCTGAATTGAGACGTCATCTACTTCAGAGACACTGGTCCATCAAACTTTCAGGCAATTACACTGAGAGCACAAAGGTCAGAGAGTAAGGGAGGCAGGAATGAGCCTGCCGGATCAGCTTATCGGATGGCCAGAAACCCAGGAACAGCTGAGGAAACTAGTGGCACTTTTCTCAGGAGTCAAGAGAGTTCAGTGCAGAGAGGGAGACCAAAGGTCACGAACTGGAGTTTTATTTCACAGATCTCTTTATCAGGGATCTTTTAAATATTTCAAGCCAAGCCAGAGAAATGAAGGGGGTGTGAGCAGATTAGAATAATTTAAAGACACAGTGATGTACTGTGAAATTGTGCTGTACCTGCTGCATTAAGATTAATCAGCAGATGACAAGTTTCGTAATATGTACTTATTTTGTTTTTGATGCATACTTTGATAAATAATCTAGTACTCTGGAAAGGTAAGAGAAACACGAAAGATTACTGCTGCAATGTAGGTAAGCAGTGAGTCAGGAATATCAATTTTCAGCTTGCTGACAAATGTCTCCACTCAGTTCAATAATAAATGAATAATGGCTTATAGCAAAAGCAACCCCTCTAAAAAGGCAGTACTATAAAGTAAATATTTTATGAATGTCAAAGCTCAACTCTGCTTTTGTAGTTATTCACATACACACAGACCTCATATGCTGAATAACACATATTAAAAATAACTCTGATGTCTGGAAGCCTAGAAGCTACACTCCTGGTCACTGGAGGCTTTGATCCCTCTCTCTCCGGGTTTATCATCTTTGCCACATGGTCTGTGCTGGAGACGGCAGCATAGCAGCAAATTTGGGTTCATTGTCAGCTGCAGATTTTTGCTTGAGCAGGTATGGGTCTACAAGAAAGGTTCAGGAGTTTAACGAGAGCGGTCGACAGAATGCCCTGGCTAATAAACCACCAGCTGGTCACCTTACGGTGGCCGACACAGACGAAGCCCAAATGGCCTGACGGGGTCCTGGGTTTCACTGGGACGGTGTACGGCACAGTGGAAACGCAGCCAGTGAAACGCTCAGGACCGCCACACCACCTGAGCAGCAGGACCCATGAAATGTTTCTCTGCAGCATGGTTCATGTCTCCTTCATTCATCTCCTGACCATTTTTTATGTTCATTTTTACAGCGCTGGATTCTTTTGCTCTTCTTAGGTGGAAGATGATTTGAAACACGCCATTCTCGTAAAAGTGCTCTGCATCAAACCAAACTGTATTTCTGTCCCTTTGAAGATATGATCCTCTCCATCTGTAACCAAGTAATTCTTTAAGTCTGTCTTCACCCATTCACTTTGTCTGCAGTTGATAATGCCAGAAGAGAGCCTGAGACTCAGAGTCTAAACAAGCTTTGTACATATCTTGCCAGCATGTAATGCATGACATGATCTCCATCTACTAAATGTGCACATTTATCCTGCTAAAATGGCCAAAAATGCGGCGGCCCGTACTCATTAAAAGAAATGTGTGCAAATGCTAAAAGGAAGGAGACTGTTTATTTTGACTCAAGCAAAACAATCTCCATCTCCATTCCATTCTCCCGCCAGATTAATTGGGGTAATTGACTCGAGTTTGCAACACAAGGTAGAAGGCAAACTCCTTGACACCGCCAGCCTGGCAGCCAGGACCAATCAGAGTGCCACATAGCAGTTGCTGTGACGAGACAACGAGGCAAGCACTCCGGGTAATTTAACACGGTTTAGAGGGTTCACATGTCTGATCAAATCAGTGGTAGCAGGTTAAGATTTTTGCCTTTTGTGTATATAGATTTAAGGAACTTGGCATAAAGCACACCAGAGATTGCAGGAAAAATATTTTTCACATACTTTCCTTCATTGCTCAGCTGTGGACACTTTCGTTGAGAAGATATGTCAGCTATGTGACAGGGTCTCCGTCAACGACTCAGCACTTCCTTTAAAACAATTTATTCGCTAGAGTGAGGATCTATCAGCAAAAGTGTTGGGTTTACAGGACCCCTGATGACATATATGGGACACCCAAGAGATCTTGTAGCCATTTCTGATGTACAACCTCATCCCTCTGCGTCCTGTCATTGGCTCACACAAGCCCTGACCCCAGCTGCCCGGGCATACTGGCATTCACTACGAGGAAGTGGATATTACCTCTTAATACTGTCAATGCTTCAACACTTTCACAAAGCACTGTGATGAAAACACCCTCACCTTCTTTACTCTGCATATTAAGAAGACAAAGGAGTTATGATGGAGGTTGAGAAGGTTTTACCTCACCCAATGGGGCACTTTAGAACTGAAATCATGCACTGCATTAGAATATCAGCACATTTAGCTGCAGAACAATGGTCTTAACTCGTTATTGTACAAAGCCCATTATTGCTCTAACTTTAAAAGACCACAAGCTTGAGTGTGCCATATTCTGTAAATCTTTCAACTAATCACTTTGCTCATATGAATAACCTGATGGCACTCTTTACTGCTCTCACAATCCCACTTTAGAATATGTAGAATACAGTCTTTGTGGTATTAAGGACATAACAGTTTCAGTAAAATTAAGTGAAAATGCTTAGAGGTAATCAAGTTCCCTCACCATATTTTCCCTCCACCATCTGGTAGCTATTGAATGCTGTTTTGGATACTTTGAAAAAGAGCCCATAGCTTACTCATTATTCAACACAACAGTCACATTCCCTCGCTCTCGCCCTCTGCTCCTGTTTTTTTCTGATTATCTCTTATGCTCTCTCTCTATTTCTGCCTGTCTCACTCTCACCAGACCAATCAGTTAAGGAGACACATGACTTAACAAGGTAATTGGTCTAATGTCTCTGGGGTACAATGAAAAATGCCACAGTACAGCATGCTATTGTGGTTAAGTTTCAACCCAAAGTCACATTATGCTACAAGGCATTGTTGGATGTCATGAATTTTGGGTTTGTCATACACATCGCTTTTAGCTTCCTGGCTTTTTGTAAAATGTAAAAATGTCTGACAAATATGAGTTTATGGCACTATGAATTTGGGTGGTGGGGGGGGCACTGAAGCATTTTTAACTGGCCAATTTCCATGATTATGCCAAAACTGATGGCATTAAAATGTGCTGCAGTCGAGACAAAATGCTCATTCCGCTGTGGGGGATCCTGATTTCTGGTATGCGACCTTGTGGTTGACATGGAACCGCAAAAGTAGTGATCCCTTTCCATCCCTCTACAATTTTCCATGCAGCTCCATTTGTTTTTCATTTGGAGAAACAAAACTGTTCACCCTTTTCCTTCTGTAAAAACATGACATCCCAGAAGGCTTTGCGGGAAGTATCAATCACTGGAACGGTTGCATTGTGATTACCTCAACACACCGTATCAGACCTGCTCTCTACAAAGAAAACACCGGACACAAGAGTTATGGCATCAGAGATAACATGCAATGTTACGAAGCTCAAACTAAAAACCTTATCTGTGACAGGATAGAGAACATACATACAATATTTGTGCAGCTACAGTGTATCCGACATAGCAAGTACTCGGTTGTGGATAGATGAGGGTAATGCAGAGGACCATGTCGGCTGATACAGTTCCTCTGAATGAAACATGAGCCTTTTTGTCTCAGGAAACACACAGTGGAAACACTGTCAGTGTGTGAATCGCCCAGTGAGAGTGTGGGAGAATGAAATCACTGGTTTGGAGAAAGGAACCTTTTTGTTCCAGTAGAGACAATGTTTCTACACTTAATGACCTCTTTTCTTTTTTCTCATTAGCAATGAGAGAAAAAAAAAAAAAAACCTTTGAGGTTAAGAGATTGCTAAAACGATTATGAAAAATACTGCAAATACTCAGGATAATCATATATTTCTTAAAGCTGTTTTAATGTTGTAAGATGTAAGATTTGGACTGACAAAAAAGGCTTTTTTGGCTTTTTTGTAAATACCATTAATTTCATGTTACAATTTCAGTCTGCTTAAGTGCTCAGCGAGAACAAGAACGTTTTGATGACAGATGTTAAATAGTTGAATTTCTCCCTGATTATGGTGACTCTGGTAACTCCATCGGACTGCTTCCATTAAATTGATGACAGAAAAGAAACTCTCCTTACTCTCACAGACTGGTCTGCCAATGGCATGTATGTACAATGAATTAAAAGAAATTGCAGAAAGGTATGTAATCATTCCAGCCATCATGGGATGCTACGAACTCTCCATTACCAGCGGTTTAAGTTGATAACATATAACTTTAGTAGATTTATTAAGTCTAAACTGAGAGGTCTTTTTCAGGTCAGCCTGATTAGATTTCAAGTCTTTGAAACTATGTAAAAAAAAAAAAAAAAAGCTGTTATTGTGTCCACAACCCAAGTCTGACCTCTGACCCTCAGATCAAAGGATTGCAAAGTAATTGACAATCAGTTATTTTTGCTTATGGATGCGAGAAAACACACTTTTTCCTGAATTTCCCTTGCAAAAATAAATGACACCATGCAATAAAATGGATTGATTTCTTCTTTGTATCCAACAAAATACTGAAAGTCGTGAAAAAATATACACCATAGTAACTGTGAAGAAAATATAGGCTTAGAAAATTATATATCCCATTGAACAAATGAGGTAACTCATCAGCCAGAGTGCCAGGGGGAAATAGTTAGGTATGACGAATTAACTGTTCATAAAGTATTATTTTCCTACTGTATGTTCCCATGATGTAGATTCCCCTAGGAGCCTGTTTAACTCCATTTGTTTTACAAAGTTATAATTGAAGGTGTCTCAAACCATTGTTCATTTTAATTTTAAATGACTAGCTGACATGGTGTGTTTGATATAGCTGTAATTTCCTAAATGAACAGCAGCAGTTTAATGTACAAATACAATAATACAACTGCCAACGACAAAGCCCTTATGCAGTTTAAATATTATCTCTGAAATTGTTATGGAGCTAATCACAAAAGCAAAGTCAGATAGGTGTACAAAATGCTGTTTTCTGTCCTTCAGTGTAGATGGGTCTTTCCATTCAAGCCCTGGGTCAAGTGGTATTGAAATGCTTGTTTAAATATTTGTAGAACCAGCTGGATGGAGTTTACTGCATCAGGACTGCTTGTTGTGCCATTTGAGGCAAACATCTGGTACACTACACTGCCTGAACGAAATATTGTTTGCAAGTATAATTTTTTCTCAGATTTTCTTTTATGGTCAAGTTATACACAAGTGTGTGCATTTTGCATGTGTTCATAGCATAATGGGAAGTATTATGTAAACATGTTTGCATGTTTATTTGTGTGGGGTTCTTTATTCAATTGTAAGAATATATTGTAGTACTACAAAGCTGAATTAAAAAGGAACACATAACAACTGTACATGAAAAAAGACTAGTTGTGTACTGCCCAAAGCACCAAAGAGAGTTATAGTAGATCTGAGTAAAACTGAACAGTTTAGAACTATTCAGATGATTAACTAGACTATTGAGCCAATAAACCCAAGCATGGAGATATGCCTTCATTTTGCAGCAATATAAAATTATAATATCAAAAGATGCACTGATAAAGTATGTATGCAATTGTAAATAATGATATATCAACATGTCCTGGAACTCACTAAGTCACTGACACCAACCCCAGCCTCCCATTATATCATTGTCTGTCCTGCAGCACTGTCATGCATTCCTTCCAGACCTTTCAACACTACGCTATCACCAACTTCCTTATTCTGTCACAAGTTGTCGAGGGAGGGGAGAAGATGAACTGCAATGGTGAGAATTTCCTGTTGATGTCTCCGTTATTTCCCTTTGTTTTCCTTTTTATGACATGTCTCATCCATTACCATAATAGTAGCGGACAACCACGACAAACCGAAATGACCCGACTCAATGTCTTCTAGGGTGGTACAAGAACAAAAAGGTTAGGTTTATTTAAACTTGATGAAAATCTTGTTGCTATACTCGTAGAGGGCAGTTCACATTCATGTCACATTGTACAACAACAAGTTAACTGCTGACCGGGTACATTTCCCTTCCTAAGTGGAGAACATTGTTATGGTCTTACGAGTCTTCTCCCATTTATACAGCTGTGGATTTACAAGAAAAGTACAGGCTGCTTTAACTCTGTAATAGCATAATGTAGCACCTAGGAATTCAATCACAACCCCCCGGTTCTCTGTAAATGTCAAATCACTAACTAGTGAAACTTCTCAGAATTTCAGAGCACTTTAAACTTCTGAAAAGTGCCTGGTCTCATGTGGGTACAGCACATTTTTTTGCACTTTTTACTCTACCTGTGAGCGTGAGGTGCTATTTAGGTTTAAATCAGAACGGTGCCATCAAAACGGTTATATTGACCCTTGATATTATTAACCATTGTTTTGAGTAATAGGTCAAACTACATTTATACAAAGTAAAAATACATTAGCACACTAGCCAATAACAGAACTGTCCAAGAACTGTCCCAGTATGAAAAGGGTTTTAAAACAAGTAACATACGCTGACTAACTAACAAAAGAATTTGTAGTTTGACCATAAGATTATTCGTTCAAGCTGAATGTTTACCTAATTTTCTACATTTTATGTGAAACCACAATGTGAAAGTGTTCGTCTGCTTGATTTTCACACAATTTTGTGGTTTAATTCATTTAACAGACTTTACAATCTTAAATGAGACTGTGTACCCTAAAAACATGCTCTGGTGAAATGAAATAACCATCCAACTTAACATAATTTCATTAGTTTCAGTCACGGTTTCAGTGTAGAATTTCAACTGCTTCTGTGGCTTGAACGGCATTGCAGAGACTTCTTACTAAACAAGAATGAAGGAAATCGGAAGGAAGGTATTTCAGGTGACGACAACTGTTGTAATTAATGAATTTGTTATTTCTACTTTCAGTGGTCAACTTTTGCAACATTCTTGTTTGTGTTTGGCTTTTGCCCCTTCTCTGTCTCTACGTTCCTCTGTTTATCCGTCTCCGTCTCCCTCGCATGCAGCCAGAGTGACACCGACTAAGGTGACGCCTGCAGTAGCCGAGATACGGCAGAGCTAATGGATTTGTCCCAGGCATCTGAGAGACAACAGAGTCCAGCCTCAGAGGGGATGAAACACAAAAGCAAAGAGTTTAAACGCCTCGCTCTTTCATCTTCATTTGGCCCTCAAAAGAGACAAAAAAGAAAAGTGAGTAGGCAACGTCTCACATCTCACCTCATCTACACTACAGCTTCCATCCATCATCCGTGGCAGTCTAAATCCCCATCCTTTCATTCCCCAAAAGAAGGGGAGTTTGTAATGAGGAGGGGTTTGCTGAAGAAAAAAGTTGTTTTTATTTCGTCTCTGAGGGAAAACTTTCAGACGACTTGCTGCATTCCATTTGAATTACATAATTTATCTGATTTTCTATGAAACCTCAAACAGCCTTTGTGACACATAACCATGTGTTCCATTTCACTCATATGCACTGAACTGCTGTTTCAAGCACAGATCCAGCTCAGTGTTGGGATTTATAAAAACATGGGGGCCAACACACAAACTCAAACCTGGGATTCAAGTCAGGTTTCAGAACCAGGGTTACACACAAGGTGGTGGAGAATGCGTGTGGTGAGGCAAGAGGAGCTCACAAAATAGCCCCTTTTATTAACTTCTATGTCATATTGCTATAATTGCTCAAAACAAACTAAATGGACTCAAGTCAAAACACAAACTGAACTCTTGAGCACACTACAGTTGTGCTTCATGATTAAAGACATAAGATTTGGCACGTCGGGGGAGGTGTCTTGTTGGAGACCAGATGCCCAACAAGGATTTCTACAGTTTCTCTCTTTTTTTTACATTTTAGCTCATTAAAACAGCAAAGTGTGAGGTTTTATAACATACCAATGACTAGACCAACTGTTTGTCCTTGAACACCATAAAAATCTACCTCTTGCAGTTCTTTTGTTATTGCGCTGAGTTCAAATGTGTGTTGTACAGTTGCCAAAACTACAACTACCGATGACTAATGAACCCGACTGTGCCAAGGGATACAATATGCTGTAATTTGGTGTAGATCTGAACTGTACCACTTGTTCTGAGGTACCAGGACCCTATGCTTACAAGATCGCGTTTGAGATTGCCACACTGGGAGTCCTTGAAATGTAATTGTAATCCTTCCTCTGTGGTACAAAACTGAACAATACATGACCTTTTCATTTCAAAATCAAAGTGGGTCAGGGCAGATAACTATGTTCTAACACATAAATATAGGGGATTAGGGCGCCGCTGTTGCTTATTGAATAATGAGTTGTTGTGCTGAGTTGTTGTGATGCATTCCTGAGCAGACATTATTGATTTGCTGTTAGTCTCAGATCCATCCATAATTCATATTTAAACTGTAGGCTCTTCGTTGATAGCTGAGAAAATCCCTTTAAGGCACAGGCAGGGAGGCGTCAGGAGACTTGTGAGGCTGTAAATGAAAACTGAAGTGACAGGAAATGAAAAGGGGAGCGAAGTAGCCAATCACCCAACATTCCTACCAAACGTGTACCGGGGGTCGCGAGGTCAAAGGTGAGGGGTTTCTAGATGGCGAGCACAGCTGTGTGCCATGAGGAGTGTACAAAGCCGTCCCAGCGTGACCCCCAAAGTCACCACTTCCACCGGGAGTTACCCATAACACATCTGGGCCTGATTCCCCCTAGCAGACAGGTATCATGGCAGAACAGAGGGCCTCCTTCTCTCTTGTTTGTTTGTCATTTATTAACCTGATCCCAACCTCGCCGTGCCCTTCTCATTAGAGCTGTGATTGACAACTCAAAATACCAAACACACCCTGAGATCCTGCACCAAATAACTATGATAGTAAAGCTTTGTTTTCAAAATGGAGAAAGGATTTAAAGAAGCATTATAGGGATTTGATGTTAAATATAATGAAGTATATGAAATTAGGGCTGTCAAATTAACGCGTTAATTTCAATTTATTGATTAAAATAATGTATGCAAGTTAACACAGATAATAGGCTTTCATTATATCAGAGGCTCTGAGCCTCTGAGAGCAGCACTCTTAGTTTCTAAACGACAAGAGCACTCAGGGAGCCACTGATGCCGCTGGAGTGAATTTATGAACACACCCCTCTGACACCGTGCGTCGCCCAATTCCAACCAGTGTTGATGACATGCGTTAGTTGCGCGTGTAAATAGTCTGACTGTGGTTAATGTGGTCATCACTTAAAGCTGGAGTGCAGTACTTTTATGTATAAATGAACGTCCGTCACATTCAAGCCCTCAACAGACGAGTTCACGCAACGCTGATAAAGCCTCTCACCGCTAGGTAAGTCTCTCTGTATTTCTGTATCGGAGTTTTAAATCTGGTGTCTGTGGCGACATTCCCTGGCTGGCACTGGAGAAACCGATCGGTGGCATGGACTACGGCAAGTAACTCCGGGGTTGTCCGAGAAGCATCAAGCTTGTTTATTAGAAGCGAGAGGCCTCACTTGGTTTTATTTTCTTTAACCAATTGTTGTCAGGGGTTTCAAACCGTTGCTTCATAGGATCACTGCCAGAAGGGGGAGGCAGAAGTTCCACCTCCAGCTCTAAGCACCTCATTGTTGCTGAGGTGATCAGCTCATGTTAAATATAAAAAATACAATGCACAGCACAAATAAAAAATGTATGGCCACATTTTAGTTTGTGATATGTGATAGGCATATGTTCAATGGTAAAAAGACATGTATTTGGAAGAATGATTAGAAATAAAACAATTTATTGATTTCTAATGCCCCATTTTAATATTTCTATTCTATGCCTTAGCCATGTGCCCCAATAATGTCATGTGTTTGAGTTGAAATATCCTTATTTGCAGGCTTTTCCAAACAAATATCAATATGTGTGATTCCTTAGATTAAATAATCAGCATATAATGTAATTAATTAGATTAAAATGTTTTATAGATGAACAGCCCTAATATGAATCTATATTGGGTGCCTGGGTATTGTTTATAGTCAAATACAATAAACCTACACTTTTACCAGTCCAGCCTATAAAGTCATCAGGTGACCTTGAGTGTCATGAAAGGCGCCACCAAATAAAATTATTATTATTTTATTAACTGTCTGTGTTTGGATTTGGACTGTCCCTTCCATCTTATTTTAAATGAGATCTTGTTGGTACTGTCCCACAATGTTGGGCTGTCTTATTCATTATTACGTTGTGACATGTATTGTTTTTCTGATTGATTCTTGTTCTCAATGGAAACCATTACCAATTTGATAAAGCAAACAAAGTCTGTTCGACTCTATTAGACATGACACAAAATACTGATAATGTCTGACAAGAGATCAGGCACATGATGAATTGCAAGGCTCTCATTTTTCCGACAAGATGCCCTCCAGTCTATTGCCTTTTGACCCCAGGTCACCTCCTGGATTTTATGTGTTTGCATGTGTGTGCATTTTAGAGAATGTGCTTGTTTGTTTTCTTGCATGTGTCTGAATGCCTGCATGTGTAACAAATTTGAAGAAGTCGGTTTAATCTACCCCCCACCATCACCCCTCTCCTTCCTCATTAAATGCACATTCTTCATTTGGCTTGATGGTAGAGTGCCTGTCCAACTTCTGTCCAGGACAAGGCTTAGGAATTGAGAAAGGTAATGGGATACGCCCAGGGAAGACATTTTAGACCATCTGCCAGCACCAGTCAAACCAGTATTGGTGGTTTTCCTGCCAGTCCATCAACATTTCAATTAATTTGCATTCATTTTCACAAATAAACATCTTTGAATATGTATTCAGACATGTATGCAAATGTAGGAGCATAAGCATATGCACATATTTACATGGGGGTATGTTTCACAGTATTTATGTTTTTAGTGTGTGTGTACGTCTCCAGCGTCCACCTCCTTAAACCTTGTCCTCTCTGTGGCTGTGAATGCAGAGCAAGCCAATTTAGCAATAGTCACATCTCTGTCTCTCCTCAGTGGCATTACCATAATATATTTTATTTATCAAACGGCCTGCCATGCATGTTCTCTCCCACCACCTGTTAGCGATGCACTCTCCATGCCACTGAATGCAAACGAGACCTTGGCACCCCCACGTAATTGAGCAACGCGATGCATCTTCAAAGTACACGCAGCAGATGTCTCTCATCTCCCGAGACCTTATCTGAGAGGAATGGATAAATAAGACATAGGCGTAGAAATGGAGACGGAGGTGGTGGCGAGGAGAGGAGAGGAAGAAAAAGGAGAAGAAGGGGTGAGGAAGAAAGGGATGATGCTGATCCTTTCCTGTCAGGCTGGGATAAGAAAGGGCAAAAGGAAATGATGTGACCGCAGGACGCGAGTGAGTGTGCATGTCTGTTTCTTGTGTGCACGAGAGTGAGAAACAGAAAGATCAGGATTGAGAAACGCCGTCCTGTTGGAAGTATGGCTAACATATAGCTACTTTTGCCACAAAAGATTAAGTGGTTGAATGAACACATAATTTATAAATTTATATTAAATATTTGTCAGTAAAAAATGTCCCAGTGTGGAAGAAAAAAGACCCGCCTATGTTGGAGAAATTGTTGCATCTATGAATCGCATTCCAGCTCATCAACACAATGGTCAGCCGCTACTTTCATGTTTTAATTGGGGAAAACAAATGCACATGTTCTAAATATTGACGGGTGGCACACAGTCTCTCCCGAAAGGCATTCAAAATGTCACACTTGATTGTTCACATGAAAAGTGAAAGAAATAGTTCTGTAATGAACAAAATAAAAAGAGCTAGAGAGAGAAGTTCAAACCCTGCTTATTTTCTCACCTCCGCACACTTTGATCGTTCTTGTGAATTGTACTCTGCACATTCTCTGATCTGGACTGACAGTACTGATTGTGCTCACTCAATAGTTTTGTCTTTAATGACGTTCCCTAACATACTAAAGACAATGATACAGACATAATTGCTTTCAGATTTCTCAAACTAGCAAACAGCCATTTCAGGAATACTGTTAATGACATACATGGTTTTCATCTTATTCCCAGTATCCTAAAAATATTAAATTATGTATTACACTGATCCATTGTTGTCCATAAAACATTGCACTTTTGATGACTTCTAAACCCTTTGATTCAAAAGTAAGACATCTGCTTCTATGTTCTACATGTCTGTTGTGGCAAATGTGATACTGTAAAGGAGTAGTTGATAAAGACAAAATAAACAATCTGTACTTTCTGCCTGCTTTTGGGAGTTATGCCTGCGATATTTACTTTGTTTGATCTAACTTGTGGATCTTAATTTTTTTCATAAAGTAAATGTCATCTTCCCCCCCTAGGCTTCTCTCTGTTGCTTTTAAGAGATGTTAAGGGCATGGTTATTCCTAGTGGTGCGTCTCGACAGCATCTTGGAAGCTTGCTGGGTGTGTGGAAGGGTAAATTAGCAATTATAAGGCTGGTTCACATCTTCTGAGCACGGATGGAGTAAGCGAAATCCTGCCACCTTCCACCGTCTCATTAACGTCCAACCAGGGAGATGGAAACAAACAGAGAGCATGGGGGCTACCCTGGGTGAGAAACTATCAATGACATGCTCTTTCTCTGGATGGTGACGAGTATTAATGAGCTTCCAACACCAATGAGAGCTAATTATCAGCCTTCTTGGAGGGAGAGTAGGAAAAAACAAATGGAGGGGATACTGGAGAAGCAAACAGAGAGAGGGATGTTTCTGCAGAGTTATGCAAAGATCAAACAATGTCCTTGCTGCCAGATCGATATTTTCACAAGCACAAGCAGCAGAGCGGAAAGAGTACCCCACGGGAGACAAACCATCATCATTTAACTGACAGCAAATGTGTAGACGATCATTAAAATACACTCAAACTCATGTACAGACTCAAGAAAGCCTCATAAATACACACTTTTCCATTTTAACATAGTTATGAGATGTTGACAAGTATTTTCCTGTCAACACCCTATCCCTTCCACCTACACAACCCCCTCCTCTTAGTGCATTAATCAACAGTTTTCTAAGAAAATAGTAGGACATGCACCCAACTGTTAGCTCAAACAAGTTTGGGATCATTTAAATTGACTTTATTCTAGCTTCGAATGCAGTAGATGAGTAGGAATCTGTCTATTAACAACATAAAAATGTAATCGATCTGAAAGTTTGCAATAACCAGGATGAGAAGCGTTTCACAACATAAAGAATTTTTTTAATTAGGTATAAATTATTATGTTTTCAATTTTTATGTTTTTTCTCATAATTTACAAACACTAATAGCCTCCTGTCCAGTAACTCTACCACTCTGTAACTACTAGCTTCCCAAATCAAAATGTCAATTGTCATTAAGCTCTGGCTCTGGTTGACTGAGCCACAGATGATGAATGCGCCACATAAGAAACTGAGAAAACTTGCAATGGGGCACATACAGTATAAGCAATCTGTGGAATGAAAATGTCTCTAAGAATAGTATATTTGAATACATTCAAACCTGTTTTATTTGGGGCTTGTTCTAATTCTGATTATGACATTATCACCATAATTATGTAAAACAACTTCTTATAGTAAAAATGTTACCTTCATTGGGATGAGGTAAATGTTATTCTGTTTCCATGCTGTTGTATAGATTAATACAGAAGAAGTCCAAAAATGTCCTGTCTTTTTTTTATTAGAGCAATTAAAAAGGTAGCTAGACTTTCTAACCCACAAGCCTTTCTCCATTCACTTTGGTCAGTAGAACAGAGCACAGCGGCGCGCAGATAAATCTTCAATGGCACACAACAACCAGCCGGTGGAAATTGCTTTCAGTGCTGTGATGAAATTGAACGGAGTCGCTCAGCTTTGAACGCTGAGTTTGGGTTAAAAACATTTGAATATAAACAGGAAGCAAAGTTTGGAACTGCTTTGTGAGAGGATTAAAGCAATCATTAGCTCACAGTTTTTTTTCCCTAAGCTCTCAGTTGGGTTGGCTATCACACTCCACTAATAAATCAGCCAATTACACAGTGGTAAGAAGGGTGTGGGGGGATTACTGTTCATCAGTAAGCACTGCAAGCGTTTACTGATGCTGAGACAATAGACAAGCTCAGCTCCACCCTAAAGCGCACCACTCTAAACAAAGGCACATGATAATGACTTAACCAACTGATAGAAGGCCAAGCTGAGGCCTTCGTGGCTTCTGACAGTCTCGCTTCTCTTCATTTAATATAAAACCACAAGGGTCATTTAGACCGAGAGAGATTGCAATTGAGCGTGGTAGAATGGTAGAAATGCCTGGCCACATGAAAGCACAGCATCGTGGCTGTGACTGCAGCACCCACACTCGTGGTTGTTGGAGGTGGTACTTAGACACACAACAATGCTCTAGATGTGCCTGCAAATGTCTCACGAACCACAGTGATAATACCAAGGGCACCGGCAGTCTTTGTCCTTTCATTCTTTAGCACTTGTGTCTTCAAACATTATCTAATTTAAAGCCACAGAACTGGTTCCATCTGTACACTAGCAGACTAGGGAGTTTTGGGAAATCCTGTGATATACAGCTGGAAGCTCAACAGCTACGCTATTTGTTTAGCAATTCTGACTTAAAGCCAGTTATTTATGGAATGTATTGTCTGTGGTTGTGCTTAGCCTGAGACTCTGAGTCATGAAACCATTTTTTACAAGCTGGTTACATCAGACAAGGTTTGTGCAGGAGGAGGATTTTTTTTTCCAAACACATCGCAGATAATAAGAGGATTCCTTCAATCATAGCAACAAGCATTGGGGATGCTTGAGAAAGTGACAGAAAGAAACAACCCAGCGGATGGGTTGATGAGAGATGGATTGAAGTGTCGAAGTGAACTCTCGATGCCCTCCAAGTTCCTCCTTCTACTCATTATAGAGGCTAAGTCTGTGTATTTTGCTTTTTGAACAGTTTTTTTTTTTTTTACTGTAAATCCAGGAAATGTTTGCGACAAGCATATGTGCTGTTTTCGACAATGCTCCGCTTTGACTATATAAGTTAATATGGCTTGATCAACAAAGCTAAAGAAAAGATACATCAGGTGCATTTAAAATATTCAGACATTTTCAAAACGGAGACAATTATGTATTTATTAGATGGTGAAAAAAAAACAACTCCTCCAAAGGTATTTACAAAACATTTTGTCATCTCACAACAGAATTCCCCTTCCTCTAGCATCCCACAAGTTAAAAGGAAAAGTGCCCGCACAGTATTTACCAATTTACAAGTCAAATTACTTAGAGTGAAACACTTAATTAGACTTGTAGATGTGGTAGCATGATAGCACCTCATTTTTCTCTGTAGCTCAGACATAAGCCATTTAATGGATGCTTTTATCCGAGGGGCCTTCCAAGGAACATGAGTGCATACATTCTCCTGAAAACTCGCTCACCTTACTTAAACTACACCCCCATTGTTTTACGGGTGCACTTACCTGCACGTTAACAGGCTAAGAGGCATTTACTGTCCCTTTTACAGAGCCTTATACCCAGGGAAGGGTCTTTTCTGAAGGGAACGAAGCTGAATGGTTGCCGTGTCTCTATTTTCCCCCATGGAGCCAACCTACTGCACTCTCAGGTGGGGTCATGTTTTTAGCAGACAGTACAAGATGTTACTTAATACTGCAAGGCCACAGAACATCACTGGCTCTCAGAAAAGAGCAGATAAAGCCAGGATACACCAACACACACATTAGCAAAGGCCAAAACATGAAGATGTTAATTATGGGTAGAGGTAGTGTTTCAAGCATCACTTTTCAGGATACTTTTGAAGGCACTTCTCCTTTAACATGTTAAAAATAAAAATGTGGTGAAAGGTGAAAAAAAAGGTCATGAGACTATTTATCATTATTTAAAGGCATCACTGTGCTGAACCAGGGGGTTGTTTTATTTAAATCACATTATCTAGTATTTTGCACATATTTACTAAATATGATGACTCTCTAACTGTTGTAAGGCCATGTCATATTTGGCCTCTTTGTCCTTGTCACACACACACACACGCAAAGATTAAAGAACACATAGATCTTGGTTGCAGACATTTGGGAAAAGCATTTGGACTAAGTAAAGCAGCCGTGTCAGAGGTGATGAGTATGTTATGGCTCCCAGTGGACTACAGGCCCCACGTGTCCATGTCACAGCAGACAAATAGCCCAAAACACTTTCCTTCTGCTTGCTTTAATTGGTATGGGACTTGGATATTGTTGCTTTCAGATCTTGGTTTATACTCATCATAGCAATTCATCACAGCTCTGATTCTATGTTACCTCATTTAGCCAAGATGTCAGACTGACATTGGTTATAGGCAAAATACAAGGATCCACTCAAGCAAAAATATTGTAAAAAAATATGTTGTGCTTCATACAGTGACCACATCAGCTCTCTGGCAAGGCACAAAGATGACATTGGCTGATCATTTAGAATATGTTTGCTCAATCTTTTTTTTTTAAGTGAAAGTTTTATATTTTGTGTTGTTCACTCTTTAAGTGTAAGACTTTACCATGTCTGAAATGTTCACCTTTAACACAGCACACATAAGTGTATTCTTTAAATGTCAGACTTCAGTGGTAAGACAGAAGCTAAATGGACAGTGAGAAAGCTTCCAGGCACCATTGCTGTCTCCTATAACAGGCCAGAAACTTCCATCATCTTTTAAATCTAATTCCAGGGATGTTACCTGCTTGAATGCTGTTGCATGATATGTAATATTTCTGTGTTACAGCCATTTATCTTTATATTCTGCTCATTTGTCAGTCAAAGAAGGTGCACATTGCCTGTGAGCTCTCAATGGAAGATTTAAAAAATGGATGGTGATTCTGTTGTTCTTTGATGAGTAGAAATAATCCACTCAGATGTGTTCTTACATTAAAAAAAACAATAGACTCACTAAACACTGTTGTGTATTATCACTTAAATCACACTAAAAGTTTATGGGGAAATATGAACTATTTGCCTTACTGGCTATGCAAAGAAGAAATGTACCATCTTTGTCCTGCCTGTCCCTTGCTGGTTGTTGTCCCATCATGCTACACACCAGTAGTCTGGTACTTCTCATGGCTAATCAATAAAAGCAGGGTTAGACAAAATTTTGACAACATAGAATCACTGTGGTTTGGGAAAGCATTATATAGAACACACCCACGACATAATTATGTTTAATTTTACACACTCAAACAAAGGGTACTTTTCCTTCAAATGTCCCCAGTTTGCCTTGTTTGCCATGAAACACATGAAAGGCGAACACAGTACATACGTGAATATTGTGGGCGTGGAAAGTGAACACTCTACACACTCAACAAATGTTGTTAAAGTGTTCCTCAGCAAGGCAACTGACCATAAATGGCTAAAATAGAGTTTCTACATGACTGACAGTAGACAAAGCAGATGTACTGATCAGCTGCCGGGTGTGAACATATAGTAGGTATGCGTATGCACAGTAAATAGGCTGATTCTGAGAAGGAGCATGCAAACAAATAAATAAAATAAAGTTTTTACAGCCTACACCAGATGGTAAATACGCTGTTATATTTAGTCTGTCATACAAATTGAGAAAAGCAAAAAACAAACAACAGTTCTTATGGATTTTGTCGTATCAAGCCAGGCCACTTGGCACAATATATTAATGCTGCTATTCTTTAAGCATCTAGAGTCTGTTTACCAAGAAAGAATTGCTGATTAGTCCAACATCTGGGCTTTACGGTTTAGCTTTCATTTCAGCAAAGCTGTGTAAAACATTGAAAAACCCACATTGCTCTATGCTCAAAAAACAAAAAAAGGATGTATAATTTATGAGGAGAAAATCATTCTAACATTACCTCTCCTGTATTGTACTTGTGTCTCTATTGTGGGTAGTGTGCAGAGGTACCATAGTTAGGCTCTGTTTAATTGTATCTTGCATGGCCTCATTCTGCTCATGCACTGGACCAGAAGCTTTTCCTCTGAGACGTAATTAAGATTCACAATTAAAAAAAAAAACCTACTCCAGTACAGTATATAAAATATAAGTAATCTAGTAAGGGAAAAGTAAAGGTGTGTTAAGTTGTATTTAGTGAGTCAAATGTTGCTTGACAATACTTAAATTATACTTTATATCTACTTTGGATAATTGGTAAAATAATACCAATATCATTGAACCATATTACAAAAAGCTCGACTAAAACTGTGTTTTTGACATAGCACATGAAAGCACAAAATAAGTACCAAAATTCATTGGAAGTATAGTGTGATACAGGTATCTGGAGACATATTTAATATACTTCCTATTGCAAAATTATACTTTCAGTATCTAAAAATAAATACATTTTTAATTTGGTAGTCTTCTAACTTCTCCCTCAGTATTGACTTATGATACAGTATTATCCTTCCTGTCATGTTTCCCCTCAGTGGACTCTTTTTCCCAGAGATTTAATTAAGTAGTACTTTAGCCAAAAAGGTAAGCCTATCCTCTTACCTCCCAAATGCAAACCAGACAATATAAATTTGAACGTGAAAAACTATAAATCCCTTTGAATTGGGCCAATTATGAGGCCTCGTGCCTCTAGCCTGCAGGCCAGTGTCCATTCTCCCAGCTGGAGAAAGCTTTTCCTGGGCACCAATGTTAGTGCCCCCTTATTCCCTGCTTTGGCCCCACTGAACCTATACCAACAGTTAATTATAAAGTCAGGTTTGGGTGAATTGAATAAGCATGAGGGTCCATCAGTTTTCCTGAAAAACCCTAAAATACCTCAAACGACATGGTTCAAAGACTTGGAATATGATCATTTGGCAACAAGCATGTTCATAAACTGAGGGTGGGTAAAAGGGTTATATTAAAACATATATTCCCTTCTTGTTTCCACATCTGCAGTCTACTAATGATATTAACATTTGTTTTTATATTGTATGCATGATATGTTTATCAGTCTTTACGTTGGAAAAACAACTAACAGAGACAGTGTGCTTTTGCTATCTAAAGGTCCATAAGTGCTAATTTAAAACCGATAGTTGTTCAGTTGTACAAGTAAGCCCAGTACTCTCAGGTTGCAACACTTACCAATGCTGTTCTCTCCTTAATCTGTGAAAAAAAAAAAACATTGTTTCATCCTTAAAAACAGTCAAAGTCCTTAAAAACAGTTTTATAAATGATGTAATGACTTCTTGAGTGGCCAATCACACATATCTCCTCCACCCCATATTGCCTTGGTACAAACTAAGAGCATCCTAACTAGTGGGTTCATTAAAAGGATTTACATCGCAACCTACATTAGCAATGTGTTTTATGCCCGTCCCTACTTTCTTGTGTGATGTGGCCAGTGAATTACTTGTCAACAACTGCTCCTGTTTAGACGATTGGTTGCTCTGAGAAGGAAGCTAGTTATTGGCTTGACATTTGTATGTACGTTTCTATAGTGTCAGAGGTCAGGGTCAGCACCCCGCGCTGCATTTTTGTTTAACCACCTCAGTGACATAAATGCACGGGATGGGGGAAAGCTGATAGGGGCATTTGACATGACAGAGTAACGAATAAAAGTCTGAATGTGACCTCTGGAACATGGGGTCATAAACACTTTATGCTTTCTGTGGATGTAAGAGAGAGCCGGGGAAAGGACTGGTGGTAATAGTGAAACATATGCCTTCCACATGAACATTTTTCTTTGCTCTTGGGAATAAGCTCGGTCAAGGCCACCTCAAGTCTATCATAAGTCGTTGTGATGAAATGTGTGCTTCTTGAGTGTTTGACTGCTAAGCAGAATCAGGAGGTCTTTGATGAGTTACCCATTTGTAGCCCTTCAACCACATAAGATCTAAACTTACTCTATCTAGCGACCCAGACTTAAAGCAGTTTTTTTATTTCCTTGACAATGTAGGTTCATAGCATCTCAGAAGTGAAAAGGTAAAAATAAAAATAACAGCATTTGTTCAAGTTGATGAATTTTCTGTGCAGCTGGGGTTGACGTTTCTTAAAACAAAGATCTCTGATTTTCCAGAAAAAGTGAAGTTGAGAGATGAGTCCAGAAAGAGCATTACTCAGGCCTATAGGTATGAGACACAGCCTGCCACGCCAAACCCTCTGCAGTCTTTTACTGTAAGCACTGTCCATGTATAACTGTTTAACCGTGAGCTTAGATAACACTAAGCTCAACACTGGAAAAGCAAGATAAGAACAGCTGTAGTCACACAGCTAAAAAAGAATGTGATTAACAAAGTTCTGAAGTCAAAAAGTACAGCAGAAACTAACCAGAATACGGCCCTGAAACTCCACCTACTATTGCCAACCAAAAAGGAATGTAAGGAAGTAATTCATTATATAAACTCAAAAAGATGCCCATATAGTACAATACCGCAGTGCGGAGGCACAACATAACCAGAGTATTTGTTCAAGCCAAAAGTCTCTTTTAGCAATGTGCAAAGATCTTGAAAAATTAATCCACCAAGAGAAATGTGAAAATTCAAATCAGGCACTTCATAGGAGTAAATTGAAAAGTATAACACATTTCTAACTAAGAACAAATCAGAAATAAAGACATGCATTTAATTACTGACCTTGACCTAAAAAGAAAGTTGGCTATCACTTAGTAAATAAAAGCTCCACATAACCCAAAATAACATAATAAAACATTGGTTTTAACTTTAAAGCAACAGAAGTCAAACTTATGTTCTCTTTGAAACACAAAGATGAGGGATGTTGAATGTACCTGTATGTTAAGAGTTGCTGTTTAGTCTTGCATGTCACTGTATATCAAAAGGTATGGACACAATCATGTAAATGTATTGTACTTGATGATTTAAGTTATTATGATTCAGATTCAAAGCAGCAAAGGTGAGGAGAGTGTCCAGTTTGGGGACTTCAGAATTGGGTCTCTGCTGCTGCCCCAAACAAAGGAGTTCAAGTATCTCGGGATCTGGTTTGCGAAGGAGGGTAAAATGGAGCGAGACAGGCGGATTGGTAACGCATCAGCAGTAATGCAGACGTGTACCGGACTGTTGTCGTGAAAAAGGAGATGAGCCAGAAGGCAAAGCTTTCATTTTCCCACCCGATCCACGTTAGAAAACGTTGCTGGGGAGAGGGACGTCTGGAATACCTTGCTAAGCCCTCTGCCACTGCAACCTGGTCCCAGATAAGAAAATAGATGGATGAATGGATGGATTCAGATTCCGGCTGCTAAAAAGTGCAGTTAGTTGAGTGTTCCCAAATGTTTTACTCTTGAGAACATTTTTTTTATTTATGATTTATTGGATAAAGTTTTTACTTTCCTTCTGCCATTAAAAAGTGACCAAAATTAATTTGGTGGCAGTGGAAAATTTGAAGGAAGATAATAACATCTTAATCATTCTGTCTTCTATTTCTAAGATATTTAATAAAAGAGTAAAATTGTTCTGCTGACTGTGCAGGCCCATATTATCAGAACTTTATTCCAGTAAGGTTTTATCTATTTATTACAGTATCTACAGTAGCATGGGATGCATGATGGATACATCAGGTCCAGCCCACTTATTGTTTTAAATTAAGTTGACTAGTGTCTGTTCATGAATCATTTATATTAAATCTTACTGGGTGCCACAGATGAGGTATGGTGCCTGCTGGAAATTGCCTGGAGAGAAGCAGATGCTGCTGGGTAATAACCGACCTGACTTCCTGGGCAGACCTAGAGCTGGAGGACAGTATGAGCTCTCTTTATGTTCCTACAAGCATATGATCAAGGCATGACTTGTAACTGCCAGATGACGGAGAGGTATTAGTTAGGCGAGGTGAAGGTGCCCGCGTGAGTGTATGTGGATG
This sequence comes from Lateolabrax maculatus, assembly GCA_031216445.1. NCBI lineage: Eukaryota > Metazoa > Chordata > Actinopteri > Acropomatiformes > Lateolabracidae > Lateolabrax > Lateolabrax maculatus. Next base: position 11,477,096 of record CM062196.1, read on the forward strand.
TGTGATCTGAAACATCGCAGAGTTTTGGTGCTGCATAAGCTGAGGCAGTCAGCCTTGCTCATGCCCTCTCTCTCTCTCTCTCTCTCTCTCTCTCATTGTCTTTCTCTTGAGCTTTTTCTCTCCATTTCTGACTTTCTCTCTGCTCCCTTTCCATCTCCCTGTCTCTGTTTTGACAGTAAGTCTTGTAATTACTTCGGCAGCAGTCTGTTGGCTGGGGCTCTGCCTGGAGCGCTGTGCTAGCAACGGATAATGACGGCGTTTCAGCATCCGGAGCAAACAAAAACACACCAGAATGCAGGCAGTCCATTTCAATATGACTAATGCACCAATTTAGTTTAGTTTAGTTTGGCACATTTTTTGGAAGGAGAGAGGAGGTAATCACATCCATTCACTAATTTCATATAAATCAATTGCCCCCTTCATTTAACTCTAATAAGTGTCTGTAACAATCTCATTTTTGAGCAGTAGTGGAGCATGCTGGTCAAATATCAGCAAACTAGTCATTTAATCAGGGCAAATTTTACTTCACTTGATGTGCCTATCTTAAAACCTATCACAGTTGCTAACTACATTTAGCAGAGGTCAGTTGTTAACCAAAAGACACTGAATGTTACTGGTAGCTAAGGTCAGAGATGGCTGTCACACAATAAACATGAATTTCAAACTTTTTCCGTTGCACAACTGATAATTAACTTCTCTTCAATGGGCTTGAGGATTGTCTGCAGGTCCAAAAAGTCTTCCTGTAATGTCTTCTAACTATGTAAGAGCTATTAGTAATGAATTTGTCTCCAATGTGAATCAATCATACCTTGATTTCAACGTATATTTATATGTTAAATTAAAAACCCCCCTTGCTGCATTTCTTCCAAAAGACAACAGAAGAGAAAGACTTAGACCTAAAAATATGTACCAACCTTCTCAACTCTATACCAACCAAAATCCATTTTTCATGATTCACAGAATGGGCTCTGGGACAATGTCAGAGCCTTGGAGAGTTCTTATCCTATTACCTGTCAATCATGTCCTCCCTCAACCCGATTACCCACTATACCTGTGACTTCAATTACCTGCATTGGGAAGGCAAGGTGTCAAAATATTGATTCAATTAATGTTGCACTCAAAATAATGACACTCGGCTGAAGAGTTATGGCCCTCCGGATAAAGGACTAATAAGGAAGCAGTAATCAAAGGTTGGCAGTGATGAAGTGGGTGACATTTGGGACTTGTAAAGAAGAAGGCTGCAGGTGTAAGTCTACAAGTTTGTAAGGATCCAAACAAAGGAAAGCCCTCAGTGTCTGGATCAGCAGCGTCATCCATCTCACTGTATTGACTGACTTCGGTTACAGCTGGCCTTTTAACTGGAAGATGTCGTATGTCATTTCCTGGTTGTGGGATATAAGTGTCGTAAAGACAAAAGGAAAAGCAAGCCAAATAATGAGCAAAGCCTCAACTGTATATGATAATGGATGATCTTGTTTTCTGCACGGGTACCATATTTTATGTTAAAAGACCAGATATAAAAGATGTCCCCATCCTTCCCAAAAGGACAGAACTACTTAAAGAAGAAAGAAAACAAATATTGTTAACATTATACATGTATATTACTATTATAGTTTTATTTCTTGTCATTTTACTTGATGGCATTTCCATTTCTGGTTGGGATCATTTGATTGTGGATACATCTTGCTACAGTTTGTGTATCCAGCTGTGGATCCTCTGCATCAGTATCCCTATCAGCGATGGCCTTGGAACAGCTGAAAACCAAAGGTGGTCAAAAAGTGGATTAAGTTACAAAGAAGAAGAAACTATGCCCTCCCCTGCCCCCAGAATAGCACCTAGTTAATCATTAGATCCAATGCTTTGTGGAGGGTTAAAGTGGATTTCTTCAAAAACTATATTCGAGAAGGAAATGGCCTTGAAGTGTGCTCCGCAGTGACTCTGTTGGAATAATGTTCTTCTATGTGATACAAAGCTGCATTCTTGTACTAACGACTGGTCCAACCACAAAACTGGAACAAAGTTTTCTGGTAAATCCTAAGTAAAAGGTGTGCTCTTATCTTGAAGGCATCTGCTGGCTCGCCATGTGCGGTGACACGGTCCTTCAAACAAAACAGCAACATATTTAAACATTTACTGGCAGTGGAGGAAAAGGGGGGTTGGAAGCTAAATGCTGCAATAGCTGTTTCATGCCAGGATAGTTTTAGGGCGCCAGTGGCTAAATTGGTTTACAAGTTGATGCATTAGAAAAACACTGATGAAAACATAATCAAAAACACGGGGCTAACCCGGCTGCCAGTAAGGCGACATATAAATCAGGAAAGAGCAGATAAGATGGAAAACGAGGCCAGGAGGGCGGGTTGCAGGCAAATAATCAGGACACTTTTGAGAGACACTGAATAATCTGGGCCAGACTGCACAATTATATATCACTTGTCATAAAAGACCCAGGGCTTACAGTTGTGTTCTATTGTGATTTTCCTGTTGTGAGTCTTTGGCTCACTTATTCTGGTGTTTCATGTAGTTAGTGTGTGCAAATATGTCCAACAGTGTGCATGTGCTTCAGATAGTTTGTGTGGACTTTTTTTCACTGTGAGAGTTAGAAAATGAAAGATTACTAAATCATTGTTCAGCTATTGGACATTCTGTATTTCCACACAGTTTTAGGCAGTGACATGCTGTGCAGTTCAAACCAGTGTTTACTCTGACAGAACAGACATTTCAGCCCAAACAGAAGACAATGAAGGAGAGTTATCAGTGTTCTGGTATCAAGCTGAGAAGTAGGACAGACCGTAACATCTTTCAAGATATGATAAGGAAATGTGGAGCTTGTGTACCCCCGAATTACAGAACAAACTTTAACTCAAGTAGTCTTTCCATTACTGGAATGTGTATTCAACCGTTTGGCCCCTGCTCAAAATAACCTGCTGCGTCCAAAAATTATTTACTCCTTTTAAATATAGCCGGAGACCTCAATTAAGTTTGCTTGCCACCTTTCTGCTGGGGCTAAACGGATTTACTTCTTCCAACAAATTGCTTCTCCTGCAGTGCACTGGAGGACAGTCATTGTGAATAGTTGTAAGCTTACCCCATTTCTGGTGTTTCTGGGAAACCCACAAGCAATCCAGATACTTCTTTTGGAGATTGAATGGAATTTTTAAAACACTTTCAAGCCTAGCTGTTTGTTGGGGCATTTTTACGAGAAGTGGCTATCACACCGTGTGAAAAAGCTAAACCAGCCACCTTTTTCCTTCAGTTTTAAAACAATTTGTCTGACTCATCATGCCTTATTTCTGTCATTACAGGCGAATAATTACTTAACCGCTTGTCAATGCATATCCACTTTTGAACTAGTTACTCCCTATAACTAACAACATATGTCATTTATGAGGGCATGAATACATATAATTGAGCTCACATTTCAAATTGTCTCTGTGCCAAGCCTGCAAGCCTCCGCTACACTGCTGCGTTTGCGGCTGTTACAAGCAAATCCAAGACTACACCAAAAGCATTCTTTTCTCTAACAAAGTCAACTATTCTCTTTGCAGCACAGCGATAGATAAATTATTTGTGGCACTTTGTAGAGAAAACATACACATATTACACAGTATGTGGCTTATTTCAAAGTCAACAGTGTCTGAAAATGAAATGGGATAGTTTACAAGCTCAGGGAAACAGGACCACATATAACAGATTCTGCAAACTCTCCAGGCAGTATAGAGAAAGGAATGACATTTATATTTGATATATACCCTATATTTCAATGTATAGAGATGTTGCATTTGTGAGAAAATTATTGCTCAGGTCTGTAGCTCCCAGTCAAAATCAAAATCACTTTTATCATCAAATCCCTCCACAATGTTTTAGAGTTTTAAGTGTAGATGCACACAGTCGGACCAATTCTATGGATCTTCAAAATTTTGAGGAAAAGAATTAATGGTGTGATGCATACCAACAGAGATTCAAAACAAAAATGTAATCTGAACCCTACTTTTGGATAATTACCAATCAACACCAGTCATAGAGCTACTTATGTGTTGCTTTTTGGGCTGCAACATTTTCAAATTAAGTCCCAATGGACCAAAGATACTTTATCCACTTTGAAAGCCTCTAAAGCGTGTGTTTTTTTTTCCAACATAGTGATGCTAATGAGAAAGTAAGCTTACTGAAAAATGTTTCCAGTCATTTTGGAATGTCATCTGACATTGTTTATTTTTACCTCTTACATCATGGCAACCACATACTATGAGGCATAATCATATTGGGATCAAACTAGTTACATCTTGGAAATTGAGTTTAATCCTTAGAATAGCCAAAATGTTTTTCTTGAGTGTACAGTATATCCTAAAATACTGTAAATATACGCATTTCTGCAAATTCTTCAGATAAAAACCACTGAGTAGTCAGACATTGAATACAAAAATAGCCAGGTCTATAGTATGCTTTCAATGAATACATAAAAAAAAATTCCAGCCAAGGGGTGAATTAAAATCATTTACTGTCATAAACTGTGATTTTTAGAATCAGAGCTCAAAGATCACATTGAAATGACACATGTAACTGTAGCCTAATATTATCTTTGGCCAAAACCAGAGGAAAACAGACCATCTCTATGTGGCTTTATACTGTGGACGTTCACTCCACATCGATTGGCTTTAGTCTCCTTTTCCCTCTCCTTCCCCATCTGCAATTCTGATTCCACCTTTGTGCAGCCAAGTGTGTCTATTCCAATACCTGACAGGCCCACTGGACGTGCACAGGTAGCCTCTCCGAGCTGCATAGAGTGACGGATGGCCAACATACCACTCTGGTCGGGTTGCTCATGTTTAATTCTGATTGCAACCTTTTTCCCAGCCAGTCATCCAGCTGCTCAGCCCAGGTCCCAGTCTGTAGCACCCAGGGGAGCTGCAGAGAGCTGTGGTTCTGAGCAGGGGCCCTCTCTGTCCATCACCTTCAACATTTGCCTCAGCGGAACATTCAATTTATTTTATAGCACCACTCCACTTGATAGCACTGACCTCCCAGATCCCTTGGAGAGTAATGAGATGGCTATGCTGATGTCAGTCTCAGTGTTGACTGGGAAAACCAGCTGCCCGGTGGGGATCTTCAGAAGAGGGGCCTTGTAATAAAAAATAAAAAAACGGAGTAGGGAGGAAAGGGGATTAATATCAGATGAGTCGTGTTCTGATTTCAAAGGAAGGTCCTCTCAAACCCTGCTGTGGCCCAATTGTAGCACTGTCCCTTCACTGATGGGCATGTATGATCGGTTTGTCACGGATGGGATTCATCATTAAATCTAAATACGAGGAAGGGGTTGCAATGAGACGGTGAGGGTCTCGCATGACGCTCCAGAACTGACTCAAAATGTCACAGCAGAGAGCAGAACTGTCAGGAAAGAGGTCACATTTCAATTTGAAGAGTGCCATGCTGTGGCCAGAGCAAGGAAATACATCTTGAATTTGGCTAAGAAGTGGGAAGAAAGCCCCCTTTGTTTGTGGGGGTTTAACAGCGATCAGCATATATTATCATCCAGTGAACCCACAGACTATGGTTCCTGTGCCACAACTGTTAAAACCACATTAAAACCTCCAAACATTTGGAACTTAGAAACTACATTCATGTCTAAGTCATGTTGGCAGTCACATCTGCAAGCATCATTTCTCTCTCCCATGCTCATATCATGGTCTTCATTATGACTGTCCATTATCCTAACTGATGAGAAACTACTGAACAATTGAAGACCTAAAGATGGGATAGCAACCTTTAAAAATAAAACAAAACAGTTTGCCATCTGCTTTTCTAGAGAAACTGAATGATACAGTTCAGGATATGATATTTTTTTGCATTGCATTTTCACATTAAAGTCCTGGGTCTTCTTTAATTCCACCAACAAGGCCCAGACTACAGATGTAATAGTAATAATGAAACCTACTGTAATCAGCTTGATGCTAATTTTTGTTTGGTGTCTCCAGTCCAGATGTGGTATAAAAGACCCAGTCAGAAAAGTAGTGTTGTTTCAGAAGCTTTTCAACCTGTAAAAAGGAGAAAGTAAAGGACCTTTGGGGATTTTTTAAGTAGCCTACATCTTGAACTCAATATTAAGGCCCAAAAGCACAGAAAGTGTCCAAGGCACGCGTTTTGAAGTATGCCTATTGTTTTAAATGACCTAAAGCACTCCTAAAGCGACATAAAGACGCGTCAAACTGCCTTGATGCCCCTACTCCGACCTTCGATTTTGAATCGTCAAATAAGGACCCGCTCCAGGCCGCCACCAGGGTTTCATCTGCCTTCGCAGGCATAGTTCACCATCAGGGGGCCCCGTCCCTGGAGAGAGGGCCACCTTCCACCCCGAGCCTTTCAAAGCCGAAACTGCACTTCCACGGAGGAAATGCGCCCACAAGAGAATTCTCCCAAACCGAGCGGCCGTCCCTGAAGCCTTGTTTATACTTGGCAGTCCAGCTGGTGCACAAACAAAGAAAATATTCCGTAAATAAGGAAGAAGTCAACATCATTATTCGACTTGGTTTCCTGCGCTGCCCTGAAGCTCGTTGTCACTGAGGATGAATTTATCTCCTTATGGCTATTAAAATGACAAAAGATAGTCACGTCCCAGAATGATCTGTTTATTGAACAATACAGTTTGAAAAAACGAGTGTGCAAATGTTCACAGTATAATGAATAGATATGCCACGGACACGAACATTGCGAATACAAAAACGTGTATATACAAATATAAATATAAAATATATGCTGTACCTCTAGGTATTTTCTTCAGTGCTACCAAGATTTTGCTGTTTGTTGCTGACAGCACTTGGACAGATAACTCAGCTTTCCCCTGCAAGGACACTGAGTGGGAATCAGTCTGGTATAATGACATCACCTGGAACTGTCACATATTGACTTAGAATTAGACCTAGACTTAGACAGGTTTTATTGTCATTCAATGTACAAAAAGTGTACATAGAACAAAATTTCGTAACATAGGCATAGCAACAACATTGAAATAAAAAAAAATATATATATACACCATAAAAAAAAAGACTATGTACAATATAATACAAACATATCACTATATAAATATTATAAAGTGCATAGTACAAAAATAGCAGATAAATAAGTAGTAGCCTGTGGAGTAAGAATGGTGCAAAGGTCCAACAGGTATAATTGTGCAAATCCACAGTGTACATCCTGGAGTGAGAAGTTCTCTGGACCAAGAACTGTCATCAGTTTCATATATTGAAAAATAAATAAAACAAAGTTCTCCGGAATTTTTTGGGCGAATACTCAAATCCATTTAATTACATGTCTTACATACACACACTCATATCACTGCAGAAAGATATAAACTCAGTCATTTAATATGTTGAGATACATATTACTGGTCTCTCTCTCCTTCCACTCCTCTTTCATTTGCACACCCAAACTCCTTCCTGTCCCACTGATTAACTTAAACATTAATCAGACTTCCAGGTGATTGCTATAAACAGTATTGGTAATCCATGTGGCCTCGGTGTCAACGCGTTTCCCTGTGTTTATGTGAATGGATGCCCATGTGTCTCTCTACACCACCTGCTAATTAGCATCCCACCAGCACACTACCACGCAACCTAATTCCACCAGGAGGAAGGCGAGGAGGGAAAGTTTGGAGGCAGAAGAGGTGGTTAGTGGGAGAAAAGCTTGGAGCCTGAAAGAGAGGAAGTGAAAAGGAAATTGGAGAGGGGAAATTAAGGCAGTGACAAAGAAAGTAAAAGAGTTTTGCAAGAGGAAGTGGCTGAGAGCGTGGAAGATGGAGAGGAAGAGAAATTTGGCAGAGCCAGGAGTCCTTGAAGATGAGAAACAGAGAGTATGACAGCCGGGGAGGGTGAGGACAGCTGTGTCTTTTTGATGGCACAGGCCAACGTTTCGGTACTGTCTATCTTGAATGAATACTGTGCATTTTCCCCTTGTGAATTTCTAAATAACGCTTTCCCCACTTCACCAGCCTCTGGAGAGAAAGGTAGCCTTCCCCAGGGTTAGTTTAAGAGAGTGTCAGTTTGGAGTGTATTTTGAAAGAAAAAAGAAATGACAAACTCAGCTTGGCTGTTGAATCTCAATGATTCTCTTTGGCTCTCTCAAATGTAACTTCTTGACAGCACTGAGCCCTCAGCCCAGTCCCAGGCAGTCCTTCAGGCTTACTACACAGGAATGCAGAGCAGAAGGACTGATGCAGTTATAAATAAGTAATCCTCTCCTACACTTGTGGCAATTAAACACAATCTGAAGTCTTTAAAGTCTATGCACAAGAGCCAGCAGAATTACCTTATTTTATCGTGATATATTGTTTGGGTTCAAAGCATCCTGCTCACAATTTCCACAGCTGTACTGTAGCCTCTGATGCAGCATCTCTCCTGATTGTATGCAGCACGGGCCAGAGCCCACATGATAAGGATCATGCTCATTGAGACAATTTAATGCTATTTCTGGGGAATTTCTCTCCTCAGATTGATCCCTTTGAACTGGTTAAATTAGCACGGAAACACTATTTTCCACTCCATTCCCCAAAATAAATGAATAAATACATACAACTTGCTCTCGTTAGATAAAAGCACCATATGGAGGTCTGGAAAAATATCTCGAGGAAAGAGTGGGAGAAAACCTCCAAATAAGGACTTTGTATAATGAAGCAAAGGGGAAAACTGTTTTTTCATTATTCATGATTTGATGACTGATAAACACTAATCACCATAATCTCCACTTGTGTTGTTTTCCTTTTAACATACACTATAATCGTATCATTTTAACAAGAAGAAAAAACATTGTAGGGGGGTGCAGGCAATCTGTGCTCTGTGTTTTCACACCCAGTAATTCCATGTAACAGAGGTGGTCTGGGCAATTTAACAAAATCTCTGCTGGACTGCTCCGAGGGCTGTGATTTACGAAGATGTGCTAATATTATTCCCCACCTTCCAGGCTTCTCCTGTACTGCCCACCCTTATTATTAGATTAGTTCCTGTCTTTTCCCTAAAAACACATCGGGACACAGCATCTGGAAGTCATAGCTGTGGCTACCAAGAGCTTTAAAAACTAGGGCAGGGACCTGCAGCCACCTGTGAGGGCAGTTATGTGGCCGGTAGGACAGGAAGCTGCCACTGTGGGCAAACCTGAGAACTCAGCTTTTTTGGAAAGTGTCTCTTGGCAGCATCCAATTTGTTTGAATGTTGTGTTGAATCTCATTTGAAACATTTTACACCTTCTTGTCTTCTTGATTCATTTTATACCTGCCTGATGAAGATAGTAACAGTAAATAAACATTAGACTGGATACGTTATCAGACTGCATTGTGCCTACATTGTATCCGGCTTTGGCTTTTTATTGATGTTAGGGACAGGGAGCAAAGATAAATTTGGCTTACATTACAACATACAAAACATACAGTAATACTTCCTCATTGAAAAAAGCTGCTTTAAGGAGCTTCAGGTTTGAAGAAGCAGGTCAGTAGTTTGAAACACTGGATCTTAATCTCCCTCTGTTTCAGTAAAGCTTGCAGCAAAAGACTGCTGAGTAGCTCTTTGGCACATTAAGGTATACTTCCTTTTAATCCCCCCTACCTTTTCCTTTCTATTATTCCCTCCCTGTCACTGTTGTAAATCTCTTTGTCAACTTGTGTGATTTAAAAAACTCTATCTAAAAGCAAATAATCAGAGAAAAAGATGGAAGCCCTGTTTCCTTTTCCTGTGGTCCATGCTGTCCTTGTTCACATTGGTTTGAAAACCAGCCAGTGTATGAGCAGCAACAGATAAATACTTGTCATACACATACTTTCCCTAGCTCCTAAAGCCACAGTGTAAACACATGATGAACCTCATCCCATGAGTTATGCTAATTACAGATAAGGCTGAAGTGGCTCATAGTTAATACCAGGTGGATAAGATGGTTGGAGAGAGAAGAAATAAATCCAGTGAGTTTTCTTGGTCCTTACACAACTTGAATAGCAGTTAAGTAGGCGAAGATAACTAAAGAGCACTGAAGCTGGCCAAAATTGATGAGGGGGAGAGTGGAAAAGAATATGCTCTCAAACAGCCATGGAGTTTATTAACTAGCCTACTGGATGATGTAATATTAATATTAAGCTGTTTATTTGCTTAACTGTCATACGTTTCCTTAACTGCAAGAACACGGATGAGGCTGAAAGGAGGAAAGCCAGAAAGTAAAGTCTTTTTAGCCCTTTAACGTTTGAAAAGAACTTGGGTCCAGACTGTAAAAAAAGTGCTCCACCTTGATGAAAGTGGCGAGATAAACAGGGCAAATTAATACTTAAAGCAGCACAGCTTAATATACTACAACCATGTACAAGTCGGTCTTCCACGCACAACAAGCTCTCCAGAATTTTGCTCACTATTGGAGTGTTTTCAATGAGTGCAGAAAAAAGAGCAGAGTTTGGCTTAGTGTATCAAATAACCCACACCTCTCTTTTGTTTCACCTCAAAACCGTCTGCATCAAAGATGTCTGAGACTAAGTGCCAGGAAAGCGCCTCTGGATTGTGCATTGTAGGCAAGATCTGTTTAAAAATGTGCAACTAGACCAAAGAGGATGCACAAGCTATTGAAAGTTAACAGGCTGAGAATGCTCAACAGTCACTCAAATGTAAACTGCTTTTGATCAGCCGTAAGCGTGCCCTGCACGTTGAAATACAATCCCTTCAATTCTGTTGTTACTCACAGATTAAAGAAAGGCAGTGTACCTTTGAAACGCTTTTTCAGACCTCAGACAAGTCTTAAAATTAGTCTTAAATGCTCGATATGGCATATCAAGCCATAGGAGTGTGTGTCTATTTAAATAAAAAAGAAGCAAAAATAGTAAAATAATTCGAGAACACAGCAATGAAACCTAAAGCCTTTAAAGATCACAAAAACAACATGCAAGCTGCAGAGTCACATCAAAACCACCAGCAGAAAGACCTTTGTGAAAGACTCTAATGACGTGGAAAGCCCCTTTGTGAAATGGTCGCAGTTCATCATCTCATACAAGTCAAGGTCAATGCTCCTCAACAGTTTGGAGTGATAATACAGACCTGTAACTGGGCGACGGAGCTGGAAATTGCTATCAATGACATCTTTTTAAAAAAATCACCCTTAAATGTTCTGTTAACATCAAAGCATCTGGCTAATTGACAACACCTTGGCATATGAAAACCACAGGGTCATCACATGTGTGTTGTGGAAATAGGGACATTATCAAACTGGAATATATAGCTCACTACAGGAATGAAATTCACATGCATGAACACGTGTACAGAGACCTCCATCTCTCCAGCACAGTGAAGCACAACCCTGGAGCTGAAACCTTCGTAAAGTTTAAAGTTTTGGACAAAGTCGTTGTGAACAAAGTTAAACAACAGATAATTAGTTAGCATACAGAATGTACCATCTTGGTTTCTTCCAAACATAATAAACGTCAATATTAAATAATCAATATTAAATTGGTTTCAAAAAGCCATTAGCTATTGCTACTACTGTAGCTCCTACTTCTACCAGGGCTGAGTCATTATATGTACTGCATGGCCACATTCCTAATCCCTTTTGACCTAAACTATTGTATTTTTCAGTCTATTCTGGAGGAAATAAACAAAAAAAGTTTTCCAGTCTTTTTCAGGAAATTTGTCATGTCAAAACATGAATGGTGGCTCACTCACAAAAACAATCTCTCAGCCCCCCCTGAGATAGGAACCTTTCTTTTGCTCCTCCTTTCTCAGTTCTCCTCTGCTGTCCCATTAATTCACACTGCAAGGATGGCAAAAGAATGCATAATAGAAAATAAGCATTTATTGATTTGCTGCTCCTGTCGCTGGAGATGTCCACGAATGGGCAAATTGTTTGATTGCGTCATTGAATGTTTGTTGATATTGTGCATTCTTCTTGGCTTTTACCAGTTTGCACAAAAACAGACATTCTCAGAGAAGTCTTAATAATGAAATTAATTTGCATAAAAATGTGATGATACTGCAGCTGCATAAAAACAAACACTTCAAAAGGCCATTATTTTTTAAAGATTACGTATACTGCATCTTGCCAACACAATGAAAGCTGAGCAGGACATGAAATAGTAATGAAAGCATTCAAGTATTACTAAATATTAATTAAAATGTCTATCTATCACAATTGTTATGGTATTTTCAACAATAGCAACAAAGTAGTTGGCAAGTCTAGTTTTTGGCTTCCTTAATTGATTGCAGTGTTTGAAGTCAACATTGAAAACAGGATAAATGTAATTGCACAAGTTTCCATTTAAACAAAATAAGACTAAATACATGTTTGATACACTTGCTAGGGGGAACAATTCCCATTGTGTTCGTGGAATTAGAAATAACATGACATCTCATCATTGGCTTTTCTTTGTAATTCGCTCTTGAATGGTAATTGTGTTATAAAAAAAAGAGGATACTGGGTTTCCTCCAATTGCATGGTTAGCATCACCGGTGTGTGCTGAGCCACATGGACTGTGGGATTGATGGTCAGGAAATGAACACACATGCTGAAATCAACCGGCTATTCAACGCTCTCCCACGATTAAAGATATTCAGTTTCTCTTTTGGAGCGGCGCCGGACAAGTGCCGAGGACTGTCTGCCTGTGTATGTTGAGGTACTGCAGACTTTATGAATGTTTGTGTGTAAGGTGTGTGTGTGTGTGTGTGTGTGTGTGTGTGTGTGTGTGTGTGTGTGTAACCACATATGTGCACAAATGTACATATGAACACGGGTGAGCTTGTTAGTGCTGTACATGGCCCTACCTGCTCTGTGCAGGAGAACAGCCCTCGTGCTCCACTGTGGTGCCCTTGAGTGTTAATGGTCTGCTGCTGGCTGCTGGGCATCCTGTGATTAGCTCTGCACACGGGATGATGAGGTGTGACAGCAAATACAGTGACACAGACAGCTGCAGCCCAGCTGATAGGCCAGGGCTGACCACCTCTTTCCTTCAACCTTTGTTTATGTGTGTACAGTATTTGGGTCAGTGCATATCAGATCGGCACTCAACACTGAAATGGGTCATTTTTGAGGCAGTAACATTCAGTGCATGTTGTTGTTTGACTTAAAGGACTTTATGACAGTAGCTGAACTATACTTACACAGACAAATAAAAAAACACAGATTCTCTGGCTGATTCAGTTCTCTGGCTGATACTGTGAAGCTAAATGGGAAAGACAAGACATACGCAAGGAGCTGGTTATTATGAAGCCCAGCACTTAATCCACGGATTTAGAAATGCTTTTTAATCATGGGTCATTAGCCAGGTTATGTAGTTCACTGAGCTAACCGTACACGCATATGTTTACTGATCTTCCAAGACCACAAATGCCATGGTAATAAGTTATAATTTTATATTTTTTTTTTACCAGTGTCATGTTTATTAGTTGGCATTTATAAACCGTGGGTAAATGGACTGCATTTATATTCTTTTCTACTTTAACGGACAAAGTGCTTCACAATGTTCCATCCACACACTCACACGAGGCGCTGGTCCGCCGTTGTTGGAGGTCTGTCGGGAAAGCCCAGTTCTGGGTTCAGTGTCTTGCTCAAGGACACTTTTGACACGTGGACAGGAGGAGCCAGGGATCGAACCACCCACCGGACGACCCGCTCTGCCTCCTGAGCCACAGCCTTCAGCCAAGGCTTAACTCGGCTCTACCTCCGACAAAATGACTCAAGCTCCATAATTTGGCAAAACACAAAGTTTTTAAAGAAGTAACTTTTTTTTGGAAAGGTTTGCTTCTCCTAACCAATGCCCAGCTTTATATTCAAGCAGTTGTGTGCGTTTACGACTGCCCAGTACAACCATAGCCCCTTACTTGCTCTGCCAAGTCATACTGATTTCAATCCCAAGTTTATTTGGAAATACTACAACCACAAACCCACGATAAGAAAAACCCACTAGAAAAAATAAATTAGTCTGCAGGACTGAAATCTCTCACTCCCACAACATGTTATCTCATTCGACATTAGCATATCTACATTCTTTTTTAACAAGGGGTCTGGAGCAGATCTGAGAAGTGAATGTAACATGAACCGGAAAACAGTGACAGACTCTGAAGTCTTGAATTACTCGTGGTCCAGCTGTAAGGTTTCTGCAGGCCTGGGAGGCATTGTTGTTTTATTTTAGTTGGAGCGGCAGCCAAGGCTGGAGCTTTAATAACATTAACCACAGTTGGAGTAGCGCATCATTACAGGGGTAGAAGACTGGGAGAGGCGGGAGTGAAGAGAGAAAGAAAAGGAGAGGAGGAAAGGATGGGATGTTTTTTATTGGTATTTTTAATTTGATGCATTAGGCCTCAAACCTGCCTCAGGAAACACTCTCCGACATGAGCAACAATCTAACCTTTTTAACTGTACACTGACTTAATCTCATCCCCTCCCTTCACATCTCTTTCTTTTCCTTCCTTTCAGTTTCCTCTTTCACTCACCCATGAGACGTAGTGGTGATTTTTAGACGGCACAGCGGACTTCAGGTCTGTTTACGGGCAAGATCTCAGGAAGTCAACATCAGATAAGCAGATTCCTTGGATACACAAGTCGAACAGATACATTTCCAGTAAGACAGCTCCAAGAAGGATACGGCCCAAACGATATTACCCAGGGAAGGATGTGAGTTGAGAGTTCAAGGGTAATGAATGTACATGAAAGCGGGGTGTGTGTCTGTGTGTGTGCTGTCTGGAATTCAGCACTGTTTTCCCGAGATGACAACATCTTTGGAAATCGTCTTCATCTCCCTTGTAGCGAGAAACCCGAAGTCAAGTTGCCTTTAACAAAAACTTAACCTCCTTGCCTCACTGCATTCCTTTTTTTTTTCTGTTCCAAATTACCTAATTGTCCCTTTACGCTCTTGATCATGACACCAGCTTTTGGCCAGATTCTCAACTGAACACGGACACCAGCTCTCCTCTCCCCACCTCCTCCTTTGTGCTGGATTGCACAAACACAATAGAATGTACTCTAAATGGATACCAGGTGTTTCCTCACAGCGCAGCTCTCATCCTTTGAATCTTTGCTGTGAAGACAGTGAGGGAAGAGCTTGGCAGAAACGTGTGTACAGTGTCTTGTCACAGCCCGTGTCTACCTACCAAGCTGCCTCCCCGACTTAAAGGAATAGTTCGACATTTTTGGAAATATGCTTATTCACTTTCTGGCAGAGAGTAAGATGACAAGTTTGATACCACTCTCATGTCTGTATGAGAAACATGGATTTACCGCCAGGAGCTGGTTAGTATAAAAACTAACTATAAAAAACCGAAGTATAAGATAGAACATTTGCAATTTCACAGGGGTTATGTGTAGGGCTATTTTTTTGGCTTTGAGCAGTTCCCAGGCAACCAGCGGAAACTCCAGGAAGTTACTGGTTCCAGCCAAGAAATAGTTTGGCACAAACCACCGGTAAAACAGCAAATTGCCATTTTTAAACTTCAGTTTTTGTTCAAATTAAACCAACAAGATATGTGTTAATCAGTGATTGTTGGAGGTGCTGGAGGTCTTTGGACAGAGCCAGGCTAGCTGTTTCCAGTCTTTATGCTAAGTGAAGTTGTGTTAAATGTGGTATCAATCTTTTCATCCAACTCTCCACCAAAAAAAAGTGAATAAACACATTTTACAAAATGCTATTTGACATTTCTTTAATCAAGAACACTAAATGATTTTTTGCATATGGGTTCTGCAGCAAGATCAAAAAGTACACTTACTTAAGGTTAGTGTATTTTTAGTCATAAATACAAATGCTCTGCCTGTGTGTACACTGCTCTGGCTCTCTGGTTTTCTCCAAATCAGCTAGCTGGCCCAACTGAGCTTAGACAAGCTGTCACTTACGTTGAAGACTGTGGTCTGCGAAATCCTAGCCAACACAGAATATGTACAGGGGCCAAGCTTCTGTCCCAAATGAAAGTTTGGACGGGTACAGCTTAGCAGCCAGAGCAGATGCTGTGGAACTTCAAAAAATTGCAAAGGTTATTAAAAACAAAACAAAAGAGAGAAATTTGTTTAGATGTCTGTTGATTTTCTGACACCATTAATACCTGCCTTTTAGACACAAAGTGGGATCAACAGAGGGAAAATCACTGGCTCAGCGCGATGCTGATTGCATTGTTTAGACTCAGCCACAGGGTCACATCTCACCAGCGCTGGGCAATGAAGAGAGAGCAAAAAAGTCCCTGCACATCTGTCATAATTTCCAGGTTGGTAGCAAGTGGCAGAGAGCTGCTATAATGAGGTGTCTTATACCTGCCACTTCATGTCCTCCTTTTATCCTTTCTTCTCTGTTTTTCTCTGTCAGACTTTAAACTAACACTGCATGGTCCATTTTATGAGCACTACTTTCTTTTCCATCTCATTTGTGGTTTAATTTGATTTATCTCATTTGATAAGAAAATGAGAATCATTTAACCAGGACAACACAGAATGCTGATGATGACACAAGGGATCTGTATAGAAATAAACACGGACACATCTGGACATTTGCATTGATTAATTATTTCTTTATGCATTTCATTTTGTAACAGTTTTAATTCAAATCTCCATTTGAGTGTCACCTTACTCTATTGGAAATTAAATGTATAACCTGTTTGGAGCAATTTGTACGTTAGTAGAGTTTTAAATACATGCATTTCTGCACAGTAGCCTACTACCTTACATATATAGTGGTGCAGTCCTGCACACTGCAGTGGATGATGATGATTTTGTGCTGTCACTAAGTGATCTGTAGAAGCAGACCAGGATTGTTTTTGACTCTTTGAGGCACCAGAGTTGATGCAGTGGATCATTCTGTGTTGGGACGTTTTGATTAAATTGAGGATGATTTGCATGGTGGTCTCTAGGAATTCAAACAGCTCTGGGAGATACATCTGTGAGTTCTTGAAGAAATTACTCCTCAACTACAAGATGAATTACATTCAAGTATGTGTTTGGCCCACCAAAAACAACATACTGCACTCCTCCTGTCAGTTAAAACCTGAAACTAAAAAAGGCTTTCAACATAAGACAAATGTCAACCTCAACTAAAAGTGCATTTTATGTTGTTTTCTTTTCTCACCCACCACATCCCACCTCATAAATGCAATGATTGTTCAAAATGATGTTTAAAAGCACAGTATATTATGGTCCCATTTTTGTTCATTCAACCTCCCACCCTCCAACCCTGCACTTTATCTCAGCCCAGCGTTCAATATGATAAAATGTTCTCTTGTGAACATGATTTCTCAGTCTCTGAACAGTGAAGGAGTGATGAGGCGCAGAGTAATCCTTCTCCAGGGGACCACAGTCTCATTCAGACTCATCATCACTTTGTTAGCCACTGCGTGGGGGAGATCTGTGCGGTGATACAACCAGCTGTTTCCTGCTCTGTTGTCCCTTCTTATCTCCGTCTTCAACTCCTAGCATAAGTCACCTCTCTAATACAAACTGCCTACTTCTTCTTGAACTCCCTGATTTTGTATCTTGTTTGCCTGATAGGGTCTACATGTAATATGGGTCTTTTTTGTGATTTAGCGGAACATTTTTCTCTTCAAGAGTTTACCAAAGTACAGGCTTTGAAATAGAAATGGGTGGTTATCTAGTGCAGTGTACGTTACTTCCCCAGTGTTTTTTTTTCCTCCTGTGGAATTATAAAGGCTTCCAGCTAAATAAATACAAGCTAATTAATGTGCACCTTTCCCTTCATAGGAGGAAAAAATGGCCTGCCACGTTTGATTTGTGAGCTGCTCCATTTTAGGTAATGATGAGGAAAGCTTTGCAGTTGAAGGGAGGACTCCATCAAACAGTTAGCGTGCATGATTAAACTTAAAAAATAGTTAAGAGTGCTCCTTTAACCTTTTAAGTCATATTCCATTATCAGACGGCTGGCAGAGCCAGACCTACTCTCTCACTCTCTCTCACACACACACACCCTGCACCATGAAACCTACTGTTTGGCACACTAAGCAAAATACATTTAAATTATAATATTACACGGACAGACATTAATGAAAAGTAAACATAAAATCCACAGGAAATATGATTGTAATATAGGCATGTCTTGATTAGCTTTACCAGACCTTTTTTTTTAAATGGAAAAGTCTCTCTCTCTCTCTTCTTAACTCAGTACCATTAAATGACATGTAAGTGACTTATATGATATTTGGTACAATATCAACCAACAAATAAATGTTTTTAACGTCAGGGATTTTCTTTACGGATTTGTACTGCATCAGCATTGCATGGAAGACCAGAGAAGAACATTTGCACTACCATTAAAGCCATACTGTCTTTCTTGGTGAGAAGCCTTGTTCAAAACATTAAAATTGGAGGGCAAAGACACACAGAAAGTGGCTGAATCCCAGGGGTGTGAGCGGTGTTAACCCATGGACAGTGTTTATCTGCAGACAGCAGGCGCAAAGCTTGCAGTATGTCTATCTTCGCTAAGCTCTTGCTATGTGTGTACCTTTGAGAAGCTGTCTGTGTGTGTTTCTTATACATTGAGGTTTTTGAGGTGAGATCGGAGCGCCGATAAATGGCTTCCATAAATCCAAACGCCTAGCAGGACCAGCTGAGAGATGTCTGCTGGCCATTTCCTGAATAACAAGTTTTATTTCATAATATTATCCCGAATGTAGGACTGTAGATTGATTGGTATCAGGGAAACAGCATTTTCTCATGTCCCAGTAGAATTCTCTTTTTCTGACAGTTGATGCTTGAGTATGTGTCTCTATCACACATGCAGCTCTTTGGCTGTTAGAGCTTTAGGTTGTAATGCATGTCAGACTTCCTAATAAATCAAACAAATTAGTTTTAAAAAAGGATTGTAACAACCTTGAGGGACCACAAAATAATTTTGTAAGAGCTGATTAAAAAAATATGATAGATATAATTACAGTTTCTTTTGGTTGGAGGAACAATTTTGCCTTTGGATTTGGACTTCAGAGTTGTCTGAGTAGCACCATGCATCATGTATTCATAATATACAATGTTCAGAAAAGCCAATCCAGGTTTGGCTGACCTTTCTATTCCAGAACATTTAACATGTGTGCCTGAGATTCTCCCACCATTCGAAACCTTCCACAGCTCAGTAAAAACTCAAAATGTGGTCCTGAGGCAGTTATCAGAGTTCCCAGAGCAGATATTCAGTTCATGCAGGGAAACCCAAGTCAAGTTCCCCTCTCTGGGGGGCAGTGTCTCAAAATGTGTATACAGACACTTTTCCCCTGGTGGCTAACGTGCTAACTTTTACCCCAAGCAACAGGGTCCTGGTCTCTATCAAAACTGAGCCTGTCCAGAGACAAGCTTGGATCAAGCTCTGTCTTTTTCAGAATTTGAGGGCAGCCAAGGATAAAAAGGCCTAAGGTGGTATGGTGTGGAAATATATGGATACGTGTACACAGAGCCCCTGCAGAGGGAAGGAGCTAAACGATTCCTTGCCTGTCTCGGTATGATACGCTATGGAAAAGGTAGGCGGATAAACTCTCTATTCCACTAATGTGTGTTAAAGTGAAGACCACAGAATGACTAAATGTTCTGTTAGTGTCTGTGTGTGTGTGTGTGTGTGTGTGTGTGTGGGAATGCATCCCAGGGATTAGATGGACCCCAAAAGTCTCCTTACGAGACTGAACAAGGCCCAAACCAAATAAAGACTTCAGCATTAGTTATATGTTAGGGCTTCTGGTTTTCCTGCTTTAAGTTCCACTGGGATAGTAAAGCCAAAAACTGAACAAGTACCAGATAAACATCTTCTTCAAGGACACTTTGACAAATGGTTGCTAAACTATTGAGCTTTTAGATTACATGATGGTATGATGATGATTATAAATACTATTTAAGTAGTCATGACATAGTATTGTATGGCAGTTATTTCGTCATATATGATACGAATATATGCAGGAATTGACATTATCTGCTTTCTACAATGTTGGTAATTTGCTCTTTGTATTAGTCAGTTTCCCTGATAGGCTACTATGCACACATAACTCAAACAGTCCGTCAGATATGGTTTTCATTCTTCATTTCAAGGTTGGATTACTAGTCAATAAAAATTTAAATTATCCCCTGATATCTCAGGCATGTTTAGATGCTTTTTCTGTACTCCTCCCTCAGACTGACTCTATTCTCGCCTCTAGTTCTTGTTTTTCTTCCTTTGTGGTCATCAAAGAGGTAAGCTAATCTCTAGTCTGTTTCAAGTATGCACGGTATTCTTATGTCCGCCTTCCCGTCGAACCTGCATATTCTCTCCAAGAAACTCAGAAAGACATGAGTCCACCAGGGAGAAAGCCTTTGAAATGCATGCTTTGGTTGCGTCTTCTATGAGAAACCTTGCATAAATAACCACACACAGATCCTCATGAATGCATGAGACACCAGATACCTCGGCTGAGCCACTAATGGGACTCATAGTGTATTCTGGCCTTCCACATTTTAACTGGTTTCTGTCCTGTGATTCCCGAACAGTCATTGTGAAATATGTACTCTTGCTCTAAAGGATGACACCTAGCCTTTCGTTATTTTTACAACCCTCATTTAGATTTTCAACCATGGCTCTGGTAAGTAACACTGCTGTCATATTTAAACCCTCCCTGAGTTTGTCAAGCCTTTGCTGGAAGGATTGCATTCAAATTTTATGAGTAAAGCTAGGGCTCATATAGTGAACCTGAGTTCAAGTTCCACTCTTTGACCGACTTTAAAGAAACCTAACCTTGGACTTTTAGTAGAAAACCATGAGGTTAAGTGAATGTTTTATTGTTTGTTCCTGTGGAATATCTTAATTCATATTACCGATGTCCTTTTCCATAAAACTATAGGAACATATATAAATGTGACAAAAAATGGGTACTGTGTATTTTATTTTGTTGTCAAGAGGGATTGCATGATTTAGCCTTAAGCAATTTTGTAAGATTTGCTTACCATCTTGAGGCCAGTGCCTATAGTTTTGCCTCCATTCTACAGTTGATTTGTTTCTCTCTGTTTCCCTGCTTTCCTTCAAAAAAGTCATCTGGGTTAACCACTGGGTGCCACTTGGGTCATTTTACCCCACAATGCAATGGTGGCTTTTCATGAGTGGGTGTGATGCATGTAATGTGTGTGATGGACAGTTGCTACCAAACAAACAATGTGAGAAATGTCTTTATGGTAGTTACATCCTTTTTCCCTATTACAGTGACTCATATTCTTTGCCCTGTAAGCATAAAGCAAATACAGAACTGCATTATTCTCTCTTATATCTGATTCACAGTTCTCTTCACTCAACAGCCCACAGGAAACTTTGATTTACCTATACGGTCAATTGGTTTTCTCTCCCCCATTTGTGAAAGAACAATTCACATTGTTGTAGTTATAACCCTATTTCTGTGCGTCTGTTTCTGTTTCCTTGGTGTTTTTCAGAGTGGTTGGCACTGCGGGGAGTCACTTTAGCATGCTCTGCGATCATTTCCTTCAATGAAAATAGCAGTGTTGTGTGACGTGTTAATTGGCCACTAGTCCAGGGTCACTCTGCAGGCATCTGAAGGCTTACACACTGCAGGACCTCTGTGTATGGGAACACATTTAGGATAGAAGGCCTCCACACAGCCTTATGACCTAGAAGAAGTCAAGGGAGATGAGGTCATACTTGCCTGACTTCCAAATAAAACAGAGGACAAGAGCCGAGAGAGCAATGACCCATTAGGTCTTACTTAACCACCCACTAGTGTGTGTCTGATGCACATGAGGACACACATATGCTCACACAGGCCAGTATGTGCTGTGATGGTCGATTAACTTCCTAAGGAGTGATGAAAGGGTCTAAGATTGAGAGCATCGTTAAGTGACGAACAAGTGACCAGTGATCAGAGGAGAATTTTCATCATTCAATAGTTTAACAAATGGCTGGTATCATCTTAAAGACACAAAAATCCCTTTTCCAACTCATGGGGTTTTACAGTATGCTTCTAAGTTCTACTTATCTGGAGTCAGTTAGACTGAAGCATACAAAAGGCAGGCAATGTAGCTTACAAACCACGGACTCCAACCCGGCCCAATCTCACAGACACCATAAAAAAAAAAAAAATCGCTGATGAAGAAATTGTTCAAGATCAAGATACAACAAGACTGAGTTCTGTGTTTTGTCAAAGTTCTCAATTTGTAATAGCACTGAACATATCCCAGGAATACCACAAAAATGAAATGCCCCTTGAAGGTAAGGCTCCTCTCCATTTAAAACACCTCAAAATAAATGAGCACTGACCCACACCTGACCATCAGAGGGAAATACATGTGTTTCCATTACAGAAATGCTCCCTAAGACTGTCATTTGTAAAGCCGCATGAGTGCCTCACTCCAATAAAAACCCCTAGCATATGGGAGCAGTTAGTTCCATCCCCAAGCATTGATTACTACTGTTGGAGTATCAATAGACAGAAGCTGATCCCTCTCTCCTGTGACATCCACTTGTTAAGTTCTTTAAATTTAGCCTTCTATAAGAACCCTTAAAAATAGATTAAACACTATCAAACCATCAAAACCTAAGTAAGGGTACACAAAGAAGCAAAAGCCTGTTATGTGCCTTCTATCATACTGCATGTTCTCATATGTTCGCCTACAATCACAATGAACCAGACCAGCCAGTGCTTTTCAGGGGTTTTATCATGAGATTACCTGCTGTTGCTGGCTGAAGAGAAGAGGACAGAGGGACATGAAGTGGAAACTCCTCAGGAATGGTGATTACTGGCCACTGAATTGGAACCAGCCAAGGAGAAACCAGATCTGAGCCTGCGAGAAGTATTACGGTAGTTATAGCGAATAAAAGCCTCAGCTCACCCCATCACTCCTGTTTTTCCCCCTGCCTCCCCCACCAACACATTAAAGAGAAGATGAATCAGGAGTCTGTAAAACAGAGACATAACCCTTTGAACTTTTAGCGGTGGACAGATTAAGAGGAAGGAATAGAGAAAGAGAAGCAGATAGAGCTCAGGTGGGAGGGGGGTTATTCGAAAAATGAAATACCGTTTATCACAGCTATTACCCAGTGACCAAGCTGAATTAGAGATGCAGGCACATGCTGCTAAAGAGAAAATAGTGCCCAAGGACTCCCCTTTGTGACTCCCTTCCCCCTGACCAATCACAGTCCAGGTGCCTCACCCCTCTGAGCTCACATTATTAAATTAAAGGCCAAGATTTATACCCCAGTGCCAAAGCAACGGCTTTAGTCAGATTTGGAATCATTTATCCCATCAGAGGGTCGGCCAGACTGAGGTTTGATTGATAGAGCTCGAGTAGTGGGGGGAGTATACAGTTACACACTGCTGCCTTGCAGGCCAGAGCTCCAGCATCTTTAATTCAGTGCTGAACAGCTTTTTAGATTCCAGACGTAGCAACACTATGGTGCAGGTAAACAATTCCCCTGACAACATTGAACAGAGATAGCAATGGGGATGGAGGCCTCCATATGTACGCCAGTTGTTATATAATGTACCTGTGGAGTTTTGTAGGTAGCAGGGCAGCAGTCTGGTTACAGACCCTCACCCTCCCCTTCAACAGACCTCACTTCGGAGATTCACACATGTATTAATATTAACATCAACACCAATACTGTTGCTATAATAATTAAGATTTGTACACGTTTTACTACGGATAATCCTTGAGGAGTCATACAGTCTTGAAAAAATAACGCACACAAGTGAAAGCTAATTTTGACTCTGGTTATTACATACCTACACAGGTCAGAGTGGATTCTCCTGCTTATACCACTTGACAAATATTGAGCAAGTATGGAGCTGGGAAGTGAGAGGAGCCACTGTTTCCGAAAGTAATTCTCTCCAGCATTAAAGCCCGGGAGTCTCCCGGATAATGGACTGCATTTATATCACATTTTTGTCCAAAGTGCTTTACAATTTGCCTCATTCACCCATTCACACACTAACTACCACTTTGCAGCTCTATAACACACTAATTTATAGTACAACGCAATATTATATTGGTTGGTGAAAGACCACTGACGGGTCATGTCTTTCTCACTGCACTAGTGACTCCTTCTCGCTGGTCAAGGTTTCTTTCCTAGAAATTTGCTAGTAACAGATTACAAGCAGTTCAGTAGAATTGGAATTATATGGTATGGTTAGGTGTAGCTACATTTGAATCAAAAACAGCAACCTGAAACTTAGAAACAGGATCTTAGCACGATGGAGGCAGGAAAAACAGGATGCTTTCTGTTAAAGCTGATGTTTCTATTTTCTGAGTTCCTGTAGGAATGCAGCGATAGCTGTGGAAAATCATCAAAGGACCACAGCAACACGTGCATGTGAAGGCAGAGGTTTAAATTCACCCCCAGGCCCCTTTGCTCCATTTCAAAATTTTGAACACTTGACGGCCCATTATTTTTATAAATAGAGGAACCAAAATCCTCAGTGAAAGGTGCAGGCAGAATTAGATGATTGAAATGAGAGCTGTCTGAATTCGAAACATATGATCTCAAGGAATTTAACTTAATGCTGTTAAGAAACACTAAAGGATCATATTGAGCCATGTTGACTAGCTGTAAAGTGTGCACTGAATTACAGTGGGCCTCTCTGATGCACTCAGTGGCCTCTGCACCTGGTTTCAACGTTGTGACATCACCGGTGGAAACGGGACTGTTTGGATTCTCACAACTGCATCAGAGGAGTCAATCAATCTTCATCCTCCACGGATATCCACTATCACAACAGCACCTAATCAAGAGATTAAAGGAGACTACTAATTTGTCCAAATTTGTGGTAAAAAAAGAGCATGCCGATGGGGCTGTAAGAGAAGAAAATTGCAGATATTATACATGTGGAAAAGTTCCATCTTAAATATGGAAAAATATTTTGAGGTTTGCCACAGCGTCCAGATGGATGTAATGGTTTCATGTGACACAGATTTTCAAAGCGGTGGTGGCAATGAGATCAAACTCTTACCACAGTTCTGGTGATTGGATTTAAGAGAAGAGTGGCTGCGTTGTTTTAAAGGGTTAAACAAAAAAAGAGGGAAAAAAAGTCCATCCCTCATGAAGTCAAGCACATCTTTTTGGATAATCTACATTATCTATATTATGAAATGTTTAGAAATCACAGGATAAATATGCCTAAATCATTTTTATGTCTAAAGTATGTACATTGGGCAGTATACATGCCATGTATTTAAGAGAATAAGATTAAGAGTTGCTACAGTGTAATGATTGATAGGTCAATATCTGGCCACCAGCCGATCATGTCTCCACCTGCTCTGTATCAGCCATAAGAGGAAGCAGCTGTGGTGACAGCATGGGGTCGAGCTAACACGAGATACACAGCATTTAAGTCATCTCCATAACACACTGGTTGATAAAATGACCAGGTTAGAGGTCAAATAGCTTGTTTTTTTAGTGTTTTGCAAAATCACATATAAGGACACAAAAAACAGAGTTTGAAGAAAAAAATACATCTTCATCAACCTTTACAGTTGACTTATTATTTGCAACAATAAGATATTATCTTGCATGGTAAAGTATTGGGGTTTGTTAATGTGAGTTTTGATGATACAGTACAAAATATTGATTGTATTTATTAAGATTATTTTTATATACTTGTATTTGTCTAAATTCTGTGCAGATTTTTTTTTTATGTTACTGGTTAAGTTTCAACGTGGTTTCTTACTTTCACTTTTTTTTTTAGGGACAATGGGTGGATTGTTGGACAGGATTATTCTTTACTCAAGTTTGTCATGTGCTGTTTTGTGATACCTTCCAGAAAATCTATAAATATATCAAAGGATCATGAAAACATCTGGTAGACACTTGCTGCACAACAGTGACCACTTAACCAGGGTAAAGGGCTGGAGGAGGACTTTTTTCCCCTTCAGATATCCTGCTGTAATACTTTTTGGTTTTGACACTGTCTTGTGCTTTCAGGGTGGTTGTTAAAGCAGCAGGTCTGTGTCGGGCGATATGTTGAGCTGTTGGTGCTGACACAGTGACAAAAGAAGCTGGTTGGAACCCCTGATGGTTTACTGAAATAATGTTTTTGGGCTTTGCAGAAGCCTGTTGAAAGTACTGCAGGTGCAAGCGATGACGGCGGTGTGAAACGTCACATCAGCTTCCACACAACCGTTGCGAGTGCAAAGTTTTAGGACGACAAACAAAAAAAAAATACTGCTAGCTGACTGAATTCTGATGCATGTGTTCATTGCTGCTCTCTCGGTGTGTCCTTTATGGATGTAACTTGGATGCAAGTTTCACTTTGTTTGTGTGTGTGTGTGAGTGTGTGTTTGCGTGAGTGAGTGTGTGGAGCCACATTCTTATGTTTACTAGTCAAACCTCTGGACTAAACTGAGAAAAAGATTTTTAAAAAACTGAGTGCACTGAATTATATACACACCACATGTCATTTCTGTCCACAAGCTTTCATCAACCGTTTCTCCATTCCATCCTGGTAAACAAGTTTCTGGTAAAAATATCCCAGTTCTCATGTCGGTCATGGCTCAGGCATTTCGCAACAGTCGCATGATGCTCTGAAGGCAGTTTTGGTTCTTTTGAATGCATTTCATCTCTGAAGGTAGTTTGTTCCACAGCATATGTTTGGATCTGAGGGCTGTTTGATGGCAGATGTAGTTCCTGGCTGCATCCTTTCAACAAACTGCCTCCTGGTAATTGGCCATTATTCTAGAACTGAGAGGCGTGCTGTCCAGAGGGCAACTGCACTTGTCTGGAAACTATCATGGCGTTAGCAGGCTGGCAGACAGCCTTGTCACTGGAATATGCCTCTCCTGCTGAGTGCGTCTTCTATTGGGAGGATGAACTCTGACAAAAGAAAATGGCTGACACCCAAAATGTAATTATGCATGCTTCATCACAATCAATGCATGAATGCATATATAAAAAAAAAAGTCCTTTTATGGATGATGTTTGTTAAATGGAGTTTTTTTTTTTTTTTTTTTGTGGAAGCGTTCTTATATGGCAACTCACTATTTCCCTTTCTGTGCCTAAAAATTACATACAATAGCACTAGTTTAATCAAATAAATAAATAATTAAAAAAAAAAGACCGGTTGCATAAAAAAAGTAAAAATAAAATAAAAGACAGAAGGTATAATATTTATACACACTATGTCAGAGTTATGAAATTACAAACAAATAATCACATTCACAAAATACGAATTGAATCTGGGGGAGAAAAAAACTATTCAAAATGCAAAATTCATTGTCTCTTGTACTTTGGCCTGTGGTGGTGGTGATAGCTGATTTTCTCTGTGCGGAATATTTACCCCGCCTAGCGATGTGTTGCCCTGTGAAGCCATATTAGGTGACCTTCAACAAGTGACTCTATAATTACAGGAGAGCACGCAAGGTATGCCAAGTGACCTTCCTTCATCTGTGACCAGACCTAAACATCACAGAGGGAAAATAATAATAACAACTGACACGTCTACCTCTGGCGCAGACTGGCAACTGGATCCAGATGGAGGGAGCATATCATTACAGTTTTATTGAGAGATATCAAAACAGAAAGGCACATTCCAGGAACCCTTCACTCTCCTGCAGATTGCTGCTTTTGAAATGAAAAAAGTTGATAGTGTTTGTCTGCCGTTTCACTTTGTTCTCAGTGAACGCTCGAGATGGACGCAGTGCATTGCTGGAAATGCAGTGGAGGTGTTGAGAGAAGCAGGAAAGAGCAAAGACCAGGGCCAGGCAGGCTGAGATAGGAGCTTTACGATAGGGAGAAAGTCAAACTCGCTCGAAAACACGCTCTCTGCATCTAACTGGCCTGCAGGAATACACAGCCATAGCAAGACCTGAAGCGTGCTCGTCCATCTTTTTTAATTAAAACACGTGACTGAAGGCAGCCAACCCCCCCCCCCCAACCCCTGTTTTGAATTTTGCCGCAAACATCATGCTGACTCATTCCTTAGACTCGAGGCAGTGCGTGAATACCTGAGAACTTTGAGCGCTGCCACCCTTTCATCCTTGAAAGGCAAGTCTCTTTCTTTTCAGGTCAAGCTCTGGCTGTGTGCAACCAGGGAGGCTTTCAGAAACCCTTCCAGCCCTTCTCCTCCTCCCCCTTTCCTTTCACCCCCTCTGACATCCTGGAACCACTCTTTGATGGTTCCTGCCTGTATTTGAATCTTGCTTATTTCTCTGTGTACCTGAGGATGTTTAGTTATGTATATTTCTACCAGTTTGCCGCCGCCTCCGCACACACAGACAAATATACACTCAGACACACATACTTTTGTTTCCTCCCTCAAAAGAAATCACAACAGGGTGCAGACATCCCGTGTCCTTTCTCAGAGTGTGTCACAGCCAGTGTTGAGTTGCAGTTTTCATCAGGGAACTGTACAATGTGCGTGTTGGCAGTGAAACCCACGGTTGCACCCCAGAGTCAGCATTAGCCTGATTAGATCACTGCCGGGGGAGGAGGGTGGTGGTGCGGCTCCAAAAACAAGCGTACACTACCTAGGCTCTGGGATGAAGGAGAAGGTTCGGTGAATCCCACTTTGATCCGATGTCAGGAAGTATTGCGAGGCAGCTCCTGAAGGAAGCTTGAAGACAAGGCAAGAGCGATGAGAGGAAAGGTGACCTGACCGCCATCGGGCCCCAGAGGAGCCTCAGTGCCCGTAGAGTTTCTCACATACATAATATTACTGGGCAAAAATGACTGGTAAAGTTGTGGGCAGAGAGGGAGGTTTTTCTGATAAAAATCTAGGAATGCTGCAAATCTGCAGTTCCAGACAAAATTAAGTTAAAAGCAAAAGTGCAAATTTAAAGAAAGGTATGTCGTTGGGTACAAGGTTATGATGGTTTGTGTGATAGCAGAAGCCACATTGGACTCCACATTCCTCTTTGTCCTCTGTGGCATTTATGTAAATGGTGAACTTTAATTTTTAAGAATACATAATAATGGTTTGATTGATACTTTTGGTTTTCATTATTATTTAGAATCAGTATTATGATTAAAACAAAAATGATAAATACAAAATATACTAATAGAAACCTAAATTGGGTAGTGGTGACTAAGGCCTTCGAGCAGTGATTTAAAATATGTTTTATGAAAAGAGGATGTTGGGGTGGGACATAACACAGGAAAGGACTAATCAAAAAACAATCATCTTGTTCACATAAATTCCAAGATTCAGTCATACTGGTGTATTCTATAATTCTATGACAGAAACTGACTTCCTACTTAAAACGTAGTTTCAAGCCCCTTGAAGTCAGAATAATAAGAAAAAACCTGCCGTGCAGGTGTCTATCACCAAAACAATATGGAGGAGAATATAATCCTTAAACCTGCCATGATAGATTTTTTTTTGGCCACTTGGGGGCAGTGTGACTAGCAGTAAACACAACATGGACACATTATCACTTTATAAAGTTGATATGGTGAACATGTTAGCAAACAATTCAATTCAGACCTTTTGCAGCAAGGCAGCATAAAAACATGAATACAAAACATACACTAAAAAGCTCTTTATAGCAGAGGACGACTACACGTCCACAGGGTTCATCTATTTTGCCAAAGGAAACGGCGCACTTCAGCCCATGGGGCCTGTTGAAGAAAGAGACACGGGTGTCCTGAGAAGCAGACAGCCTTCTGGCGCTGAGCCCATGTCAACATTCACACTGTAAGCCCTAGACCCATAATGCAATGATATCATTGGACTAGAGATTCTTACAGCCCAGCAGGCCCAAACACTATCAATCATATCTTCAGACACATGTAACGTTTGTGACCAATGAATTGACGCACCAATTCTGAAAAGAAGTAGGAACTTGAAAAAGAGTTGTTACAGCATTACAAACCACGTTAGAATTCATGAAACCATTTCCAATTCATCTAGTTTTAATATTATTTGATGATCCAGCAGCTAATAATTCCATCTGCTTCATATGTGACCTTGATTCAATAGCCTTCTTTCAAATTTTTTTTTTCATGCACTTTTCTGTTTTTGCTGAAACCTGCAAGCTCCATGTTAGGATAAAAACTCTGTGGAACTGCGCTGTGTGTGCACACAAGTGGATATGGTGGACCACAATGGTTCATGTAAGCACTCAAAAGTGACAGTGTACGGACAAAGCTCAACCATGGAAATCAAGAAATTATGTGGTGGAAAGAATCCAACAGCTATAAACAGGTTAGACCACACCATACAGTGCGTGGGCTACAAGTACATCTCCATCCCTGCATTCCTCTTTCTCTCTGGCCTGTGGAAATGTGGGGCAAAATCCTTATGGTGATATTTTTACCTGTTTAATAAGACCTGCCCTGATGAGTTGTACTCTCTGTAGAAACTGTCAAACGTTTCTCTTTCTGTTTACAAAACCCTCTTATTACTGGGGGGTGGGGGGATTTGACAATCGGTTTCATGTCCAAGAAAAATACTGGAGGTTCTGTTCGTTCACGTGCTTTCTGTCCAAGTGAAGAGCAATGTGTTTTTAGAGCGCTGTTGCCAACGTTGCAGTGGGCCTATTAACTTTACAGTAACACACCAAGTGAGAAGAGTAAAACCTGTGAAATAGAAGTGCAGGGCGGTATAAAGTGTGGAGGGATTCATGCTGTTGTGAGTCCCCACTTCGGATGTGGCTTTGATTGACAACAAGGACAAAATAGAGGCGGTCAAGATTTATAGCTGTATGGGATTCTGGGCTGCAGCAGACATCTGGTTTAACCAATGTTTATGTGACTTTGCGGAGCAGTGAAGAACTTTCTGTGAGGCCGGAGATGAAAGTCAGAGGAGAGAAAGAAGAGTTATGTTGTAGGTTTATCATGTCTGTGTTGGCTATTAACAGCAGTAAAACTTTTGTTGATGCTAGCTACGCTTTGTGTTAACACTAGAGAGCTAGACTTCCACCCAGCCATTGAAATCCCTCTCAACTCAAAAATGTGTTTTGCCTATTGTTGCTTCACCTGGATGTTTGACCCTCATTGTGAAGAATGATGTATGTGCACAGTTTGTTTTCACATTTATCCGGGGACAAATCCCTTGCATGTGTACGCATATGTGGCCAATAAAACTGATTCTGATTCTGATGCCGATCTGCTGAAAGGCGGAGGTTTGTCTGGGCTCACCTTAAATCTGAGTTGAAGGCGCGTACTTACGAGCATGATTTGTGACATCACAACTAATCGGCCAATCATGGTCCAATATGTAACTTACACAAGTGATGTGGAAACTTAAAACCTCCACTGCACACACGCTGAGAATGGATGCACTTCTAAAGCTCACCCATTAAAACATTATATCTTGTTTGTTTAATCCGTACAAAAACCAAAGTGCTTCCATTGTTAAACTAAGCCAACCAGCTGCTGAATGTAGCCTTATTTTTAAAGAAGGGGCAGATATGTGAGTGGTATCAATCTATTTCGGCCATAAAGTGAATAAGGATGTTTTCCAAAATGATTATAAAAAAGCAAACCAGCCTTTAAAAAAGGAACTGAATTCTGTTCATGGACAGCAAAGCCACAATGGTTTCTTCCAATAAAGTTATCTCCCTCTCATGTTTCCTCTGAGTAGTTGGACATCATGAAATTAGAGGTCAAAACTGATTGTTGATCACCTTCCTACAAACAGTGAGTTGCAAAAGAAAAACAATGTGGAGAGAAATCAAAAGAGATTAACATTTAATGGAAAGTGGAAAAGTTTCAACTGTGAGTTGAAGGCTGATGACAAGTCTGATTACTGGTGTACATCTGAAGTGATTAATGTATACTGTGTGTTCCTGCCTTACAACATGTTGAGTTTTCAACTCCATGTTTGATCCTGCAATAATTACATAAACACTATCCAGATGACCACATTATACTGCTACACAAAACTATGAATCATAGAAAAATTGAATATACTGTCTTGAGGTCAGTAAGGACAGTGTGTGTGCATACACAAGGACAAACACATAAAGGCTCAGGGACACAGTCCGGTGAGTAGCTGGTTTGCCAAATTGTGATCAGCTACGAATACGCTGTAGCACCCCATGTGTGTTTCCAGGCAACTGATAAGGCCAAACATTTGTCATTATTTGATGGCCACTTGACCCCACGAACTCTTGTTATGCAGCCACAAGAAACACCTCCTTCTTTTCTCATTTACTGCAACTCGAATGAACAGAGCGATGAGGGTGAGTGGATTTGTTACAAAAAATGGAGCTGGATATGTTAGATTTTTATCAGAAATACTTTGTCTGTGGTCCAGATGGACAGATGGGTACATGAAAGAATATTTGTGTGTTAATATACTGTGCGTGTGTGTTTGAGATCAGATACATTAGGAGACCCTAAAGTAGACTGTTAATGCAGGTTAACAATGTGTGTGTGTTCTGTTCAGAAGGGAGGGAGTGGTGTTAGTCACACATGGTGTGTGACATCTGAGGCGGCCTCAGGGAGGAGAGGCCACAAAACAGTCCAATATCAGGCCTGCACAGAAACTAGACACATGACAGACTTCAAACCACCCGGTGTGATGTAGTATACACACAAACACACATAAATAGAAAAAAATAACACGCACACACACACACACACACATCCCTACTGACTCACATCTCCCAATTTAGCAGAGTTGCCCAGCACTGACACCCAGGGGATCCACCGTAACCCCCTCGTCACCCCCACAGGCCTATAGGCGTCTCCCAGCCGTGGCTCCCACTGGCCTGGCCCTGCGCAATCTGTCAGGGGGCCCAGAGATGTCTCACTTATCAACAGGCGAGGCTTATTGTTTCAGGGAGCTTCCTCTTTCCTGCACAGGACAGTCGTGCTGGGGGGCCACCATGGGGCCGTCAAACCGCCTGGGGCCACTTGGACTATGAAAGGTGTATATGGTTGAATGAAAGAGCCGGACTTTCCCTGCCTGTTAGCGTGTCATTCAATAAGGTGGCTGCCTCACCAGGAGTGTGTTTTTCCACTTCGCTGCTAAAAGTGCTGAGCTGGCTTCATCAGATTTTGATTCATTTCTGCATTTGTTTGCTTTTGTCAAAGAGAAGCTGTGTATGGTTACAGTAGGTGTTTCCTTTCTCTATATACAGTGGAAATAAAGGTTAATGTGCAGCTAGATTGTGTTCTCTAAGTTAAGTTATTAAGCTGCTGTATTAAAACTTATATCATATTTCTACCAAAAATATGACAATCTAAAGATGTAGAGTTTAAACATATTAGTAAATTATGATTAAAGTGATTAGGCATGAAGGGGAAGTGAGGAAGTTTAATATGGATAATACCTACCCCCAGTCCTGCCAAATTCTCTCATAGCAGTAGTATTTGTAAATGTTTTTGGGAAATATAAATCTATATAGTGTCGGGGAGGCTCTCAGAGCTGTGCCAGAGTTATAAAAATGGATTACTGTGGAGGAGGTACACCAACTCAAAAAATGCCCTGTTCATTATTTTTTAATCTGTGGAGCTGAACATAGGAAGGGATATTTTTCTTTTTTGCTGTTGGCACAGACTTGGATTGAGACGACCACTGGGCAAGCAAGGGGTGTTTGCTCAAGTGGAGCCAATTACTCAAAATAAATTGGGTCTTCCTCTCTATTCCCTCCTTTGCTCTTCCTCTCTCTCTCCACCTCATCCCCTCATCTGTCTGGTATGGGTTGTCATTTGAAAACCGGGTCAGATCCACAGTGAGCCCCTCCTTCCAAATAAACAGGCTAGTAATGGCTGTTTACCCAGAGTACAAGAGCCATTATGCGCAAGGAAGTTAAACATCTCTGACAGGCAAAATGGCTGCAGACAAATCACTGTTGCCCTTTCTTGGGGGATTGATTGGAAGAATGCTGATGTTTCCCTAACTGTTACCAGCAGCCGTATGCGCTTGTGACGGTTTTTCAAAAGGCATACCAAGTGGATGGTGTAAGGATTCAAATCAAAAACCTTTCTGTTTGTCTGCAATTACACTACAGAGCGAGCAGATGACCTCCCCTGCGATGGATTTCATCACACTGGTTGCCTGGGAGCCGCAGGCCTCACAATCGGAAAGTACCCCTGTACTTCAGGAGAACATCACAGCCCGCTTTTCAATCACCTCACAAGATCTGGACAGTGTAATGTGGAAATATGGAGGACGTGGAAAATGAAAGTGCATTCATTATGAACAGTAAGGCAAATTGTAACAAGCTTAATGTCATTCTGAGTCATTATGAGATCAAAAATGTAGTCAGAAAATAATTTGAAGTGAAAGGCACCGTTCTGTGACTTAGTTTTTAATTGAAAATGAAATGGTAGAGTAAACAGAACAATGCATTTGTGGTCATACATGTGTGGAGAACGGACTGCATTAAATCACAGTCTGCTAACTAGGCCATAATTGAACTTCGCATAATTGGTGCCAACTGACTAATTTACCGTCAAGCTTTTGAATTTGTCTGTGAAGGTCGGTAGCAAATTAAGGGACTTTGGTTCCAGAGTTTTACAAGTTAAAATATACACGCTATATACTGCAACATGCACTTCAATACAAGTTATTTCCTGTAACGAGAGGGTCACATTTGTTTCCTGCAATAACAGCATGTAGATTCAAAACAATTAGTCAATTAGTCGATCGACAGAAAATTGTCAGCTAATTCCATGATCAATAAATCATTTAAATAATGATAAGTGATAATAAGTGAAAATTCCAAACATCAGTTAAAGCTTCTCAATTGTGATGTTCCTTTCGTCTGTAATAGTAAATTAAAATCTTTGAGGTTGAGACTATTGGTCAGACATGAGGAGCAATTTGAAGAAGTTAAGTTGGGCTTTAGGAATTTGTGAATGCATGTCACTATTTTCTGACATTTCATACACCAAACGATAAATTGACTGATAGAAAATAATAGGCAGAAAGATCTATATAAAAAAAAATTGTTAGTTGCTTCTCACTGTAGAAACATCGCAGAGCAAAAGACATCCTTGTTTGATTTAACCTTCAATCCAAATCAGTATCGCTTATTGTTGTATTTTTCTTATTTAGTATATAGATTTACCTCTGCAGGCTTTTGAAACTCGTTCAAATGAAATTACCCTTTTGAACTGTTTCAAAATCATTCACATGCACTCTGGAGAAAAGGGATCCAAAAAAAACGAGTGAAACAAATGTCTGAAATGTTTAAAATATTAAAAAAATAAGGTTGAAGTGTGACAAAAACATGACTAAATTTGGTATGAAAAAAGGCGTAAATCAAACTATTTGACTTATTTGAAACAAAATTGGGCAATTCCATAATCTCATAAAACTATGAAATAGGGGAGTTGGACATTGTAAAATGGCTACAACTTTAAAACAACAACGAGGTGTGAGGCTGGTTGCAGTTACAGCCACAGTCATATTCTTCACATATGGGGCCAGAGGCAATGCTTGCTCTAGGCCTAAGGGTTATTCCTCACAGATTTGAGCTGTGAGAGAATGTACAATGGGCCGAGGCACGTTGTTGTAATTGGCTCACGACAGAACAGTCGGCTGCTCCCAAGATGCGAGGCTAACTTCAAATGGGTGTTGCCTGAGCTTTGATTCAGCCCATCATCGTGGCTCAAATCACAGACACAGAGGACAGTGGTACAGTGTCAAGCCATAAACCCTGGCAAAACACCCAACAGGAATTTCTGTCTCATGCATTTCCAAATGAATAGTTGGCAGGATAATGCAGCATGCATCCGGTGGAAACAATATGGCACAACACTGCCTGTGTGTGTGAGCTGGAATCCGTGTTTTCCTGTAGGCTATGCATGTGCATGTAGCTGTACAATATCTCTGTGTGCATCAAAGCATATAGTCTCTCTTCCCCTTCAGCTGTCAGAGTGCCAGGCACCATTCAACACCTGGATCAGCAGGTCTCCCCCTCATGCACATCTACTCTTACACACTCCACTGATCTCCATCCCCCTGTAGAGGGAGAGGCTACACAGCTGCTAACTTTCCCAAGACTTTGCATGCAGTCTCATACAGTGCCGAGCTACTGTAACTGAGTCCCGGCAATGTTTCACCAAGTCCGACAATCCACTGATTCTGAGTCTAGCGTTGCGTTATATCCGCCTCGTATTGTTTTACTTTACTTTTCATGTTGTATAATGTACAGTGACAGTGTAGACTTTATTCTTGAGGATTAGATTTCTCCACATAGGTTGTTGACAGATGCTTGGTGTCCTGCTGTTGCTGGTTCAGTAGTAAAGCAACCCCCTGAGGGGTGGCTTTGTTAATTGTGCCAGTAATCTGTTTAAAATATACTGCACGGAAGATGGGGGAATTATCATTGAGGTATTTGTATTCCTCTCCACAAGCCTTTGTTCAATAATGTATTCCTGATGTTGGCGTTGCAATAAACTGTGCCTCACTGTGTACTTTAATCCAAGTGTGGCCACAGGATCGGGCAAGGTGTGTGTTTTCAGTTCAGCCCCAGGGTCCCTTGGAGAGCCAGGCATAAATAATCATAACATCATACTATTTTTACTTGTTTCATAGCAAGTGTGGTTTAGTTCAACCTGAGCCCAAAGTCATGATGGACAATCACCAGGACCCCCACAATCTCTTGCAACAACTTCCCAGGAGGCTTATTACAATTCTGTATTCAAACATGCAATCCTGTTGGCAGCCAATCAAAAGGCAGCTTTCCACCCACATCCCCCGGCGCATACCCTCTGGGTTAATTTTCAGTGGTCTCCTACCACAATACAGCTGTCAAGAAAAAAGACATGCAATTCTACCCTTGGTAAATCTGGCAAACCCCACTGCCCAGTTTTGGGAGAATGGGCATCGCCCGGCTGTTACGTCACTCTGCCTGGCTTCCTGAAAACTGGGTGGTGAGTTCATCATGAATGCCAGGTGCCATGGTCTGTTGAGACCAAGTGGATGGCCGATATATCAAATATTTCCTGTGAGAGCCCCATGAGAGGACATAGACGACTGGCATACTGCCTATAGCTTCATTCGGACTCTCACACCCTGAGAGACAGAAAAGGTTTCTCAGGAAATGTTGAGCATTAATAAATTGTTCAAACGTTTAATGAATGTGGTCATCATTCTGCAGCTGAACCTCCCTTAGAAACCTGGAGTGCTCTGATCTGATCTGGTTCCTCACCAAGTGAGACAGACACCAGTCTTTAGGAGTCTTGCAGTACTGAGAGCAATGAGAGGCTGGTGAAGTGTTGCAGACAAAGGACTTCATTAAAAGCAATACAGCGGATCTGTGCTGATGGGATACTCTGATTGAACTGAAACTTCTCTACTATTTCTTCTAAAAGGTATTTCAAGGAACACAGCGCTGGCCTTTAAACTTAATTAGTGTACTGTATAGAAATCCACATGTAATGGGGATCTTTGGGTGTAAAATCATACAGATAGATCATATTAAACTAAATCAAACTATATTATGTCAGAATAGTAGGATAACATAATGTGATAGAAACACAGTGAGGCAGATAGGCCTTATAAACTTAAACAAAGTTGTTATGCTTATTTTCTTATTAATGAAAGTTTTTCTATAGTCTTTCAAACCAGGCAGTAATAAAACTTGAGCAATTGCAACTGCAATAGACACTGAGAACACATTCTCACCAAGTAACAAATTTCTGTTCTAAG
This sequence comes from Lateolabrax maculatus, assembly GCA_031216445.1. Taxonomy (NCBI): domain Eukaryota; kingdom Metazoa; phylum Chordata; class Actinopteri; order Acropomatiformes; family Lateolabracidae; genus Lateolabrax; species Lateolabrax maculatus. The sequence goes on from CM062196.1 coordinate 11,514,577, forward strand.
CCTGCACTCGCACTGAAACGTATGTTCATTAGGGAGCATAAGGTCTGCACCAGCATATCAACCGAGCCCCTAAAAATAGCCTCTTTGCCATCCTCCAGCCCTTTGAGGATCAGAGTGGAGCGAGGCAGCTGAAAGGTGCCGGAGTAAAGCCTCGGTCCGCGGACAGATGTTTCTGAGAACAGGTGGCTGGGGTTGTCCCCTGGATTTGCATGGCTATGACAGACACAGCAGACCTCACAGACTTCAAAGGCCAGGAGCATGGCTGCTAATGATCTGTGGAGAGAGGAAAGAGGAGTGGCTACCTAGCCAGCTAGCTTCAGAGGCGCCATGCAGACAAGGACTTCCAGCACGGAGTCCATGGAAAAGTTTTTTTCCTGCTACAGAATATTTGCCTTAATAAGGTCATGGCTGCTGCTGCTACTACTGTTGGAGGGTCATTTGATACTTCAAGCCATATCATCAAGGGTTGCTGCAATAAATGGAAAATGTTTGATTTGAATGTAAACAAATTGTACTTTTTTTTTAAATAATATGATACAGTTGTGTTAAGTAGAATTAGTACAGGCCCACAGCACTAATTGTTCATAATTCAGTATCCATACTGGTTTGAAAGGATTTTTGATTAATGCCAGTGACACGTTAGTTACAGTACCTGACCCCAATTAACATCACTTTGTTGTTGAGGTAAATATGTTTTTTTAAAGTATCGTCATGGTTTTTTGTTGCTCTGCCTAATGCAACTGTGATAGAGTTGATAAATGTAATTAATGACTTAACTTAGCTTTAAAAAACAAGACTGAAGAATGAAGCGTCCTGAATAAAGCAATAATATTACTCAAAACTAAATGTATGTGGAGAGACAATTTGCTTTAAGACCATTAGAAATACAGAGCTTGAAACCAAGCATGAACTGTTGATGAGATCTCTTCTTGCAAAGCAGCAATTAAATCAGACAAGCCAAATCTCTGCGTCTACCCCCTCCTCTTCATCTGTCATATTTTCAGCTTTGATCTCCTCTAACCCCATTCATTAAGCAAATACAACACAGTGCCACTTAAAGTTCGCAATGGAGCCCTTAACATCTAATAAATAATGCATTCACCCCAGGATCAAAACATGAGATGAGCACCAGGCAAAAGGGTGAACACACGGTTGGCTCAGACGGAACGAAATGTATGCTGAATAAAATAGGAAACATGGTAGTACACAAATGAAGCGCAAAGACTCTGCAGTCGGGCATTGGATTAATAGGCGTGATTATGGAAGCAGTTGTTTCCACCTATCAATCTGAGGCATGGGGTGGTGAGGGTGAAATGTAATACTGGATAGCAATATTAACAATGCATTTTAAGTAGTGTGCTGTCCTGAGAGAGAAGAATGAAAAATGGGAGAAGAATGCACTTCATTGGAACTGGTTAGAATGAGACTCAGCACAACACCACTATAACAAGGCGCCTTTGTCACATCATCAATCATAGTACTGGTCTGTATTAGGAGAGATTGATTCCAAAATTCTCTTTCCATTTGAAAAAATATATAGATATCCTCACTGAGTAGAGTGTCTGGTACTTAAGAGGCTTGCTATCCTTTAATGAGACTAAGAGGTACAGCCATGCTTAGCAGCTCTGTGAGACTGTACTTAGCAATAAACACAAAGTAGTAGGTATTTGGTACTAAACCAAAGTAGTGGTCAAAACTGAAATTTTGAACGGATGACGGCACTAGATGGAAAGTCACTAATAACTTTGGGTCACCAAAGTCACTACAATTCATCCGGTCTGTCGAGAATTTCATGTCAATCCATTTAATATTAATAATTCACTCAAAACCACAAGGTGAATCTTGTGATGGCTACAGGAAAAGTCAGTGGATCACCAAAGTTATTAAGAGTCATTATCAACTTTATCATCAAATTTATGTTGAAATCATTCTCAGGATAAGTGAAAACTATGACTTGCTGGGATCACTAAAAGGCATTAGGATTCATTTTGTGGAGACCATGAATGTCTTTAAAAACATTTCAGGACGATCCATGCAGAAGTTGTTGAGATTTTTTCGGTCTGGGCCACAGTGGTGGACTGACTGACTGTCCATAGAGCCTCAGCAAGGCTAAAAATTACATGAGTGGTTACTTTGTTTGCCATCAATCATTCTGCTGCAATCTAAAATCAATCCCTAGTTTACAACCAACCTTTCTGCAACTTGCTATTAATATAATAATGTACCCCATCAATTACTACACAAACCCCACGTGATAATGTTTTGTGGCAGGCCAGCTTTCTTCCGTGTGTGTAAATAGACAAATAGTGTCCTCCTATTTCAGTTCTGGGGGCCTTACGGAGATAAAGTGACCTGAGTCAGCAGGGGGGCTTTGGCTACATCTTGACTTTATTACTCCACCCTTAAATCCCACAGTGACCTCCTTCTCTTCTGTGCCATGTTCAAATAAACATCCAGAAAAAAAACTTTTATTCGGCCCTTTGTCCACTAATGTTCTCTGGGTTGCCTCCTCGTCTTTCTCTCTGTTTGTTTTCCCTCCCTTCATCCTCTGATGGGAGACATGCCATGACCTGATGGGAGCAATGCCGCAACCTTTGCCAACCAAAGCCCACCTTACCACACACATGCACAGAAACCACCCTGGTTCAGTTTAACAGTGGGATTTAGGTCCGTGTTGACTTTATGTCCACTGGGATGTGACTGTGCTGCTGTATATTCATGACCTCCTTCAATGGAGACAGTCATCTAAAGCTTTTGAATGGGGTTTGAAAGGAGATTTAATTTTTACCACTCCCTAAGTGCAGAGATCCTGGACTTATTCCGTGTTCACATAGAATAAAAAATAACCCTCCAAAGAGCAGGAAGTGGCTCTATCAAATGGCTATACACACTGAGATCTATAGTAACACCTCAGCAGGGTTTAAATCTCAACGTGACACCATGCTGCGTCAGGAACGCCGACACAAAATGTGGCTCTCTACAGGCCCCTGGAAAACTCTGTAAATGTTATACTATCTGTATCGCCCGACCACTAACACATGACCTATAAGAAATTACATTTAGTCTCAAGGTGGCCTTAATAATGTGGGCCTTTGTAAATGGTCATATTTTTGTCCCAGCTCCGCTTCCTCCTGTGTGTTTTCCGTAATTGGAATATTGTTTCTAGGCTTTCAGTTAAAAATGGCCCTCCAAGGTAATCTTCACCATCTTGGCAAAATGCAAACATAGCCAAGTCTCTCAAGAGAAGCCGCCAACTCAGAGAAGTTTTTCCTCTTTAATAACATCTTTTATTAAAGAAGGGTGAAAACAATTAGGGGTGTGTGAGTTCGGTGTCTTTAGAACAGGCATTATTGAATAAGCGTCATCCCATTCGCTGAGGGAGGGCCTCTGAATGTGACACAAGTAGTATTGCCTAATGTTTAAATGGGGGGATGCCTAAAGGGATTGGACAAGTAATTCAATTACAAGTAATATGCACCAAACCTCCCCCGAAATTGCTGTCTAATTCCCTTTTAGTGATGGGAAGAATAGCAAATACTTATGAAGTCCATCCTGAAACAGTGGAACTGCAGAAAAAATTATCCACGATGATAAAATGTTTTAAAGATTAGTGAAGGGATTACCTTGTGGGAGATAAGATGATGTATAAAAAAGTTCAGCTTCTCCTTTACTTGTTGCATGTTAAATTTGTTGTCAAGTGCCAATAAAGGCCTTAAGGAAGTCCCACAGACTCATCTCCTTTAGAAAACGTTTAAATTACCACTAAATCACTACAGCTGAATGAACTGGTAGTAAAATACAATTCCAGACTCAGGAATGGAATCACTTTATGTTCATTGTAATACAAGGTCTTCCATTTCAAAAACAATTAAACTTTGTTTATTGTTTTCCCTTAACCTCCTTCCTTTGTGTGGCACAGATGCCTTCCCTCTCAGTGGGTGTTGGAGCCGATTCCCTGTAGCTTCACCACCTCACCATGGGGTGCAGCTGCACCGAGACATCAAAAAGCATCTCAATCTGCTTATGAAAATCCCAAGACCACAGACTCACAGCCAAAGAGAAGTTCATCCACTCTTACTCTAAGTAGTTCCACCACAGCAATGCGCTTCAGTAGCAACTTCTCCTGTGTGAGGCTGCTGCCACACAGGCTTTTATAGAGAACTTGGTGAGACTGACCAGATATACTGTTTGTTTTTCTCCAGTGGATTTAAATTAGACCTCTGAAATTATTTTAACATAGATGTAATGCCATTAAACTGAAACACATTCATATTAGATGCTTTTCTAAAAGAGCATGTTGTAGGTATGCAGATAAAATCATAATTTGCTGCAACAAACAATTTATTTACTATTCAGTTCTCTCTGTAATCCGTCAAAACCGAGGAGAAAACAAATACAATTTTGGCTCAGGCAAAGATTTTTCTATCAACTGTTTCATTTGCATTCTGCAAGCTCATACATTTCACAAACTCAATTCCATCTTCACTTTACACCAGACTTGGAATGTTTTTCCAGGCCCTGTGCAATTTGAATAACTATTGACGCACTAAAAATATCTACTTTTTGCACTGAAGCTGAATGTGGTGTTTTTTAAATGCATGAAGAATAAGTGGGAACAATAGGAAAGAGAGGGAGTATAAATCTATCCATGGACAAATACTATCCTCAGGGTTATAGTAACTGACTGGGATGTACTTGGACTTTCCAAACATCATAGCTATTTTCTAACTAGGTTTTTGGGGGAAAAAAAGTCCAATAAAAATCACACAGTTATTGATGTTTAGAATTAAAGCTGAAAAGAGGTTTTTGCATGTCAACTTCAGCTAAATCTCCTATTTTACATGAAATCTTGCTACAACAAACAATCGTAATTTTTTCTCATAGACAGAAGAAAATACTTTGACAAACATAACATGTCCACATGATATTGTTGTAATAAAGAACAACGCTCTTTCACGCGTAGGTTTTGACATGACTGCATCTTTTTAACACAACGCAGCTTTGCAGCTCAGTGAGACCAGACAATGGAGAACAAAACGAAACGACTAGTGAGGATGAAAGCGATACTTTTGAAGTGAAAGGCCTATCAAAACACATCGGCGCATGGAAACGTTATCAAATTCGTCAAACTTTGAGATGATTATGGCTTGTCTAATTCAAATGGACGGACAGATGGTTGGGTGAAGCGGCCTGTGAAATCCAAGCCCTATTTAAAAACAGGCTGGTTCTGAGCACGTGGGAATAAATATGTAAACTCAACCTGCTCTGTAAAACGAACATGCCTCCTCTCATTCCCAGTCCTGCGCTGTCCCACATGTCATGCATTCTGGGTCCATTAGTTATAATGAAGTGTAAAATAACCTTCAATACACCTTTTAGAAAGCTATGGAGGTACTAGACTGAAGAAAAGTGCAGAAATTCCTGCTGGTGGAGATCATTTCAGGATGGAGGTTTCTGAAACGGGAACATAACAGAGAGAATGAGAAAGACCCTCCTTTGTCTCTGGTTTGAATCAAAGGCTTACGGAAATATGTCTCGATGGAAGTAAACTGTTCTCAATGGGAAACATGTGACCTCTGAAGTGGCGAAGGTGCTTTGAGGAGTCGAGAACCACCCTCTTTACTTGTGAGAGGTGCGTTTTCTGAAGCGCCACAAAATCTACAGGGTGCCTCCTTTTGTTTGTATTACAAATGGCCCCGCGTAGGGTGAGAGGTCAAAGCGATAATCACATATGTAAACACACCTCTCCTCCTGAGCGGTGCTTTGGAGGGCCTCCTGCTTGACCCTGCTGTTCCTGGCAGGTAAATGTTTGCAATGCATCAGCAGACAGGAGTAGATGCGTGAGTAGGGCTCTGCACAGTGCAGAATGCTTGTTGGGTCCAGTCTTTCAAACAAAGAAAAGCTGAGGCGAATTAATGGTACATTCTCACACACCCACATGTGCAAGCAGGCACACACTCTTACACACACACACACACACACACACACACACACATACACACACATACACACACAACAGCTCTCTAATTAATAGCTCCTCTGCCTCCTGAGTCTGTGAGGCAAGTCCACCCTAATCCCTTGGCACTTAGTTCAGAGTAATCAGCGCACAGCAAAGTCTGCCTTTGGAACACTAATTAGCATCATTGATTTTCTCCTCAGACTCTGACATGCAAATAGCCCCAAAACAAGTCACTTTTTTTAAGAGGCCCTACCAGTCAAAAAAGGACTGTAGTTCATTGTTTAAGCTGCACGAGTTCAAATAGAGACCCGCTTAAAATGTGGGGAGACTATTTCATTGAGTGGGACAGGACGTGATTAGAGCTTGTGTTTACTGACAAATTGGCATATGGTGTTGATTGATAATCATAAAATAAAAAAGTACAACCACACATGAAAAAAAAAACATCATTCGCCTTGTTTAGGGTGAGGGAGATATTGGCTAATGTAGCGAAATAATCTCAAAGCATAACTGGCTTAAAGTGTGTTTACACTGATACACTAATTAAGGTATCTCTCTGGTGATTACTTAGCCAGTCAGTTTAGCAACTTCTCTTTCTGGTAAACTGTGAAGCCTGCAGCCTGAGACAAGCGAGCGTGTGAGGTAACTTCAATAAGAATTGCCAGTGTCCACATGCCGGGGGGAGAAGTAAATTGCAAGTAATGGACTCTGAGAGCGGCGAGATGTTTATCAGACTAAATGAACAGGCTCACACTAGAGGGATGTGGGGCACTGCATGTGTGACAACATGCCAGAAAGAATCCAGATTAGGAATGATGGCTGCCATGAATTTATGTATTAAAAGTTGGAGTGAAGCTATGGCTGATCATTTGGGGCAATCATTTTCATTACGCCTCCAAATGTATGTCAGTCGAGCATGCTTCTCTCATTCTTTTCCACTGCTCTGACTGTGCAAACAGATCCTCATAAACTCACGAAACATATGGCATGCACTACCAAGTTATTGTTTTCTATTATGCACAACAAGGAAGGATTGTGCTATTTTTGTACTAATTAGCAACTGGCCATGTCCAAAACGTGGAATCAAAGTGACCGCAATCATCCCTCGCCTTCTTAACAAGAACGGGTGAGGAAACCATCACAGCTTGACTTAACCAAAACCCTCCACTGGCAAATCCATAAAGGGAAGGAAGAACAAGGAATTAGGGAGATTTTCTGTCTTCCAAATACACAAGCCAGACGCCAATTTATCTCTCTTTTCGTATTCTCTCTCCCTCTCTCTCTCTATTTCCTTGTCTCTTTCCTCCTATTTGGGCTCTTATATTTTTTTTCTCTCCCTCTCTCTCTCACTCTGCGTGATTGCATCCATATGCTCTCCAGGGATAGATGGGGTCAACACCCTACTTACTCACGCCACAGTGAGGCACTGACACTTGTGAGAAAGCCCTTGCACAGACTCGTGCACATGCACACATACACACACAAAAAAAGGACACATGCATTACCCAGTGTGATTGTCTCCATGCAGCAGGCCCAGACTATCCTCCGTGCTTAGCGGAGAGGATGGGCTCTGGGATTTTCATGCCAATGCTTAATTCCGCATCATGAACGTATGGAGTTTGTTACTCCACCTCCTCCTCCTGATACATTTAGGATTGGCCCCTGAAAAGATCTGGCATCAATTAAGTAGCGCTCAGAGGAACTATGCTTGATGGAGCCCAATGGATCCTTCTGCCTTCAATCCCCTCTTTTGTTCAAAAAAGCCAGGAGAGGTCGTAAATTGGAACATGAAGACAGCGCGCAAATTGCAGTCACACTTGCGAGCGAATGGAATCAAGGCCAGGAGAGGGAGAAGGAATTAGGCTGCCCTGCACTAGTGTTCAAAAATCCTTTTGTCTTTCAATCTCAGGAAAAACACAGACACACACACACACACATATATATCTGCAACCAGCCCATGTTGTTAACCGCACAGTTGTGGCCGTGTTCGCAGAGCAAAAAAGCAGATGAGCACACCTACAACCAAGCACGCGAAGGCACACAGACAAGCACGCATATTTTGAGCCACCAAGGAAACATTATAACAGTTGCCGTAAACACAAGCAGTTCAGACAGTTCACTGTCCACAAACCGTGGTATTTCATCATCTTTATTCCTATGGCGGTACTTCTGTGCTTACTCACTGCCCCTGCTCTCACTCTACAACACACACACACACACACACACACACAGACACGATTGAAGAACATCGATAAAATCTGCTATAATGAACCCTCCCATGGACCTTGCCAGTGACCTTTGAGAATCCGATTTACTCTGCCACATCTCTTATCATATCTCTGCTGTCACTCATAAATTATAGCAATATGACAATGGATGATGCATCTACCCAGACCTCCAGCGACCCCCAGTCCGCATCCATTAGTCCGTATGTGGGATAAAGATGAGAACTATTGTATGAATACGAAACGGCTTTAACACACCATTGAGAGCAACAGTTTCTTTACCTTTAAAGGCTACACAAAGCTGTACAGTAACTTAGAGAAATGCTACCACTCAGGGTTTCCATTATCCGTTTTTTTCTTTTTTTTTCCAGAAAAATCTGTTGAAGTCGGACACATTTAGCCCTAATCTCTCTGGTCATAATGCCAGGTGAAAATACCAAACGGAAATTGTTATGTATGAAAAAGGGGATTGAGTTTGTTTTAAGCTCATGGTCGATCATTTCCACAAGACTACAGCCTTTCCCCCGCAACAGACATTTTGTTTCATTCATAATGGCAGCATTGCACCCACAGTTGATGTATGCCCCGATCATTCAAGCTTGCTCACTGGGCATGGCTCACTGGCACACCTAAGTGGAGCAGAGCCATCACTGAGAGGTGCACAGGTGGCTTACAGGTTGAATTCTCGCTCACTAGTAGAGGCCTCGATACCTTTTACTTGGTCATGCATGTTCGCAGGTGGGACACCTCCAAGGGATCGCTGCGCTAGTGACTCCCGCTGATTAAATGGGGTTTTTTCAGAGTTAGGATCTGGGGGGAACAGAGTGAGCCTCCAGCGCATTACACCCTCCCAGTGAAGTGCCTCGCTGGCAGGGAAAAGGAAGCGGCCAGCAACACCATGTGTTAGGGAGGTAGCACATGTCTGTCTACACCCGCCGCAGGCCAACTGTGGAGTTAGCAGGGACATGAACCACCGTGCAGAGGAGAGTAGTCATTTCAAATTAGGAGAACATGGGCAAAAACCAAATGCACAAAAAAAAAAAAGAGCCTTTAGTAGAGTTATTGGTTGCACCTGTGCTTTTCCTGCTTTCACAAGTAAAAATGTCTTTTATTTAAAAATCGTTATCGATCACTGGAAAATATGATACATATGCTTGTTATTGAAGTTTCAACATAAGAGACAGTGGGGACTCGCCTTTCTAAATTGATTATGTTATGTAAATTTGAATGATTGAAAGAATTGTCAAGTATTAAATTAGGTTTTAGAATCGTGAAAAATATGCAGTACTCTCTGGTAGTGTGTCTGCTGGAGACGCTGAAACCACGCCTGCCGTGGTTTCCATGAGATTGATAGCTGTTGTTCACTCTGTCTCCCTCGTCTGTTTTAATCATGGACTGTATATAAAGATGATAATGATGGCTATATACAGTTTATGGAATTAATCCGTTCATTCCCTGATTTCTTAGTCTTTCATGGTTACCAGTTAAGCCTTTTTCACTGCCATCAACTCAACCTCGATAAACAGTGCTATCAATCAATAAAGCGTGTTTGTTTGTCACATGTAATCATATAAAAAGGTGCGATGGCTTGTGTTTACTGCTCCACTGTTGCAGAAAAACTCCACCGCAGCTGCTGACGACGTTTCACTAGTGCTAGCAGGCCTTCTGTCAAGCCTGCGGCCAAACTTATCTGGACTCCCCGTGATTTATCTTCTAGAAAGACGCGCCCATGAGTTAGATTAGTTTTGAAAAGTGACTCAAAAGATAATGCTGATTCTGCAATATTGTACACTGTTGCACATTGTTGTCAGCAGCAGTACTATTTCACTCAAAACAGAGCAGCACTTGACACAGTATCTAGCCTATCTTTCAAAATAAAACCACTATACTGTAGAACTGTGACAAGATGCATTGATACATCACTTCAAGGTGCCAAAAACTCCAGACGTAGATAAGTTTCATTAAATAACACGCACAGATGTCCGGGATTAGCTCATCTTGTCTAAATATTTTCTCAAGAACTGTAAAAAGTTTGTGTCGACTATCAGCAGTTTAGTTTTGAGTTACTTGAAGTACACACTATTTGGCACTCTCCTATCTGTCCTATGTAATGGTTTCAGAGAACGATATAAAATGAATAGCAAATACAAATTGTGTTTAGACAGTGTATTATTTTTACTCATCCAAGAAGTTGTCTTGCCTCACTGTATCAAAGTGAACTATTGCAGCATTATTGCAGTCTTTTGTTGCTATACAGTAGATCTAGATGAAGATATATGCAGTATATGCATTGTTACCATACTTCTAAAGAGCCAGGTGCTCTGTACACAACTGAGCAATACTTTTCATGTGGGGAAGTGGTGGTTTGCTCAAGGGGTCGAGGGGTCAAACTTATTTTAACAAGGAGAGATTCAGTGGCCCGCTACCTCAACCCCACAACTGTGGTCACAAGATCACAGAGGGAGCTCTCAGATTAGCACGCCATCCGTTTTGAGAAATAAGGAGGGTGTTCTGCTGTCTTAATCCTATGAGAGGAAAGACCTCAGTCGAGCCCTTGACCTTGCAAAACCGCAGACTTAACAGAGAACTTTGATTTGTCAACGATGACCACAACAAAGCTGGACGCTCTGGCTGTCAGGGCCGAGGCGGCTGCTGTCTTACACATGTCAGGTGGGTCATGTGACACTGAGGTCACAGGGGATTTAAGATGTTTTCGTGTGCCACATGCTATAGCAATAACAGTAACCCATTACCAGCTTACCCCCAAGTTTAATAATAATAACAATGATAATGTTGCAGGAGGAAACATAAAAATGCAGTTGTATTGTTGTATTTGAGCCTATGGGGAGTTCCTTTAGATTAAAGGTAATTCAGTCAGAGACACTTACATGAAGGATCTGACCATTTAAAGCAAGGCTTTTCTGTTTGAGGGAAAGAAGAATCAAAGTAGCAACAAGGATTCTGCGAAGAGACACACTTTGTTTGAAAGAATATCACAAAAGGAGGAGGCTAGGGTGGAGGGAGCTGCAGCAGCAAACGACAGTGGCATGAGCACAATCAGCAGAGTAACACTGTCAGGTTATAATGTGTACGTCATACACCTGCACGATTAGGGTTGGACGTTACTCGCCACACAGCTGCGAATGAGCCAATAGTTGCGCAGCGCATTGCCAGTCAAGCGTGACTGCAGGGCTCTTCCTGAACCAGCACTAGGCTTCATTTCAGTCAGAAACACGTCAAGGAAATCTGCTGAGACAGACTATCCCCCAAAAACAAAATAACTGCTCCATGTTTAAGAAGTATTAGCATTAGAACCCCAAAACAACAGAGCCACTATGAGCCGCCATCCTGAGTCTTTGAAACAAGCATGTTGCAATTTCCCTTGAATCTTTGTAAAGCCCTTCTCATCTGTGATGAAGATGTATGTGTACATTTACAAGGAATATGACTCCGGTTCTTTGTTGCTTTCAATGTACTTATACACTAATTATACTTATACTTATTGTGTGTGTGTGTAAATTATACCTAATGTATAAGAAGCAACTGCATGTTGCAATTTCACTTGAATGCCAGAAAAGCTCTTCTTCTTCACCTGAGATGTAAAATATTGATTACTATGATAGGAATAGTATCTGATACAAGGGAAATATTTTACAAATAGCCAACCACCACAATAAGCCGGGTGTCAGCTGTAGATTTCATGAAGACATGAACAACAACCATGAACCGAGTTTGAGTAAAGTTTTGCTTGGTGATAAACTAAATGGCATGCATGAGCAAACAGGAAACCCCCCAAAACCTCCACCAGTCCAGCCCAAACTGCAACCTAAAGTGGCGACGGACGACTTTTCCCCCCGTTGCTCCCCTCCAGCGTTTCCAAGCGGTACTGTTGTTTGTGGTGTTATTAAAAGACAACCAGTCCGCCTCAAATATTCAACCATCTGTCTGCTCATCAGCTCCTTGATCACAACAGAATATAGTAACTTTCCCCACTGCTCATTTTAGAAAACAGCTGATGCCAACCAGTGCTCTGCCTGATCTAACTATGCTTAATTTATATTAATTTAATCTATTATTATTAGTATTATTATTGACATCGGGCATTGGGCAGTGGGTGTCCAACGTCAGCTGAGATTGGCTCCACCCTCCCAGGTGCCTCTAAGGATAAGCCTCATAGATAATGGATAATTATCATTTTTATTATTTCATATTGTAGGCTATATGTTATCACTTGGTTGTGATCCCTTGCTTTTTTTAGTATAAAAAGGAGTAAGTATTCCCCCTCAGTACTCAGCAGGCTGCCAAGACAGGCTCAACGTTGCTATAAATTAGGTCTATACCTGCCACATCTTAAAAGGATTTTATCCGCTCCTCAGTCACAGCCATACTTTAATGCTGCGTGAGTTGCATGTTTGTGACCTGAAAATATCCATAAAATAAGCAGCGTAGTTCACACATAATTCACTCTGTGACCCTGTCTACATGCTTAAATCTTTCCGTCTGAAACTGTATTTTCATTAGCTTTCAGGATGTTCTGGAGCATAAACATTAGTCAGTGATAAGCTGAGTTGTGGCTATTAAGCTCAGAAGTCACTGCAACAACAGCTACGGCAGAACAAAAGCACACTGTAGCTGAAAAACCTGGAGGTAATTGTCATTTTATTGTGGATTTCCCGCATTGGCTGTCTGCTCCTTCAGTGCCTGTGGAGGCTTTAGAGATGTTTGTTACCCTCAGCCTCAGGCTAAATGCTGTTTAAAGGTAGTTGGTTCATCAACATGAGTGGCAGGTGTTTGGTTGGGAACTTGATCAACCGCAGTAGAACAGTAAGAACACTTGGCCCAGTCAAGGAAAATAAGATATTATACTTGTGACCTCAAACAAAGGGATAAGTAGTAATTTTCCCACATGCATGAGGCCCACAACACCTTTTTCCTGCAGCATGTTGAAAGCACAGGCCAGAGTGCAATTTTGTTTGTTGTTTCATCACCTACTCATGTTTTATTGGTGGTGACTTTAAAGCTCCAACATCCACCGTATGACATTGACGGTGAGAGGTTGAGATCGGCGGTGAACAGCATTCCCTTTATAATGTCTGTATGAAATATTAGGAGGCATGCTGTACAGTATCCTTCGCACACACTTTCATTTAACAAACTCCAGAGACATTATTGCTTTATATGCAATGTAAAAAAGGTTGAGGGAAAATGTTAGTGGTCAGAAATAAGTGTAGTAGACTAAGGAATGAATGAGGTCATATGTTGATGTGAAGTAGCATAGATATATACTGTAACAGTGTTTAAATCAGCACATCCTCCATCTCACACCATTACAGTAAAATAACTGAGCCATCGTGGTTAAGAAAAAACGGGCAATCCTTGAATAGTATGAACTTCCACTCTGAATAGGCCAAACACACACACACACACACACACACACACACATACACCTTCTTTCCAGCTATGCACAAGACTGATGGAAACCATAACACGGAGCTGAGGTCCTCTGGGGGACTGAGGAACGCCACACACTAACACAGCTCCAGTTACCCTGTAACCCAAGACACAAAACGGCAGAGACAGAGAGACTCACACAGAGCAAGAGAGACAGAGAGAGAGCATGTGTGTGTGTCCGGAGGTAGTCAGAGTGACACCACACACCAGCATGCAGAGCTGGATCAAATACTTTATTTGCAAATAACTGTCAACATTTACTTCAACCGCCTTATGGTACCAGATGGACAGGATTTAGACCATCATGACAAGTCCCACAGTATCATATGAAATCAGTGAAGTCTATGAAATGTATTTATAAGTAATTTATCACCATTATTGACATCTACAGGCCTAAGTGGGAGTTATAGTTATATAAGTCTTCCCACTCCATTAACCCTTGAAACACACACCTGCCGCTTTATGCAATTCTGAAGAGTTGGCTTGCATCAACACTGGGAAATAGGACAGTGGCGTATCCGGAGGTGTTGTGTCCCTCCCGGGTTGTCCACTTGTGCGTGGACTAACAGTTCATAGAAAGACATGTGATTTGACGTGCTTCATACATTGCTGGCATGTGTTTCCCTTTACAAAAGCATATCTACATGTTAAGGATGAGTAAAGACTGTATAACTGTATAAATAACTCTCAGACCTGGATATCTATGAGTAAATTGCGTTATCAATAACATTTTTAAAACCCTATATATTGTACTGGTCCATTGTGTGTACAATTTGCAACCATAGGTATTATGCTTATTTTGTGTTGTTGAGCAGTAGAAAACATAAATCAACAACAGCCCCTTTAAAAGCCCTAAAAAATATGTTTTCTCAAAGGAGTCCTATGAACACACTTTTGGCATGTTCAAAACATTTTAATCATTTCACATGATAGATTTGCATATGTATGTTTCCATGTACTTCACCAAACAGGATTGATAAAAAAGTTTGACCCAAAGTTTGTTGTGGGGTTTGTTTGCTTGTGTTGCAATGTCAGGTCAAATCTGATTTGAATGTTTAACTGTTAATAGATATTACCCACACATGTTTTTTTTCCAAACTGTAACCTTGACTTTTTGTCATGACGAGTTATTAATGTCATACAGAAAGAATTAAGATTTGCTGCAATACTTCGACAATAGTTTTATGGTGCCTCAACTTTCTGACTGACACCGCATTGGCTTTTATGAAAAAGAATGTGTTGCTTCTGGTAGCTTACAATAGATCAGACAATTATTGTAGATAACTTGATCCAAGTGTGCGTGCCAGGAAAAGGGAAATGTGAATTGCACTGAGAGACAAACACAGTGAGACTTTAATGGGAAAAATGAGCATCTCAGAGATCGGTTTATTTAAGTAACACGCATCATCAAGGGAGCTATTTGGAGAGAAACGAAAAGACAGGGCTGAAAATAAAGATTTGAGGCACATCTTCATTAGGTGGAGTAAGACTCTGGGAATGTGTGAGAGAAAGATGGAGAGGGAGCAAAAGAGTCAAGGAGTGAAAGAAGTTAATAACAAAGTAGATAAAATCTGCTTCACCCATTAATCAGCATGCAAGCCAAGAGCAAGAGAAAGCATCTTCCTGATTCTCTCCAAGTACTGAATAAACCCCCTTTATTATTCCTTGTATTTAGTTACACTATCTCACTGTGTTTGTTAATAGGTGGTCAAGAAGGAGGGAGGACAAACACCAGAGGGAGCAGCAAAGAGCAAATGAGGCCGACGCTGGGTAATGGTGATTGACTAAGCCTGTGGAGCACAAACAACACAGCAAAATAGAGTACAATGCCCGTGAACCCAGGGCATTTTTATCTTTCAAACGAAATGACCCCTTTTAACCTCCATAACATTTGAAAGGGTTGCGTAAAGGTTTGCCAGTGAAGAGGTACGTAAAACAACAACAAAAAGTCTACACTCTCAATTAGACAATAACTCAGCACAAAATATTTTTTTGTGACACTGTTCCTTTCCACTGGGGCCAACCAAATTCCAGCAATAGTTAATGTGGTCATTTACATCCACACATCTTGTCCCAGTATCCTTGAGCAAGACACCAAGGCCCCAAAGGTGAATGTCGGTATGATAGATGTCCTTCATAGCTCCATGTTGTTTCTCTCAGCATCATAAACATGTAAACACCTCAAACTCACAGAGCAAAACTAATCCCGGACTCCCCACCTCCAATCTCTCCCTGTATACACCAGGAACAGCTGCTCCCTAGTGACAACGCCATGCTCCTGCTTCGGCTCGCCTCTGAGTCGGCTTCATCAATGTGACATGCTTATGACGGGGTCCAACACCGTCAAGGAAGCTGAGGAAATGCAGAACCAATGAGTCCCAAGTTTCCTTCAGGGAGCTCGCTTGGAGTCTGGGGCCTGTTTGAACTCCATGGCCCCGGCTTTCGGGGCTCTCCAAAATGTTAGCATACAGGGGTAAAGGCCTAATCTCCAAAGTTGTTCACAGACCGGGGAGGTGAGGTTGAAAATGGAAGTTTGCATGGGGAACTGCAAAAATAAATCCCCAAATCTCAGAAATACAATTTTTTTTTTGCCCTTTCTGAAAAGTAATTTAACTCATTCAATTAAATTTCTAACCTAAATATTTTTCTAAATACATTTGAACTTTTTTATATAAAAACATTTGTTAATAAATGTATTTTGTCATATGCATACTGTCATATCTTAAGCACCTATGCACATGTTTTGTACATGTTTTATATTACAATCAATACATTGAATGCATGGCTTCATCTTTGCATATAGCCTTTGCAGTAGTGCCAGAAGCAGACGAGCTTTGGCACTGACAATATATTTCCGGATTAACTTTTCAGACTTCCATCTATATGAACAGAAGAATCAATTTGAACCATCTGCCTGGCGCCTTCACCTATTTTCCTACAATGCAAATTGTGCAGGCAGATTAAAGTAAAAGCACATTCCCAACTAATATGCCAGTATGAGCCCATTCAACTGGGAGGCTTTTATTGTTGGTATGGGTTGCTAAGCGATAGTTGCGCTTTCATTTTAGGGGTCACAAATGTAATGCTCCTAATTTGGGTGGGAGAGCGCATCCATGTAATTACAATAATCTTGTGCTTTCCAGAGTTGACGGGAGTTGTTGCATCATGAACTTGTCATGCAGAAAGGCAGCAGGGAGTGGAATAACATTAATGGTAGAGAGAGAAGGGGGGAATATGTACATATTCAAGAATTTAGAATAAGAAATCAAGCTGGCCAGCTATCTACCAAAGTAATTGTATTACACATGTGTATTTGCAATTAATTTCGACTAAGGACTATAACTGTTATCAGCTGTGCATTGTTGCATATGTGCATCCATGTGTGCCTCATTTAACTTTCAGCACCAAGTGTTTACAGTGTGGCCAAAACCATTCACAAACACAACTGCAGGCCTCATCAAGCAGATTGCCAGACAATACTGTGCCTTCCTGAGGCCTCCGGAAACCTGCTCATCTTCCTCAAACTCATCCCTGCACTCCACATCCCTGACATATTTTCACACTTCTAAACCAAATACAAAAACTGCACTCTACCATGAGCCATTGTGAATATCATTTACATTTTAAGCATCAGCTCATGCTCTTATCCAGAGCAGCTATCAGTGAGAGGGCGAGCAGAGGTCCACAGGATGTTTCAACATGCAGTATGGTCTACCAGAATTTTGTAATATCAGCACAGTCTTAAAATGCAAATGCAAATGTCACGCTATGTGAACAAAAATGGAAATATCTTCAATACATGTTTATCCACAATTAAGGGAAGTTTTCGGTGTTAGGGTCCTGTGTATATTTGTTTGCCTTGATATCCATCAAATCAAATCCAATTCTGCTCATGTTAAGACATTTTCCCTTGAGATTTAAATTTTTACCCACAGTTTTATTAAAATCACGTTGCTCTTTTGAGGGGAACATGCAGGAACCTGACATTACAGTAAATGTCCCAGTGCATTATGTATATGTGTCAAGTAAAGTACATTTTCAACTTTATTTAAAATTGTCTGCATGCACACAGGGCCTTACAGTGCCCAAATTAAATGAAAACAACACCCACCTAAACCTTAGCCCCTCAATGAAGACAAGGAAAAACTCCCAGAAACCCTCAGTTTGAAGGCAAAAAAGGAAAAAACCTTGGGGGCGCCTGCCCAAAGAAGGATCCCAAGACAATCCAGGACGGTCAGTCAGTGGGTGCCAAGAGTGGACTGGTTGCTGGTTTTATTGCAATCATTCCTTGTGTGTTATTGTCTTATGCATGAGCATGGTTTAGTATCGATAACATGCATACTGATATTAGCTGAGGTGTTAGGTAATTATCAGTGTAAGTGTAAGTAAACCATTGGAATCGTTTGCCACTGCTCTACTTGTCTTCATCATCGTCCTCTCTTGATCTTTTCGTGGATCCTCCAGGCTGTGGGTCTTCTTCCTCCACATGCTGCTTGACTTCCATGTCCACCGCCACACTTATTTACACTCATTTATTGAATCAAACTGGAAATCAGTGTTTCAGTTTTGCTTAAATAGTTTGACTTGTTCCATTAAAATTTGTTGTGAACTAATGAACCCAATTCTTACGACTAGGACCATTTTGGAGACTATCTCTCCAACTATCGTAACTGAAAAGTCAAAATAATTCTTAGTTAACATTACAATATTGTCTATCCTACCTCAAATGTTTACTTTTTGACACTAGAAATTCTGAAATTGTATATTTAGTATATTTGTGTTCACATAAAATAAATGAAAGATTAGTCATTTTATTTATATATTTATTAACAGTTTAGGCATTGGGCTCATATGTAGACCATATCACCAGAGGTCCCTTTGAAATAAATGTATAGGCATTAAATGAGTAAAAAGTTGCTGAAGGACATTGTCTGTACTTATTTCAAATAATTTATTTTCAGAATTAATGTGTGTTCATTGATACAAGACCCTAAAAACTCTAAAAACTAAAGTGACACATGCACACACACACACAGAAAAGCTTTATATTTGTATCAAAATTTGTAAGCACCATGTTACAGTAACCACTGATTAAACTACCTTTTTAACTGAGTCGTTCATTATGAACAAAGACTTGACATGCTTAAGCTAAAGTCAACATGTGGCATGAATAGGTTAACACTTCGCCAGTGTTTTCAAACATTAAGTCAACACCAGCACATTAATGTCAGTTTTACATAACGTTACTGTTAAATATTAGCCCCGGTGCCATATTAACTCTCTGAGTGAACAGCCATCATTTTTGCATAGATAATAAAATGTCACTAAGAAATCTTCACTCATTGACAAAAAATATATATAATGGTGTGACTCCGGCAAAAGTTTATATAGCAAAAATTTGGCCAATGGCCATTCTTTAGTGCTTAGTGCTACTAAGTGATAGGGAATCAAAATGTAGTAATATCAGCTGGTTGAAACCCTGACTGTTATGTTAGAGCCTCCCCTTTAAATATATGCTAATTAGAAAAATAAATCTTACTGATGCATGTAGGTAGAACTCAAAACTATAAGGAGCCGATGCAGAGAGCAGACTTATTTAAAATAATTGCATTTCCTTTCAGAACTACATTGCTGAGTACAGTCCAGTGGAAATGCTTTGGGTTAAATAGGTTATCTTGAAGAGCAGAGACCATCTCTTTTCTAAATTTTAATAAGCCCACTTCCAAAGACGGCAATTTAAGAAAGGAGGAGTCACAATCAAATAACTGAGAAATCTTTCCACCGTCTCCTTTTGCTCACTAGCAGTTGACAGTGATACTTTTCATAATTTATAGTTTTGGAATCAGTAACTACTCAACAACTGAACAATAGATAATCTTTGTATTTGTGTGCTTTGTCAAAACATTGTATACACTGTCTCCTGTACTAGCAAGTTACCATTACCATCAATGTCAGCTACCTAAAACCACCCCAGCGAATTATCTTTTATAGCAGTGCTGGTCATAGAGTCAAATGATCTCTTGTTCCTGTTGCCAAGGTTGTTTCTGAATTATCTCTGAGCCAGCAGTCACAGGCACTTCTAGGCTGAATGGTAAAAAACTGACCTGATGGGCAGCAACACTTTAGTCACTGAGAATCAATAGCAGTAGCTAACAATACCAAATCCATTGCAGAGTAAAGTATAGCAAAGACTTTTATAACAGACACATGATAAAATCATGTGACTGTCACAGTATATGTCTTTATTCTAATAAAATAGAATTTTCTAGTGTATAAGCTAAATGTGGCTAGTGTAACTTTTGTTGCTGTTTTCCAACAAGCTGACCTAATATGGCCTTTGTTTTAATTGTGCACTAAGGGAATACCACTTTCATGTTTGTGGGTTAAGTATGGAGCTACAGCCAGGGGAAAATTTGCTTAGCTTTGCATAAAGACTGTGAGGTCTGTGAGGTCAGGGGGGAAACAGCTGGCCCGGCTCTGCCCAAAGGTAGAAAAGTATGCATACCAACAATTCATATCCAATTTCTTTACTACATGCACAAATTATTATATTAAAAAAAAAAAAATGGGGGTTTTAGGGGGCATTATCTACTGTAACTATTTCTTGGCTAACACCAGCTCGGAGCAGTGACTTTCCAGAGGCTTGTCATCACCTTGAGGTTGCTAGGCAACCAGCGGAGAGGCTGCACAGAGGTACCGGGCAGAGCAACAAACTGAGCCCGCTGCATTCTTTAAGCTAAGATAAGCTTATAACCCTTACGGGTCTATCTTCATACTTAATGCACATTAGAAAGGTATTGATCTACTCATCCAACTCTCATCAAGAAAGTACATAAACTTTTATGTTAATACACAACAACAACAACCAGCTCTGTCATAAATGAACATTTTTATCCAGATTTAAGCCACATTTTACGCTAAATCCAAACCATCTTTTGTATCACCTTGACTGTGGAAGAAATCAAAGCTCTCAGTACACTATGAGCATACATTTTTTATTGCATCTTATAACAGGAAATTTAAAGGAGAGTATCACCACCAACCAGCACAAGCCTAGGTTCTTATTTAAGACTATTGATCATTTAGTCAACCATGGTTCTCCTGGTGCCCCTATCGCCTCAAATGCAGACTGTGAAATGCTTTAAACCTTTTTTATTTACAAAATTGAGGACATTCATTCGAAGACTTCTTAATCTGAATTATCTTGTCCTCAACTGGATACTTTACTTTTTTATGGAAATTACCATACAAGAATTAATTGAAACCATCACACACGACACCATAATCAAATCCACTGGACATAAGACTTATCAAACCTGGTTTTGATCCCTCTGACCATAGCAATTACAGACCAATTTCTAAGCATCCCTTGGTCTCAAATACCTTTTTGGTAAGTCTTGACAAGTAATAATATCAGGTTTGAAGGCTGATACAGGTGAATGTGCGGTGCTGATTTTGCTTATTGCTTCTTTTGACAGATTGGATCATAGCATTATTATTGAAAGGTTGAGAATGTGGGTCGGTATCTCGGAGACTGCCCTGCAGTGCTTCTCTTCATACTTTTCTAACAGAGAATTCATTATGTCTGTTTATGGCTTTACCTCCTATCAAACATTCTCAAGGTATGGGGTGCCGCAGGACTACATTTTAGGACCAATTCTTTATGGACTAACTTTAGGCCACATTATTAAACAACATTATATTTTATTTCATTGCTATGCAGATGACACGCAGCTGTCCTGCAAACCATTTGAAGTAGCCAAGTTATCTTCCCTGCATAATTGCCTAGCTGAGGTTAAGGATTTGATGGCAGAAAATTCTCTTCAGCTTTACTCTTCCAAAATGGAAACCTCTGTGTCATTTTAGATCAAAACCTCAATCTTGAGTCCCATGTTACAAGGCTACTACATCAGTTGTGTTATTCCCATTTGTGAAATATTGAGGGAATTAGATCTTTTATTACTTTTAATGATCTTCAATAGTTATTCATGCTTTTATCGCTTCTAGTTTGGATTATTGTAAGGCTGTGTTTACATGCCTAAAAGTGACATTATTTTATGGGATCGTCTCTGTATTCAGTAGGTCAGCCTACTATACAATGCCCCATCCTAAAAATGTGAATAAGAACAGTGATAAATGTTCCTGTCTACATGTATTTGGCTGTCGGGGAAGTGCCATGCATCCCTGTACAATGATGACCACTGATGTCACAGCAGGTTGCCATAGGACCCAAAGATCTGGCCAGAGCTTTGCCTGTGAGTAATTACTCTCCTCTATCAAAGGAACCTCAGAGAAGACATGCATCACTCATTTACTAAAGAAGAAAAAAAATCTCATTGTCTCACAATGGCACCCAGGAGCAGTGTGCAATTAATTGATAAACGCCAGGACGTGATGTCCCGTCAGATAGTATGGAAGTGCTACAAAAGAGCGCACTGGGGCGTGAATCAAAGACTGAAAAATGCATTAAGAGAAAGTTAGTGAAATGCCATTAACCTACCAAAGCCCTCAACTGATAGTGGAGGGCAATACCGTGAGTTTTAAATTGCACCAAGCCCTCGAGATTATGGCAAAGTCTGTAAGTCTTCCATGAAAGGCTGCAAACCCACTTTGATTGCTTCTGACACAGGCTCATGAAGTTCCATGAGCAAGACTTTGAATCTGAAAACCATCATTAGGGATGCGGTAAATGTGTTTTGACCGAGTGATTATTGTATATACACATGTGCTGATTTATAATCAGATTGAAATTTTAGGGGGAAAAATCATACGTTTCTTTGGTTTGTTGTATTGTAAATACTGTGCGCATGCCAGCATGACTACATGTTTCCTATAATAACCTTAGTATTAGTCTCTTCTCAAAGGGCACCATCAATAAAGCTGAGGGTTGAATTCCTTTTCTAGGTAGTGGATGACCAATCGATAGACTTGGCAAAGAATAGAAGCTCTCCTTTTATTCAGGAATTTGGTAGTCATACACACACAAAAACATATGTTTAAAAAAGTACTCCTCCTCCCACAAATAAACACACGCAAAGAGACACACATCCTCATCTTGCTGTAGAGATTCCCCTGGTTTTGATTAATCTCTGCCGTCAGGGGGAAGTTCCTGTGTTTGGGTCTCAACAGGCAGGTTGCCCACTCTACATCTGGAAGCTCTAGCCCTGCCATCTCCAGACACACACACACACAGACACACTTGTACACTAAAAGGCTGCTGCAGGCAACACACAAATCACCCAAAAGCCCTCTTCCACCATACACCTTCCCCACATTTGCTACCTTTGTTTTCTCCTCTGTAACCAATTATCCCTGGGATTCAAATTGTCTTTAGATGTTTAGAAGTCTCTCTTCTTTTTCCATTAACTATTGGAATTTTAAAGAGGCAGTGTGCGTTTATTATATTGCAGTGTCCTGCATTTTAAGATGATATTGATAATTCCTTTGAAAGTCCTTTGAAAAAAAATTAAACCTGAAACAAATAGGTAAACCAGACAGTTCTTGGCCATGTATCTTAGATTGCTTTTGTTGTTTCTCGTATTTTTGTTGCCAGTAGATACTGTAAATGACCACAGTAGACAATGTGATGTTACAGTAAGGTATCTCCGGCTGCTAGTTTAGATTGTTATGGCAGAAAATTGTCATCCATGTGCAACATCGACACAAAATGCCAGGTTTTTGTTGTCAGTTTTGCATGAACAGAGCTTCTTTGTGGAGCTGCCACTCACAACAAGAATCGTACAGGGATTATCCATTGTAGCAGAGAAAAGGATAACAAATTGACATACTAGAGTGGCAAAGCCATGATTACTTGACATGTCAGAGTTCACTAACCAAATGCCGAACTTTGACTGTACCTTTGCACTCATTTTGGGAAATAAGGCTGCACAATTAATAATTCCACTCTGCAAGCATAAGGTGCGTTGATTGCGCATCATTCATGTTTGTGCGACCAATTCAATAAAACTGAGGTCCAATTACTTGCTGTGACCGAACTAATAATGCAGCATTTGTATTTGGTTGATCTATGCATAACAGCAAGTTTACTGTTACTACTGAACCGTACTGTATATTCACGTGTGCAGAAAAGCAAACATTTTCTTAATATTCGTATATCCTTAAATAACAACCACAATGGATATGAGGAAAGACCAGAATGTAACCAGAATGTAGTTAAGAAAGTGTCATCGTCCATTGTGTTCAGTCCAAAGCACACTGCATATAGCTCTACTTTACTGTTGTACTATACTGTACAAACCATGAATAGACTATAAACAGATGCAAAATTCATGTTTAGCTGCCAAATCCTGTGAGTCCTTGTGTCCTAAGCTCAGACAATAACTTTCACTGAAAGCAATGTCCTCAATGCAATAAATCAGAGTAAACACAGCCAGTAGCCTCACAGCAGTGTTTTAACACCACATTGTATTTACGGATTGGACCTTTAAGGAGTTAACGGGATTCTGTCTGAACTGAATGTATACAGTATGTGGTGTGTTGGTGTGCCAGGAACAGGCTTACTCCACCATTCTTCATAAATGAAAGCCAAGTGAACTCAGATCCTGTAGGGGATGAGTGTGTGCTGAATGAAATCAGAGCATGCTGTGAAATAAAGCAACAGTGGACATTCTTGGAGCACTTGCTTTTAAAACAATTTCAAACCCCACTACTGTCATTGTTTACTTTCAGACTGAGACACTCTTTCCATCATGGGAGATGAAATCAATTGCCATAGTTCTTGCTGTAAGGATTGGCAGTATATGTGAGACTTTTATGGGTATTGTGGAGGTTGCAGGGGGTTGGCTTACATTTGCGGTATTCGTCTGAAAGGTATGGAACATTTAAAACAAATTTCAGACATTGTTCAGGTATTATGGGTTATGTGAAGTTGTAACATCTACAATCATATAATTGATCAAACATTTTCAAAGATCATAAACCCATTATTAAATGAAAATTACGGCAATTTGAGGATTTATTGTTGAGAGACAGAATTGGTTTGGTGCATTCATACAAGGGGGGAGATGAAATATTAAAGACAACAAGACATGTTGTAATGTGCTCAGAACTTTAACAAAAAAGCTTTATTATGTGCCGGCTATTATTTTGAACAAGTACGTGTCTTTTGTTCTAATAGTCTGCCTCATTTTGAATTGGCACTCTTTAAATGTTCATATGACATCCAAGAGTAAGAGAGCGAATGTGTGACACAATGGTTGAGAGACTGGCCTGTTCTGGCTGCTCCACTTTGACCTTTTTTGTGAGCGAGTGAGACAGGCCACCTTTCATTCCCAGACACTTCGTTAAGTCAACTTCCTCTCTCCCCTCAGACCAGAGTGTTATTGTAAAGTGTCACTTGGTGCTGTCAGAGACAGAAGAGATTGTTCTGTTACTGCATGTGTCTCTGTGCAGGCCTGCTTGTGTGTGTGTGTGTGTATGTCCCACATTATGTCCATATATCTTTCCAACTGACTTGTAAGGAGTCGTGTGTGGAGGTGTGTGTGAGTATGTTTGTGCGGCTACAGAGGGTGCCTGTCTGAATGTTAGCTGTGACATGACACTGCCCCTCAGTGGACCGATGCCAGAATGCAACATGAATAGATGGAAGAGTGAGGCGTTCTCCACTGAGACTCCATTACATACTTAGAAACAGCTGTTACATATACAGAATGTACTGCATTTTGAATTGCATTAAGTAATCTGTAAAGCCAGGAACAAGAAGAACTCTGAAAGGTACCTGGCACATCTTACAGTGGCCTGCAGCTGACTGATACTTTATTGATGCTTATTATAAACAATTTTACCGCACAATAAAGGATAAACTTCACAATGGAAAACACTTTCTAACTCAAGTTTTAGCTTGATTTGTCTTAAAACGGAAATTAAACCTTTTACACTCTCTGTTTTTAAAGAATAATTTATTATTTCAACTCATTTAATCTTAGCATAGCGTAGTAGTGATGAGAAGAGAATAGCGCTCTCAGGTCTGAATGTTAAATATGAAGCTGCCCCCAGTAGCTGGATAGCTTAGCTTAGCACAGAGACTAGAACACTGGAAACATTTCTGGCCGGGTCTCAGCGACCTGGAGTCATGTCATCACCCTGAGGTTGCCAGGCAACTGGTGCAGACTCCAAGAGCTGGTGGACACATTTTGTTACCTTTGGAGAGAGCGTAGGCTTGCTGCTTCCAGGTCTGTAGTCTTCATGCTAAGCTAAGATAACAAGCTGCCGGGGGTAGTTTCACATTTAATGTGCAGACCCGAGGCTGTTACTGATTTCATCTATCTCTCGACATAAAGCGAATAAGCATATTTCTCAAAATGTCAAAATATTCCTTTGATTTAAGGATTAATTTTCTATAAAAGTTACAGACACATGGGCACTGACTGCTCTAATACCTGTACATTGAACCATCTATATCCCTTTTTGCTGCTTGCATTAACAGCACACTTTTAAGACACAGGATATCTGGTTCCGTTACCACAGTGGAATTTTGAAACACTTCAATTATCGTGTGCATAAATTATCAGAGCGTGACACCACTGGGGCAAATTTTAGAAGATAATAGTTGTCTTAATTTAAATTGCCACTGCCGAGCAAACTTTGCTTTGAACTTTGAACATGCTTTTCACCATGAAGTCACCCCAGATTGGTCCCCTGGGTACTTTGGGCGGAGAAGGTTATGAGAGTGGACGGATTCGTGGACAAATGAAGGTGATGACACAGACGGGCCGAGCGAGCGCGAGAGACAGAGGGAGAGGGAGGAAACAATGTAGTAAAAGAGATGACAATGTCGATAAAGTGAAATTGGAGATCAAGCCAACAGATGGAGGAGCAAAGAATGTGACCTGCCAAGTTGCTTGTGGCACCCCCGGAATGGATAGACGGATACGTACAGTCGGGAGATAAAAAGGGAGGGAGAGTGGGAATGACAGATGCACGGCGGGGAAGAGCCAGGGAGGGGGGAAGGAAGAGACAGCGAGATGAGAGGGAGGAAGTGAGTCTAGCACAAAGGGGAAACGAGCAGGAGATGAGTGGGCAAGCTAAAGGGGGAGATCTGTGAAATCAAAATATTACAGTACATGAAGAAAGGAGGAGATAGTGAAAACGAGCGCAGAATTCAGGGAGGGAGTTCAGGAGAAGCAGGGGGTAAAGTGAAAGAGGGAAGCAAGAGAGCAGGGGAGAGGCCACAGCTTGCCTTCCTCCGATTCAGATGTGGAACAATAGCTGCCTATCAGTCTGTCAGCACCTAAAGGCGCAGAGGGAGTGAGAAGGTAGGAGTGACATGGCGCTAGCATCAATGAGCTATTGTGTGAGCATGAGTATCCACCGAGCCAAATCTCATTCGGTTTCCTATTAAAAAGTTCTAACACCATGAGTAATGGCTGGAATTTGGGGACACTGTTCTCTCTTAAAGCCTGTAAACAGAGATTGTGCAGATGCATGTAAACTGTGGACGCATGCATGTGTCTCAGTGTGACCAAGGCCCACACATGCACATCATGCGAGTTTTTGCAGACGCACACGCTGACAGACTTATACATACGCACACACAAAAACAGGCACACACACACACACACACTTAGATATTGAACAACGATGTCCTCTAATGATTTCCATTACCTTCCTCCAAGCGCAAGTTCTGTTTCTATTTAAACTTTTATTGTTTCTTGACAACATGCATTAAAACAACAGAGAGGGGAGGAGGACTGGAATTAACATTCAGGCATTCAAAATAGGCACTGTGTGTATGCATGTCTGTGTGTGTTTCTGTGGTTTTTCCCCAAGAGACAACAATCATCAAGCTACCAATGTGCTGTTAACATACAAACATACACAATTGTCAGCCACTGCTCCCTGCACCCGTCACAGATACAAACTAAAATTCAAAGCTGCATGCTGTATATAAACATGTATATGATACACAGTACAGTTATCCACACAGAAACCGGTGGATTATACTGGTAAAGCATTACGTGCCCAGTGCATGTTGGCTATTGTTGGACCAACTTTTGACCTCTATGAAGAAGGAAACAGCGTCTGACTACACAATAAAATCTTAATCCCAAAGGGAACATCTAATGGTCACAGTGACTAACCCTCTAACAAAGCCACAGGTCTGAGCAGCAAATCCAACTGAGAGGGCTTGCGCATGTCCCCAGGATCCCTATGTATTCACTTCTTTTAATTTGGTAAAGATAAGATTGTGAGCCAAATCTACTTAATTTAATTCCACTTAAATCTCCCCTACTAATGGACTGTACTATCAGATGTTCAAACAGGACTGCTGTCTTTTAGTAAAGCATTCCTAATTGAATTAAGTGTCATGTATGCATGTGTGTGGTTTTACGCTCTCTTTAAGGACAAAACAACTTAATTAATGCCCTCTATCTGCAACTGCTAATTAAAGCATTGATATATCTTATCGCGCGTTACAGTCGCAAAGATTTGACATTGACATACAGTGAACACATTTGAACAAAAGACGCGAGTAAACTAGTAGACCACAGCTGGGATCCTATAGGAGCATCTTACAGTAAGTGCTAATTTGTTGTTTTCACATATGCTATGATGATTATGCTGCTGTTTCTGATGCTATGTAATTAGATTTAATTACTAATTATAATTATATAATTTAAGAACTAAGCTTTTTATGTCTTTCGTGTGAAATGTCTTGCAATGCCAGTTACACAGTTTTTGAAAATTTGAAAATGCCAGTTAGTGGGGGTTTATCAACAATTCTGACTCAGTAGAGTCCTTCTCCACATTTCTTAAAATCTGCTTGAAAATGCATTTTTTATTAGTTAACAAAGTATGTACTCTGTCTGGTTTTTAGGTCAGTACTGGCTGGAATTACATGCACAATGTGAAAATGTGATGATGACTAAGGAAAGAAATATGTAACTATGTGAAAAAACATGTTTTTATTTCTTTATAGCTAATGTTTGCATTGCACTCAGCAGCAAGAAAAAAAGGCTCTTAAAGACTTACACTGTATTTGCTTAATCTTCAATGTAAACTACTTCACTTAAGTCTCAACATCTGGTGAATTAATGGTTAATTGGTGGTATCGATTAATTGATTGGGGGCTATATAAATGTTACTTATTGCAACTTTAAACTGTTCTTGTTGCACTATCCTGTTTTCCCTTTTTTCTCACTAGCTCAGAAGACTGGTGGATGGTGGCTTTGGGAAATGCATATATTTGAATTAGAAACATTTCTGGTCTATTAAATTGACTAGAAACATTCAGTTAATTGAAGTAAACTTACAACATACTCAAAATGAGGCTGCGAACCTCAGCGCGGCCCCTGCTATAGCTTCATCAGCAGCTGAACGAATACGCTTCCCAAGTAATTTTGACAAGGTAATCATTCAGGACACCAGGCAGAGCTTATAGCAAACCATCCGTTTATTTGACTTCAGACCACTACATGTAAAAACATAGCTTTTCTGTGACCTGTTAACATGGTACAGTTATTAGCCTGGCTTTACCCCAGCTCTGTATGCACCCGCTCGGTTCATTTCTACATGTAGATCTGCTCTTGGTGTGCAGTGTTCAAAGGCAAGGTCAATGTGGTTCTGGTTAGGAAGGGAAACGGGCAGACAAAGAGGCAAGAGAAAAGAGAGCGGCCTATGTAAATGTTCTCTTAAATCAACATGTTGGAGCACACTTTCCCCGATGATTTTGACATACAGAACTATAAACAGTGTAAAATAAATATCTGCAAACGATAAAGGAGCACTTTGGGGTTTATCAGTCCCGTGTGTGAGTGTGAACAGTTGAGTGAGGCGAGTGGTCGCTGAGTGTGTTTATGTGTATGTTAATGTATATATGTGTGTCGTAATGGGAATTTAAGGTGGAAGACTAAAGAATATAGGCATATGTTTGTCTGCCATGCAACCATGCGTCTGCTAGGGGTGTGGCGGTTGGGGTAGGGAGGTAAGTGACGGCGGTTTCTTGGGCGTCTTTTTAGGAGTTGTATGTATAAATATCCATGAAAAGCCACATTTAGAGAGCCAGCCAACCAGCTAACCAACCAGTCACACACAATGCCAGACATTCCACAACCCTCATTTCCCTCGACATTTCCTCTATTTTCTCCCTTACCAACAACAACAACTTGCTTTGATTCCATATCAACTTGTTATCTGCACAGTTTTACAAGCAAATGGGAAATATTACAAGCTCTGGTTTCTGGCTCTGCATTACTTATGCTCTTTGAAGTGTATGTTTTCTCAAAGAAAAACATCCTTCTCATGAAATCATTTAACTTAGTCTTAAAGAGTCATAAAATCTTTTTACTGGAATAAATTAATTCCCATGCAGAGCAACATATTTTAAATAATATTCTTAAGTCATAAACATAATCGGCAGTCGTATTTTGACGGTTAAGCCACTTCAAACAAAGTCAACAAAGTGGTAAACATGCAATGCAAAGAAGTGACATCTCTTCCCTAGTTTAGTCTTCATGTGTTTCATGCTGTTTTCCAGTGCTTGAGTGGTTTTGACAGTTACTATCTTTCTTGTTAATTCAATACACCAAATTAGATTTTTCATTTCATTGTAAATTGGTAAACTGTAATAATTAATATGGAAAACCTCACCTAAAGAACAAATTATTGCTACCATGACACTGAATCTTACCACTATTACAGTGCAATATTAGTTACTGTCTGTTATGGGAAAGTTACTGTCAAACTCTAGCTGGTAAAGCTACAAGCTATTCTTCCTTGGGAGTAGTGGCAGTAGTAAATGTATTTTGATTATAGTTACTTTGCTTGGGTGTGTGCCTGTGTAGAATGATGTATGTGCAGTTTTCATATTCCTTTGTTCATTCAAATTTATTTCACTGTGTGTAGGATCTGAATTTCTGAATGTGATCTGAATTTCTGGCTTTAGCGCCCTGTAGTGTTAATATCAGAAAAGGACCAATTTTGACAGGGATTTTCTCAGTTTAAAAAAAAAAATCATATCAGAATATATATATAAAAAAAAAAATATATATATATATATATATATATATATATATATATATATATATATAAACACAAAGTGGTTTTAAGCATCACAAAGATTACATCACATTTACTGTTATCATTATGGATTGACCAAGTAATGGTGATTGGGTTATTTTGTAATTGGAGCTTCATAAAGTATATCATGCTTTATGAGAGGAGTCTGCATATCTGTTGAACAGAATAGCAAACAATAGACTATAGCATAGAAGGACACAACAGAAGCCTGAACATTTGCAGACAGGTTTCCGTAGGTCACTGGTGTGAAATCGGCTCGCAGCCCACATTTCCATATTTTGAGTTAGAGCAGACCAAGCACACAAGTCAGTCAACCGTTCTGCTCTGCCCTGCGGACTTTCCATCTCCACATTCTCCACTATCTGACTGACACGCTGTGGAGCAGGAAGGGTGGGATGTGCGTTCAAGAGCAACGATGGTTTTCACGGTCACAGACCACTGCACGGGACCCTATAAATGTCATTCTGCCTGGTGGGAGGAGGGGACGAAGATGGGGAGCTAAAAGCAGGATCACCCCAGCGATAATGTGTTCCACAGCCGCTGCAGTGTAGCCACCTGCAGGTTTAAATCAAATCCCACCATCCCTTACCCCAACACTGGTGTCAGAGACGGAGATTGAACTGCGAAAGTCTGGCACTCAAACCCAACATGCCCTCACTCACAGGAGCGTTCCTGTAATGTGGGGATATA
The DNA here is from genome assembly GCA_031216445.1 of Lateolabrax maculatus. Classification (NCBI taxonomy): domain Eukaryota; kingdom Metazoa; phylum Chordata; class Actinopteri; order Acropomatiformes; family Lateolabracidae; genus Lateolabrax; species Lateolabrax maculatus. The sequence continues at coordinate 11,545,939 of CM062196.1, forward strand.
TGGAAGTGGGGAGAGGAAGGAGTGGTGGTGGGGTTACTTCCCAGGCAAAGCTTCTCAGGAGGAGTACAGTTCCAAACCACATCGGTGTCGCACAACCACTTTGTGGACAGCCTGATCCTGGTTAGTGTTGGTCATAATTACAGCTAGCAGCAATCACACAGAGCATGGAACCTCAGTAAAATAATCCAGCATAGCTCTGGTATTGGTGGAATCGGGGTTTTACTTTTGGAAAACTTCGAAAGTAGATCATGTTTCTGTTTGTGGAGATGTCTCGTTAGTGAGCAACCCAGTATCACATATTTCTGTGTGATTTATGGCCACTTTGAATCTGTTTGGCATGGTCAAGCAGTTGGGGGATTTGTATGCATCACTATAACGGAAGTAATTTCGAGTATTTTAAGCTGCTATATCAAAGGAAATACGCTTTGAGATCAAAAGAGCAATTGGACTTTATGATTCATTTTCCAAAGGTTTCAGTGTGCTGTGTGACATTGTGCAGTGACATAACAGTTGAAATTGGCTGGCAGTGTTAACAAAAAAATATATCAGCCTGGCTAGTCGCCAAGTTTTTCAAAAAGGCTTCACTCATCCATGTGCTTATATGCACATGTGCAGCTATCAGTGTCTTTATGTTTATTTATCTACATCTCAGCCTGCTGCTGAGCATTAAACCGCAGCGATAATAATCAGAGGTGCTAATGGTTACCAGTAGTACATAGTTCTTTTAGCAGTATGCTCCTACACACACAAAAACAAACATAGAAACGCACACACACACACACACACATGCAGAAACATACATACACACACCATGTCTGGCAGGGCTAATCCAAACAGCAGGGCTTCTGACTAGGCTTCCTCAGGTGATGCTGGTGTCAGTGGCCCGTTGCCCTGAGGGTACCAGCCCATCACTCTGCCTGCAGGGCCTGACTGGATCTCCGAGCCCCGAGGGCAGATGCTCCTCTCCTCCATACCCAGCCATCGGCTTCTCTCTGCTGCATTATTGATGAGCTCCTCTGCCCTGCGGAGCTCTCTAACAGCCTCTGCACTCCAGATGGATTCTACGGCTAGAAGAAGTTGGATTGGAGTTTAGGAATTATAGCAGGGGATGTATATGTGTGCAGAGTGTACAGACGTGTGTATGTATGGATGAATGGACAAACAAGCAGGTCTGAATAAGAATGCATGAGTGCTTTCTGGCTCCTGCACTCTGCCCAGTAGCCGTGTTTAGTAAAACAAGGTGTGGTGTGAAATCACAATCACGGATGGAAAATGCTGATATGCGGCTTTTCTAACACCACTCATGGGGACTCAGGAGGGCTTGAAGAAAACCTTACCTCCATATCACCACCATATCCAGAGGGAAGAGGGAAGCCTTCCGAAAGGATTTCAAAGGAAACAGAACTTTGCACATAAGTCTGCATCCTGTGTTGGATGGAAAATGACAGAAAAGTGTGTTCTGGAGTGTACAGGTACTTTAAGTAAGTCTGAGAAAGTGAACTTCTGAATGCACAGTACTGTGTGGAAAGATGACGAGTAATGGTCTTGTCTGAGAGAAAGTTAGCTTCCAGCCAAAAAAACTGCAACCCTGGGAGCCTTTAACTGGCAGGGATACCATAAACCCTCCTTTTTAAAAGCCATAAATCAACGAGAGTAGACTGTACTTTTCAAATAAATACCGGGCTCAGGAGAAGGGGGAGCAGGATGGGGGGATAAGGGGTCGGATTTTGGGCAGTCAAGCGCTGGCAGAGGATTGTGGCTGTGATGACATCATGGTATGAAGTTTAAAAATTCCCCACACAGTGATAGTTGTTTGTAAGCCCTATCATTTGACCTTCTAAAACACTTAATGTTCAAACTAACTACAACTAGTTGCATGTGTACAAACTCTAGTATACTGTATGTTCTTGTATAAAAGGAAATAAATGGTAACCTTTTAAAAACTCTGCAGGTTACCTTTTATTTTAGGGTTAAGACATGGATTTTACTTTTTTTTTTTCCTACTGATCTGAGTTTTAGGGGAATTTGGTCCTTGTCAGGGAGCAGCTTTATACATTGCTTACTGGCTACTAAGAAATGTGTGCAGTACCAATAATATTTGCATACTTTTTAATATGACCTAACACATTGATGGAAATTGGTGGCAGTACTTGTTGAAGAGGATGTTGCCAGTTTTCCCTATCTGTCTTCTATAGTCCAATTTCTAATTGTTGACTGTTGAATTCTTTTACTAATTTTATTGTTTAACTGTCATGTTTGTGCAATGTTGTGTGTGGAATGTATTTTTATTTGTAGCAATGTTTTTGCTATCAGCTGTACATTTGCTTCACGGGAGTGCAATTTGGTTTGTGTACTTTTTTACTAAATGTCGCCTTTATGATCTGTTTGAACTCATAACTCTTTGGCTGAGGGAATGCGTGAACTGTCTACACTTTAGAGCCCACTGTTACACAGTATAGTGATTTATAAGTACTTGTAATATATATAGTAATATATATTACAAAGGGGTTTCCCTTTTGAATGAGTTATAGTTTATCAGTGGGGGATCAGTTAAGATCTGAGGTAAATGGGTGGCAAGCAGGGGGTACGACTTCATGCAAATAAAAGACACTTGAAAAAACACAAGTTAATCTGATATAGTGGGGAGGAAAGAGGAGAAGGATAGAGGAGGAGGGTGGAGGGGAGCAAGTGTGCAAAGAAGTTGGGTTTTGAAGTGTAAGAAAGGAGAAACAAATGAGAAAGAATGCGAGAGAAAAACAGAAGAAGTAGCAGGGAGGAGAATAAAATCAAAGTAAGAAGACAAGAGAGAAGCTCACTGGAATATGGTCCTCCTTTGTTTTGCTTTTTACAGTCTGTGAGATCACGGTCAAATGATGATAGCAGCCCAGCTTTCGCACTGCAGTACACGAACATCTATAACCTGATTTGTAGGGAAGGGAGAGGATTGCCTCTGGGCAGCAAGCACAAGTTTGCATACTGCAGTTAGCCTCAGCCAAGCTCAGCCAATGCCGCTTGTCTCTGTGATTCCCGGTGCTGTTTGTGGGCAGAGAGCCTGGAGACTGGAGCTGTCAGGGCCCTGCCTAAGACGCCAGGCTCTCTCCCCTTCTCTTGCCCACCCGCAATTTCCCTGGCTCTCTCCCCCCCTCCTCCCCGCCTCCACCACCACCTCCTCCGCCGCTGCCTCAACACTCCCCAGCCAGCAGGCCAGCACGGCTCCTCCAACCACTGTTTTGACAAGTGCTTTAGACATAATGTCACAGGGAACCCCCCGGCCTGCCAAAAATGCTAACTAACCATAACACTAATTAGTCAGCGGGAGAATGGGGTTGGAAATGGTAGCTTGAACAGTGAGCAGGGCTGGTGGCGGCCATTGTGGGGAGACTTGGACTCCATCCTGATTGACTCAGTGAAAAGAGACCAAGAAGACAAAGAGGGGAGGGGAGTCAGTTGGAGGGCAAGAGTGGAATTTCAGGGACTCCATTTCCCTGATTCGCGGATGTCAGGGTGAACAGCAGGGCTTTCAGAGGGTGGGTTGAGTTTCGCGCGGACCGTCCCTGGTGTGTTCCCCGCCCACTTATCTCCGATACCATCAGTGTCAGCGGGGTTACGTCTCCAATAACCGTTTAATGGTTTCATCGCCCGTGTCCCCAAGACATTTTATAAGACAAATAAAGTCCTTTCTCTTGTTACTTCGAGGTTTCTTTTTTCCTATGGATGTTGACTCAGTAGGACCTTTTGGCCAAAATGTTAGAGCTGCCAAAGAAGATGGATACAGTATTAGAATTATTGAATCGTAAGCAAATTGTTGATGAATGACCATTTTATTCAAGCCAGTTGGATGACTTTTCGTCTTGCAGATGGTAAAAGTATAAATGTGAAATTTATGAAGAGGGAAATTAAGTTATATATGCAGAGAATCAAGTAAATAGTTGTACTTATTGTTTTTGTGGATATGTGCAACATTCAGTAAATTTGTCCAATTCTTAAATAACTTCTACTTATCTAAAACACGTGGGGAGAATAGGAGTCAAAGAGAGTGCCCTGCAGCTGCTTTCAGAACAGCAAACACATGCCGTCAGCAGAGTAATGACAGTCTGATTGGCCCCTCTCACCCACACGAGGACGACAGTGGAGCAACTGACCCCGTCTCTAAGCAGTTAAACGATGTCTCCAAGCTTTCAAAAAGCCATGTGGCCTACCAAGAGAATTTTCCCCTCCCATGTCGTCTTTATGGGCACACTGAGTTATTTGCTTATATTGGCTTAGTGTAGTAAGTAAGGGAACGGAGACAGGAGACAAAGCAGTAAATGAACTATTTATTTGTCTCATAATGTGCCAAAAATAAACCAGAATTTGAAAATACATTTTTCATAAAAATGTCATGTGAAAATAAACACAGGTCAATGAATTGCAACAACATCTTTTAAAAAAAGACATTGCATCAAACAATTTACGAACCTGAGAAGTAGTCCTGCAAGCAAGAATAAAGATATGTGGTTCCTTGTAACACTTTTTTCATCAGAATTCTACTTTATAGAGAAAATGTGATCGAGCCATGGATATGATTGTTTAATGTTTAAAGCTGTGGGAGGTTTGTGTTCGTGGTTTGGTTAAATATCATGCAACCACTACCGGAGTTTATTGTTAATGGCACAAACTTAGTTTCCAAAATGAGCCACAGCGCCGTCCTGTTACTCATCCAATAGGCTCATCAGTGTCTCTTCCTGACTGTGAATTTGAATATCAGAACCTTAACATAAACTGTGGCAATCAAAGATGTGAGAAAGGCGCCTGAGTCATTTGAGGGTGGAGGAGGAAGAGATAACGTTGATTTTGGTTGGAAAATAAAAGGACACTGGAAGTTGTGAGCAGTGTTGAACTGAATTACAATAAATGGAGACTGGGTCATTAATCAAACATGGAAATCCCGATATACATACACTTACAGGAACATATTAACATACACTGTCACACATCCAAAGCTCATGTTACTTTTCATGTGCACACACATTCCCACTCAGTTTCTCTGCAAATTACGCTGGAGGCAATCTAGTTTCTTTATTTAAACGATGAGAATTTTCATACTGTAAGAAATGCATAAACAATTAAGTGACCAAATTGTTGTGCACCGATGTAGAACATTAAATAAAAAGTTTCTCTTGTCTCTGTATTCCCATTACCTCAAATCCCCAGGATGGATTCAATAGGATTTAATTCAATAACAATGTTCTTCGCTGTAGAAAAGCAAAGATATGGTGATTTGGAAATGATAGGCTTTCACAGAAATAACATTTTCAAAATAGGGACATGCTTTTTATTACTAGCTTTGGAAGGCAGAGTAAGAATATATTTGGCAATGTTGCATGAAACCCCAAAACACCCGTAAACACCTATCAACAGGCACTCACACAACCCCTAAAATCCATGCATAAAGACAAATACATAGTATTAAGGAAGTGGTATTGAACACATAAGTGATGGACTGCACAGTAAAACCCTAGACATAATCTTGGATGTATTACTAGTCAATTTTATTTGTGTGTTTATCGAGGGCTTCAACTGAGTGGTAAAATATAATCATCGCTCTCTGATCCACTGCTGCTTAAAGAGTATATGATGCAATGTGAAATGAAAAACTGAGTGTCATTATATTGATGACAAGTGAACTTAGATTAGATGGCACTGTGCATTATCAAAATGAATGTCATTGTCAGGAGTAAAATTGTGCTTATGTAGAAGCAGGATGTGAGGAATTTATAGTAAAGCAATGCAGACATAACATTTCTTATCACTGACAAGGATGAAAAGAAATTAGATAAAAGCAGTGTGGGACAAATGTAATATACCTGGAGCTGTGACTGTACTTCACTGATGATGCTGCTACCAATTGATAATGTAGTAGCAGAGTGCATGCAAACAAGCTAAGAAACAGAAGCATAACAGAGATATCTCAAATTAGTGCTGAACAAAAAATGAATCACAAATCATTTGGATAGATTCATTTGGCATGGATTTGTATTGGATCTTAAGTGGCACCACTGCTTCCAGTAAATGCAGTCTCCCAACACACTTTCCCTCGCCTATATTTGGCCCATGTACATTGCCAAGCAAACTACAGTATAAACTGCAAATGATCAAAACAAGTATCAACAAGTAAGAGACTGTCCCCCAAAGAACAATATTCAGCAACTGCTCCAAAACTACTTATGTTTACGTTCAAGTCACAAAGCCATCCAGCCACAGTAGGAATTATGACGGAAGCAAAGAAGGAAGTCAGGTGAGTCCACGTAGGTACGAGGCTGTCCATTTCCCATTTTCTACCAATAGGCAACATTGTATTTTGTTACCATGACATTTCTTTACACATTAAGTGTGTTTATTTAAGAGTTTATTATTGTAAGCATGGCTACGAAGGTCCCCTTACCTTAACAAAGTACTTAACCAAATTTTAATCGGTAGTGTCGTCACATCATTAAACAGACACTGACACATAAACAAAAGCTGCTTACTGAAACCCCACTCCCATGGTGGTGGAAGCAAAAATCCTGCTCCTAATGACTGACACTGCGTTAGATATTATAGATGAAATCTAAATTAACAAATGAATAGAAGGTATTGGCTTTTCCTAGTTTGCCATATTTGTTGTGAACACACCCTCACTTTGGCGATGGTACACTGGAGAAGACTGCATGCTGCTCATATGTTCTACACATGGTAGATTTGGGAAGATGAACTTTTGTGGCTTTGTTGATAATTAAGTGCTTATTTTGCATTTTGGAAGGAAGAAAGCAAGCATCATTATCCAATGATACTTATCATCAGGTCGCAAAAGACAGGTCTCAAATGCTAACAATGTTTCCTAGAAAATTCTTTGCATACACAGTACAACAGATTTGCAACTGCAAATACATTTTGAAGGGAATAAACATAATACAGCCAGCAATTACATTTTTCATCACAACATAATTGGGAAAACAATTTAGTTCTATATAAACATAATTTATAGGAGACAGAGTTGTGTGAATCAAAATGTGAATCCCTCTCCTCCCAGGCTTTTGTCATGAAGAAAAAGTCAGTCAGCCTCTCAGGGGGTTTGCTGCTTTACAGAAGTCACTAGAGTGGTACAAGCTGTAAAATCGCATGACCACGGCAGAGTCTCTGGCATACCACTTTCCTAATTTTAAGCTACTACAGGTCAGCCCAGTGCTTGTTGTGAGGTCATGTATTCAGCCACAGTCTTCCAGGACATGACTGCAGGCATAGTGGCATCACTTCCTTTGAGCTGAGAAACAACCCGCCGTGTTGTTTTCTCTGTAATGTGAACCACATGAGAATGAAACTGAAGGATCAAACCTATGACTAAGGGTCATCCCCACAGTGCCTTATTAGTGGAAAAGGGTCATTAGCACAACAAAGAAAATCTTTAGGTTTAGCAAAGAAACCTCGAAAAGAGCCACTGAGAGTGGAGCAAAGTTACATCACTGGACAGGCTTAAAGCCTTAGACTGGATTCTTTCTCAAGAAGTGCAAGGTGCCTCTGAATCCATCATCCGGTTAAAGTGTGGACCAATAAGCTATTCCCAGCAAAGCAAAAGTAAATTGGCACTACATGTGTCTGTGAAATCCAACGTACACATTATAGACACATTTGTTTAGTATTAAGTTAGATGATTCACAGTTATTATAAAAAACATGTTTGAAGGACAAATTCTGTTTCAATCTGAACCAGTAAAAAGTCACTGTACATCTCTGCAGGATTTAACGAAGCATAAGGTTATGATCAAGGTTTCTTATCCTTCAAAGAATGGGCTAAATCAAAAGCTGTTTATTTGTCAAGGAAAGTAAAAGAGTTTGAAAAAATGTGGAAATTTTAAAAAATGTTCAGTCTCACTGCACACATCGATCTGGAATTTAACAAATGTGTCACTCTGTTTGGTTCCAGGTGTGATCAAGTATTTACTGACTTCACTCACATTTTTTCTATTTGGCTCAGTGAACACACAATACAACTTAGCCCATCTACAAATCAGATCCAGAATTTAGCTGATCACTCTGTGGGGAAAAAGAACCAGTCAAAGTCATAAATCACCTCTAGGGAGTCAAATCACTCACAAGTTTGTGAGTCCATAACAAGTGAAAGATTTAAACTTTGAGATTTGTTGAATCTCTACTGCTCACTCTCTAGCCTCAAACAAGAACTGATAATATCTAATTAGGCATACTTTTAATCTTGCTAATTTGCAAAAAAAGTGAATAAATATTGTCGAAAAGATGGGGTCTGCTCGTAACTCACAGCTAACCAACTGATGGAATGTGTTCAGAATATAATATAATATAAACGTACTATTTATATTAAGTATGACGTCAAATTGAGTGTGTATTGCGTTCCAACTGCATACTATGTGGATTTTGTGTCCGTGACAAATGCCCAGATGTATACTAGATTAGAAATAATTTATTTATTGTTATTTACTTTTTGCCCCAAAACTCATTGCGTCTCTTCAGCCTGTCCAATGGGGGACTGCGAGGCAGATGCTTCCAGCACCACACTGTGGCTAGTAAGAGGCATTGCTGGATAACATGATTAGGAATGATGGCGAGTGAACGTGAAGCAAGAGCTACTCAGGATCCAGGACGTTCCATCTATAGTTAACATAATGTACTGTAAAAAAAAAATTGAACACTAAAATATTTAATCATTGTAATATAACACTGGAAAATATTACATTGAGTGAAAGAGGTAATGTTGATTTACATTTGTGATCAACGGTAGCTTGGACCGGTAATGTCGCGATCAATACAGTCATGTAATGCAGACGGTGTGAGACTTTGAAATCCCTTAGATCATCCAGATCTGACATTATAAACAGATTCACGTAAATATACACACACGTACAAATGCACACTTGCATGCACATACACAGAAGATATTGCCAAGCTGGGATTTAATGATCCCTGTGGGGAAATTAAGTGTACATTTGTACAGATACAAGCATGTTTAAACATAATAGCAAATTCATAAACACACACACACACACACACACACAGGCACACATTAACAGATTATTTTCTGTTTGCCTTCTTCTGATCCAGCAGACGCCTCGATGTCCTTCTTTCAGCAAAGCCAGTTTATACAGCCTCTGATTTATGAGGCTGCTGCATGCAGCCAAAACAACGCCTCTGACCTCTTTTCCCACAGTTTTCTCCTCCTATGTCTATCTGCAGATGCTGAGAAGAGAATCTTTTAATAGTTGGTTCAATAGCAGTAGACCTGTGTCAAACAGTGTTTGCAATAACACTTTAGGGTGTGTTTTGGCGTACTACAGGGGCAAGATTTTATGCATACCACCACACAAACAGAGCCAGAAAGTTTAGATGAGTTCAAGACCATTTATAATGATTTGTTTTTACTGCAAAGTTACTAGACACAATCTTAATTGCCCTGATGCAGTAAATTATATCCATCCAGTAAAATAAAGCACTATGTTGAAAATGTTTAGCAAATACTAGGAGGAGAATTGAAGGTGAATATCAGAAAAGGCAAGCTAACAGATAACAGAAAATGGGTCTGACAGGGAGACTGGAGGAGGTCTGGAGGATACAGGCTTGGGCTGAGAAACAGAAAGGAGTCTGAATCAGACAGTTGTAGGTAGAAATAGTCAATGACCAAAAAACAGAAACAGGTTCTAACTGAGGTTGATAAGTAGAAAGATTAAGACTCAAAAGGAGAATAAGGTTACTGGTAAGAAGAATAAGGCACTAAATGCAGACACAGAGGCCCAACAGGTACATTCAAAGGGACTTTAATATGGTCAAGAGTCAAATAAACTGTGTTGCAATAGGCAGGAAGATAAATAAAGCTAACAAATCCCAATGACAGAGCAGAAAAGATTTCTACTATGATGAATCTGTGGGGAATTTTGGGGGAATGGGACCGTATTTGACTAGTGCAGCTTTAAAAACTCTTTTTTTAAACAGCTATGGAAAGAAAATCATTTTGATTCTTTTCCATATGTTTTCTTCTACTTTTGTCTATCTTAAATCAAATATTGACCTGACTCTTGACAATAGTGATCTACCTCCATGTGTTTTCACTTATTGTAAAAGAAAACTCAAAAAACCAATACAACATTAAGTCTCTTGCTATGATGGACATTATTTGTAGTTCAGAGGGTGGAGTGGAGCCAAGGCTGACTGATCTGGGCTACAGTTTGCAGGAGAGCCTCGTGGGTACGCAATATTTTCTGATGTTGGCGGAACAGAAAAGTGATGGAGGCCAACAATAGACCTCAGAGGGATTTTGCATCATGTAGAGGGGCGTGAAGGGTCATCAGGAGTCATGCTGACCCCCTCACTCCTTCACAGTGATTCACAGTTGAGATGTCCACACCTCCTACTCACTCACTTCTTTTTCTCCTGATCTCTTGCCATCTTTTCCCCAATGGAGGCGGATTCTTTCCATCTCTGTCTCTAGTGCCATTTACTCTCAGACTATCTATCTGTAAACACATGCACACATATGTGTCCACAATTAAACTCGAACACAGCCAAACTTCACAGAATCACATCAACACTCTTATCAGAAACACATGTCCTGGGTGGAACTTCCTTAGATCCCCAAATTAATACGGAAAAGAATCCAAATATTATGCTCTCTATTATGAGCGCTGAAAAACTAATGAACAACAGCAAAAATGAAAAGCGTCTTAATTCTGTTTCCTCAATACTGCCACCAGATGGGAAACAAAAATCAACCCCGAGTCACCTCAATTTCTCCCCTCAAAGAGTGAGGAGATTTTGCAGAATTACTGTAAATTACATGTTGAATTAAAAGCCCATTCTATCTTAAAGCAGAGGACCCGTGACAGAAACAAAATATTATGGAGTGCTGGCAAAAGCTCTCTGTTGGCTTAACTACTCCTGCCACCCTGCACAATTTTACATTACTTTATTGTTTTAGTAAAATAGCTTTTTCCTCCTCAGCTCTTCATCTACTTTTCTTTTAATGGACGTCATTTGTCAAAAGGGAGAGAGATAAACACACTTTCAGCTATGGGATTTTAAAGGGCAAAGACACTCTGGCTTTTTTTCTCCCCCAGAACTTTTTGGATTAGTGTTGTTACTCTTCCTTTTTCATATAATGATTCTTAATTCCAGATTCTCTGAACCAAATCTCCCAGTGAAGCTCGTGGGCTGCCATCCAGAGTGGCAGTCTGTTTGTATATCTACTAACTGTCCACCCAGCACTCATGCAGTAGTCGCGCGCACAAACACGCTTACTCCATCACACTGTTCATGCTGACCCACCTACACTGACAGTGAGCCATATTCACACACATACACAGTCATACTACACATGCTGGCCCACCCACACAGCCACCTACTGTACCTACTAACACACACACACTATGTTGAACGTGATGAGCTGTGCTTAACTTCAGCAATCTGTTCCATTGGATAACCCACACCTCGTTACAGTCGATTATGAGTCCAATGAATCACAAAGTGTGTTTACATTCACTCTAATGATGCAGTTCCAACCTCAGAAAGGTGATACTCAGATTAATTGTCATGTAAACACTTTAACAAGTTAGATTCTATTAAAGAAGACTGGATAAAGAGCTATGTTCTTTCAATTTACCTTTTTCCTGTTTGGTTACCATGTGGTGTTTTGATTCTGCGTACTCACTGCTTACCTCATGGCGTAAACCAGATGCGAAGCGATGTGTTTAATAAAAAAGCGGAATGGCTTGAGGTGGAGGAAAAATAAAACTTGCTTTTTGCGGCGACAGAGAAACAGCTGTTACAACATGGCACATAATAGAGCTTGAGTTAAGTCAAAAAGAGCAACAAACACCAACAAAGTACCTCAATTTTCTCATTACATTTACAGTATTATTAGCCTGTAGGTTCGCACACATTCTCAAACTTACACCGTAAGTATACAGTGAGTTTCTCAAGGTCTATGTGCACTTGGAGTATTGGGGAAGCAGTGGCAGAAAGTAGCTGCTGTAAGTACATTTACTCTACTGAAATGTTGAGTTGCTTGCTCTTATTTTGTACTTGAGTATTTTCACTTTATTCAACTTAACCTTTTCCATTTACATTTAAACTCTGCTACATTTCAGTAGGAAATATTAAACTTTTTACTAGACTACATTAATCTGACAGCTATAGTTACCAGCTACTTTGCAGGTTTAGATTATATATACAAAACACATCAGCCTCTAAAATACAATTATTTTTTATAGACTGTTGTGCATAACAGTATACAAAGTAGTTCAACTTATCTTTAAAAAGTATCCAGTAATTTATATAATGGTATAACACTCTGAATGGGCCCATTTTGCAAATATTGGTGCCTGTAAATGCCTCTAATAAAGCTACTTAATGTTTTCAGTAGTTGTTTGATTGCAATGTAAAGATAGTGGTAATCAAAAACAACTTTTTCTCAGCAAAAAGCATCACCATGTAAATCAACCTGACCTGCAGTAAAACTCTGCAAATGCATGGATTGCCACAGGATTTCAGTGAAATTGTACTTTAAAGCCCGTTGCACACCGCTTCAAGGAAACGTGTTCTTCAGTGTGTTTGGAGAACCACATGTTCAGCACATCAGCCAGTGCTGCAAAAAGAGTTGAAGTTTTCGTGACATATGGAGTTGACAAGAGTTGACTGAAGGGTTATGTGTCCACGAAATGGCCGTGGGGCATGTGGGGGTGTTTGAAACTATCTTTAAGTGTCAGCGATAGTGTACATTTTTATACTCAGTTCAGCTATACATTTGCTGTGTGGGTGGATCAGGATCACAACACTATCAAGTCAGACAAGGTCAAGAATGTGAATCACAGGACAGAAAAAGTTGAGAGAAGTACACAAATGTAACTTATGTCATTGGAAAGTAAGTGTATTGTGTGTTTTACTTTCCCTATTGCTAGATGGATGATGTTGACTACATTATTTGACATGTTGCTGACAAGTTTTTTTGAATAGTTTCATTTCAAATAATTAATAATTGCTTCGAGTTTCTCTAACTATACAGTAGGAATTGGCCCACCCAAGTAAAACTGCAAGAATGATATAATAATATATAATATTAATATATAATACATAATATAATTCATTTGTATGTACCATTAAAATGCTGTTTCCCACCTTGCCTGTAGATGACTAATTAAGCCAAGGCTCGGTTAAAATATACTTTGCTCAATGTTTATTGTAGAAGGGAAGGGGCAAGATGCATTATCTTGAAAACTGATTCTTCCTTTTCCGCTTTGGCACAAAATTAAATAAACATTTTGGGATATTTTTCCCAACTTTCTCATGGTTGTCAGTGAGTCCAAGGACAGGGATGAATGGCAAAACATTCATTGTTTCTAACTGTGCCAAATTAGTTCCAACAACCCTGTTTTCACTTTTTTTTCCTATCAGTTTTTCCCCATAGCATTTTTAAATAAATTTTACCCAGCCATTTGTGGTCTAATGGCATAAAATATACAGATATTAAATTAATAAATAAATAAATAGATAAAATAATCTGTAGTGTGTGTGTATATATATATATATATTGTTTTCAAAACTCTTTTTATTGGTTTTTCCATACACTAAAACAGCATTGTTTCAGCATGTCTGTTTTTCCAAACCTACAAACAAAAATACTGTTATGGAGACCATATGTACAAGGCAAAAACAGCAGCCACAAACAGGCCAGAAAGAAAGAGAGCCTCAACCAAGCTGGTGCACTCTGCAAGAAATCCGCACGCAACCAATATTGGAGTATCCGCCCAATAATGGAAGTTAAAATTTGGTAAAGCCATGCCCCCTAGCCTCTTTGTTCCCTGTAGGTATACTCTACAGATTATTGGGTTCTTTTTATTCCAAATGAACCTTGAAATGATCTCATCAAGTTTTTGAAAAAATTATTTTGAGATAAAGACAGGAACGTACTGAAATAGGAAGAAAAATTTAGGGAGGATATTCACTTTAACCAAATTAATTCGACCAGCTTGAGATAAAGGGGCAGGTGACCATCTCTCAGAGTCTTGCTGTACTTGAGTAAGAAGAGGGGTACAATTATATTTAAAGAGATTCTTGAATTTATCAGTGACTTGGACACCCAGGTATTTAAAATTGTCCAAGTAGGTGAAGTGGGTATTTTCAAGCTGCAGCATTTATAGGAAATAGTTCACTGTTATTAAAATTCAGCTTCTAGCCAGAGATGAGACCAAATAAGTTAAGAAGAGATATCATAGTGATATCATAGTCAGGCCTGGAAACATAGAGAAGCAAATCATCAGCATAAGATGATACTCTTTGCTCGATGTTGCCCTGGTCACTCCTACGATGCGAGGGTTAGAGCGAAGCCTGATAGCGAGGGGTTCAGTGGCGGCTGAGCAGAGCAGAGGGGACATGGGGCATCCCTGTTTTGTTCCCCTAAAGAGAGGGAAGTAGCCTGAGTGGTTGTCATTCTTTTTGACTGATGCGAGTGGAGAGGTGTATAATAGTTTGACCCAAGCAATGAGCCTCTCACCAAAGCCAAATTTCTCCAGGGTACAGAAAAGACTAACATTCGAAGAGGTTTGACTTTTTTTTAATAAAGCCTGTCTGTTCAGGGGAGATTACAGATGGCAGGACCATTTCCAAACACATAGCCAGTAGCTTAGCTAATATTTTAAAGTCCATGTTAAGTAAGGAAATTGGGCGGTAGGATCCGCAGGAAAGGGGACCTTCATTCTTTTATAAATTAATAAAATGGATTGAGATAGAGAGGCAATGTCCAATGAATAAGTGCCATCTTGACCATAAACTTACTATAAAACTTGGGGAACACATCTGGTCCGGGACACTTGGAACATTCGGTGAGCTTGCCGCCCGCAAAATCTCCTCAATTGTTATGTTAGAGGAGCCCTCTAACTGGAGCTTAGAAATGGTATCAGTGGTGGGGACAGTAAGAGTGTTGGCAAAGGAGTCGAAAGCTGGAGGGTCAGCCTCTTTCTATGCCTCTTTCTATATGAAAGTGTAGCCTAGAGTGATCTGAGACCTTTAAGTGAGTCCAAGTGCTGGAGATGGTGTAGCACTCTGCTCCACTTTATTGGTTGATTTTAACCTTTAAAGTTCCAACTACAGAACTTAAGTGTTTTCTCATTTGGCTGTCCCTTTAAGTTAAGTTGTTGAATCATCCTTTGAAAAGATAAAAAGCACTTGAGTAGCATTATAAGACAAAATGTAACATACATGACAAAGAACAAGAACAATTGAACTACTGAACTTTCTCCCATCGCTGAAGCGTCTTCCCAAACAAGACATGCGCATTCCCCCCTATACAAGCTCCTGAGTACTTCCTTAGAAATACTGGAGACCTGGACCCATTACGGATCCTACCAAGCCGAGGTTGCAGCAATTGCATAGTAATAATCAACAACAGAAACTAAATAAAAAGCACAGTTTACTAATGTAGGCAAGTTAAATAAAATATTAAACCAGTAACACAGCATAATTGCGTGTAACCTAAAGTGCCTCTCGTCCACCAAGTGGATAAATAAGGAACATTTTTTTAAATTAAAGATTAAAAATAATAATAGTGAAATAACAGAAATATTTTTTTTTTATTAAAGAATAATAGTATTACTAATAATGATAATAATAAATGAACCTCCTCCTTGAGTGTGAATAAGAGGCAATAGACAGGGTATCATTGAATAAAATAAATGGGTTAATTCAACATAGGTTTGAGGATATTATTGAATGAACTGAATATGTCCAATCTGAAAGATGAATTGAAAATGTTCATTTAACATAGGTTTACCAATATAAACTGTCAAAGGATATACTAGTTAAAGATTGAGAGTCAGTACTGTCGATCCCGTTAACTCTTAGTTTGGAGAGGCGGCCCTCCTCAAGGCCCTGTTACTAAAGTCAGCAATAGCAGCTGGGTCGGTGAACTTGCAGGAGGCTCCGCTTGGTAGAGTGATCCTCAACTCGGCTGGGTAAAAGAGGCCAAACTTCCTCGGCCCGACGCAGGATCTGTTCTCCGACGTGAAAGTAGTGGACTCTGATGATAAAAGGTTGTGGTTGGCTTCCAACCTTGGACCTCTCTGGAAAGGAATCTGTGGGCAAGACCCAAGAGGTGCCCCCATCTGCAGTATATTTAAAAATGTTATTTTATTCCAGAATATTTTATTACTTCATACTGACAAAAAATCGGTATTTCTTACCTATTTAAGCATGTACAGTACTTCAAAACTACCTTGTTTTGATAATTCAGTTTCTCCGTGGAATCAGACACCTTCCTCCCACACACTCACACACACAGAGTTCCTTCTTTGCCTCCGCAGTCACCCTGTGACTCAGTCATCTCAGTAAATCCAGTCTGTCCAATCGATTAGCCACCCCTCTGTAAGCGCATCCCTAATGTTGGAGCTCTGAGAGGCCGCTGTGGTTCCCACCTGTTCCGTGCAGATAGGCTGCCATGACGCTTGTTACAGTCAATGTAGAGACGTCCATTGAAAAATGGCATGTGATAATGTGCGAAAGTTTTAATGAATTCATGCTGATGGCTTTCTTTTGCTCTCCCATTGGTAAGTTTTGTAGGTCTGATGGGGAACGGTTTGTGATAGAAGAATGACGCCGGCATCCGTCTGCAAAGCCTAGACGCTCTGAAACAAACTGATAAGACAGGGGAAGTCACTGAGCCACCACAACAGCTTACTAATTGAGGCCTGTGTCTCCTCCTCAGCTTTACTCCCAATTGTGAGGTGCATCCTTTTTGTTTTTGTATGATTTTAGTGGCTGGATGCTGTTTTAATTATGCTTCTGTTAGAGAGTTGTCACACTTAAGACGTGACTTTCTTTATCCGTGAGGTAGGCTTTCTGTTGAATGCCAATGATGCCACAAACTTTAAAGAAGAAAATAGAGCGTTTATCAATACTGAGAAGACAAAGAAAAATCATTTGTAAAATTCTCACTTGTTTGGTGATAATGGCATCTAAGTATGCAAAGCTATTCAATAAATGTTCTTTAACTGCATGCACAAAGTGCTATACAATTAAGTAATGGACACGTTTTTTGTGTAAACCTGTAGTTCAGGACCTTGGCAAACTGTCAACTAACATAACAGATGAGAAACATCTTTGTTAACATAGAAAGAGAGAGAGAGAGAGAAAGAGAGACAGAGAGAGAGAGAGAGACCCATTAGCCTTGTATCAAACTCGACTTTTTGGCCACTATAGATTGTTCGGGCATAAAGCTAATATGCATTACACGGGAGTCTGTCAGGGATCCATGGAGTAAATTAGTCTTAACAGGTCGGCTTGGCAGCTGTGTAGGCCTGGCAAGATGGCCAAGAGCTGTGTGTCTGATGAATCCATTTTATAGATGGAGACTAACAGTTGTTTTCAACGAAATAAAAACACACAACCAAAGGCATGGGGTCATGGGCCTTTGGACTTTATAACTTTTTATTCTCTAAATCTGGGTTATCACAGTTGTCAGGAATTGGGAAATTAGCTATAGAAACCAAAACCGTTTTTTTGTACCAGGCTGTAAAAATGTTTATTTCTGCTGTAAAGTTGGGCATTTTAACATGGGGGTCTATGGGGATTGACTCGCTTTTGGAGCCAGCCTCAAGTGGCCATTCGAGGAACTGCAGTTTTGGGCAATTTTTCATATCCCGAGCTTGCCACTCTATACTACTACTATACTATACTATACTACTACACATACTATATGCAGTGTAATACACACACATACATAGTGTCACATTAACAGTTCACTACTCTCTTTGATGAAGACTAAAACTGTGGAGTCCAAAAGATGTTTTCACTCCAGTAATGCTTAGGAACATTCATGGTCGAAAAGTCCAAAAACATCTGACAAATGACCCTAAGGAGCTGAACCACACTCACAGAAAAATACTCTAATGGAAATCAGTTAAACTGAGCTTGTCGTTGGAGAAGCTGGATTATGATTGGCAAATAGACAGATCAAACCCCCTAACACTGAGAGAAACATTGTGTCCTCTGGAAAATAAAAAAAAAAGTGTTTTTTTTATATTGTATAAATGTATGTAGGGATGACTGAACAAACAATGTATAATTGAACAAACAATGCATAATTAATTATTCAACATTTTTGTTAGTAATCCAATCATAATTAAAAACAATGAATATGATATCCATAATAATACCTTCAAGGCCTCTGCAATTAGTGGCTTGGGAGTGGTTTACTTTTTAAAACCTGCTTTGTGATTAAAAATATATTTCTAACGGAAGGACTTTGATGTTTAATTACATTTCAGGCACACAGACGATATTCTCACCCAAAGCTAAGTGACAAATACTTAAGTAGAGGTTAAACAATTTGGACTGTCGAATCATGCAGAGATTGTTTTTGTAACTTTTATGGATTATTTTCTAGTTACAGTAGGTGATCTTGCTTTCCTGTTGTTCTCTTTGTTTTCTGCCAGTATCTTTTTTCATTGTACCTTGTTGACTTTTTCTTGAGAAGAGCTGTAGGAATATTTTAATATATGTATAAAATAAAGAAAAAGAAAACTAATTCAAGAGGCCCGACAATGGGTACAGTACATTTTTTTAAACAGTAAATTCTGACTTTAAAAGCCTGCCGATTGGTGGTCTTTGGAGTGTAAATTAAATTTCCCTGCCGTATTTTATAAAAGGTGCAGTGTAGACCCAGCGCTCTGTTTTGAAATGCCAAGAGGATTAATGGCACTGATAAGTGGGGTTGGTGTATTAAGCTAAGTCCTTTGAGTGTTGCCATTTCTATTTCAGCTATAATTTGTGGAACATGGATTTAAAGTATTACAAAGACAGAAAGAGAAAAGGCAGAAGAGAGAGAGAGAGAGAGAGAGAGAGAAAGAGGAGGGACTGTGGCTTATAAGGGAAACAGTGCAAAGGTTCAGATATATGCCTCGCTGTGCTCGCATGCCGGTGAACTACAGAGAAACAGACGGAGAACAAACGTGAACACAGGCAGACATTCACAGACGCACACTGTGACTTTTTCTGCATGACTGGAGGTACATATCGCGAGCTGCAGTGGGGGCAGAGGGCAGATGGTGCCTTTGAGGTGGGAGGTTGAAATGTAGAAAGGTAAACGTGGTGTGTGTATGTGTGTGTGTGTGTGTGTGTGTGTGTGTGTGTGTGTGTGAGGTGTGATGGTGTTGGGAGTGTTGGCATAAGGCTCTGGCTGAGGCTTTTGGAGCACAGCAGCATTTAAAGGTGAAATACAGCGAAAGAAAAATAAAATCCTGCTACCTTGACAATTAAATATGCAGTTTCATATTATATCATCTGGTTAAAAAAAAAAGTGATGGGGCTGGTATAAAAGGCCAGATCTTGTCTCATGAACGATGGTTTCATAATTTATTCAGTCTCGATTGTGTAAAGAGAATCCTTTTGTTTTGAAAAATATGAAGATGGATGGATTTACATACTTTTGAAGTGGTTAGTCTCAGTGTAACCACTAGATACTGTATGAGGACTCTCCACACCTCTCAGGACTATCAGAGAAAATTAATGAAGTTGTCTCAAATTAGGATTCAAAGGTTTGTATGACTGAATGTGAGTCTGAAAGACTGATTCACAAAAGTGGCCTTTCATGCAGGCTGTGGGATTACTGAGGTGATGTCTCCATCTAGTGTTCATTGTTCTCTTTTTTCGGATCACAGCTTTCTGAATGTCCAGAACAAAGATGTTCTTAAGCAAAGAGAGGTCAGTTTTAGCCTGTTATCATCATCAATTCACCAGATCAAATCTATTCAGTTTTTAAACATATGCAACTGGAGTGTTCTGTATGATGAAAATTTAAAAGAGTTAAAGGGGAATAATGTTAATTGACCAATTTGTGTTAAAGTCTAGTTTCCATATTTTCCAGAAACAGGAAGTAGTTGGGTCCAGAAATAAAGTTAAGATTACAATTAGATTACAACAAGTCCTTGCCCTTTTTGCATAATGGTCTTAAACGTGTACTGTGTCATGTAGTAGAGAAATTCTTATACTTTAGGTCCTTCAATTAAAGTCAACATCACTGTCTCAGTGAAATCATATTTAATTTAATTTGTCTTCCAACTATTTCCATCTGTTTTTATATGAAATGCTAAACACTCCCATACCCTATGCATCATTTTGATTTCCCATAACAAAGTTTCCTTTCTCATGCATAGTTTTTGCTGCTGCATACACCAAGCTCCCACAGTGATAACAGTGTCTGCCCTAACAGCAAGACAAAACAAGGTTATTTTCACATGAACATAAGATAAACTGTTAAATCAATTTATTCCCAAACATTCCCCTCTTTTGACACTAAGTGGCAACAATAATATGAATATATAATTTCAAAATTAGATAAAGAGATAAACCCAAAGAGTGAAAGGTAAAAAATAATGATTAAGATAAGAAACGATGGCTAAACTGCAAAACCTGAGTAGATATAAATGTTTCACTGTTTATGACAATGAGGGAAAATCTGTTATAAGCAAGCATAATTCAAGCGTCACACCAAGGATTAAAATTATTTATGTTTATCTGGGTCTTTCAAAGAGTCTTCATCAAATCCTCACGGCATCCATTTATTAGTTTTGCTTATACTTATAATCTTTCGTTTTCGTTTTACTCCACTGTGCTGATTGTTGGTGATTTGGTGTCATGAACAGGCTGGACACTTCACTTACTGGTGCCTGAGTCAACTGATCAAATAGGGTGAAAATCAAAAAATATTCTTACATACAGGAAAGATATACAACAAAAAGATAAGGCCCTGGTTACTGGTTACAAATTACAGGAATGGAAAACAAATACAAAAAAGGGTACAGTTCAGATATTCTTTGTCAGTGCAAATCTTCATTCTCTTTCATGCACATTCACTGATAAACATTTCTTCATTGATTGACTGAGAATGTGCTGGCATCTGTGAACCATTTCTTCTCTACTTCTTTCTTGCCCAGCTTCCAGAGTTTATTAAGAAGCCAAGTCCCATTTTTAGCTGTAGTCAGAAGGTATTCCTTGTTGTCTGGGTATTTTTTGACATTGTATCTCCCGTAAACCAGAGACTGGCACAACCGACCGAGCACCAGCAGGAAGATGGAATCCCTCTCATCATCAGTGAGCGGCATAATGCTCTCCCAGCCCGCTAACAGTGCTCCACCCACATCCAAGGGACTGGGGTTCTCCAGCATCAAGTACATGATTGTTATTGCCACCTCAAACACATAGCATCCATTCATGAGCAAAGAAAAGTCCAGGATGCCTGACACCTCATGATGCCCGTTATTAACAGTTGTGACAATGATGTTCTGGTCATTTAAGTCCCCATGTATTATTCCTGTAAAAGACAGAAACACTTTTAATGTACTGCAGGGAAAAACTATACATTTATATTAGGTAATTGCACTATCCTTGTAGTGGCTAAATTACAGCCATTGATATCTGATGAATTCTAGGCAGCTATTTGTAGCAGCGTCTCAGAAAGTGTCAGTTACCATAGTGTAGTGGTATTTAGCTCCGTATTAAGGCAACACTACTTCATACATTGTCACTTAACAGTGAGTGAGTCAAGAAATCACCCAATATGAACATCTTAGGGATACTGCGCTGAATTAACATGCACCTTGTTTACAATGATACAGAAAATAAATTAACAAAACAAGCAGAATCATAAACAGAGTATAATAAAAATAAACAAAAAAGAATACAGAACATAAGCAATGTAGACTCGTTATGTGTATTACCTTTTTGGAAAGAGCTGATTTTGGGCTTCACATGTGATTTATACTGTTCAATAACTGCTTTGATCACTTCCTGCAGGGGATCTCCATCCATCACTGCCAGGTAGCCCTCCAGGAGAGGAATGTTGGATAAACTCCAAAGTACATCGTCTTTTTGAAAGACACCAAGGTTTGGAGATACCAGCTGAAAAAATGAAAATGTTTTCCATGCTATATATATTTTTAGATGTTATATTTATCACAACGTATTGATACCTTAAAACTGCATTAATCAGTTTTTGTATATATATATACACTGGTGTATACACATATATACATATATTTACACACCGAGCAGACATGGAGAAACATCAGCATAGATTTGTTGTTGTGTTGTCGAACACTTTCAGATGCAAGTCCAATATTCACTCTCTCCTTAGCTCATGACCAACTCCTGACAATATAATTGCGTCTTTAGCAGCTAATTGTTCCACTGTGTTCACCAGCTAGTCACTGACTTTGTGCCATGTAGCAGGTGGAGCGGAGTGGGTTTCGTAGAGCTTTTTTGCTGAAAACAGCTGGTTGTCGCAACTGGAAACAGGATTGATGAGGGCGGTGAACCAAAACAATGAAGTTGCAGGCCATGAAACCTGAACAATGAGCTGAAAGACGCTAAAATACTCAGTCGTTAGTGCAGCAGCTGCTTGTCGTGGTGAGGGGAGATGTCCTGCATCAGCCATCTGTTTCAAATACTCTATTAGCTGAAATGTACGAGTTCGATCGTTGTTGAACTTACCTGCTGCAATGTCTTATCCATGGTGGCAGCCAACTTGCCGACATGATAAATATCTTGCGTTGTGACTGGAGATTGTGCAATGGTTTGTCCAGGGAGGTAAGCCATCAACCTCACACAGTAGGTCTGAGCACCATTTCCACAGTCTAATAAGGTAAAGTGGATACATAAGCAGCTCAGTATAGTGTCATAACTCTGTATGGTCTGGTTTACAACTTGAATTTTCCCCCTTTTAGATTACTACCCTAACACAAACTGCAGTAAACAATAAACCATCTGTAATCTTATATCTAATGTCATAAATTTTCAATCAGTTTCAACCTAATAACATAAACTTCAGCTTCAACTCAAAAACAGTATGTGTCTGTATTAAAAATATCCAAATACTAACTACTTTAAACTATGATCGATGGCATTTTAAACAGTTGACTTGATCATTGTAAACTAACTGGTGAGCAGTCTTAAGGGTTTGCATGCCTAGCTTCTTTTTCTCAGAAGCGTTGAAACAACCTGAAAAACTGCAGGTGGTTCTACATTCAGGGAAAGCCTTTCCCTCATTCCCTGAATACCCTTACGCCTTCTGAAGTAGCAGCACAAAGTTGTTCCTCTTAGTTCAATCTTGGTAAAGACAAAGGACTGATTGTTGCATTTTACCTTAGAAAAATAACCAAAAAAAAGTAATACTTGGGTGATTTTGACTGATTGTTGGTTCAATTAAATTCAATTCTAACTTTATTAAGTTGTTTGGCAAATTGATTAAAGGAATATATTCACTTTGTTTGCATTATGACTCAAGCTAAGAATTGAAATGTGATGAAATTGGACTGCAAAGATATTTTGCTGTTACCTATTTCCTCCATACTCATGAGCTGTCCCGTTGTGGTGGGCACGGCTGTTTGGACAGGAAGTCCATGCTGGCGTAGGAAGGACATGGTGAGGGTCTGCACCCCCAGCAGGGTGGTGTTCTTACTGTCTTCTGAGTTCATGATCTTCAGGACATACTTGGTACCCTTCTGGTCCACCACAAGGAAGTTCTGGTCGATATAACTAGGCAGGGTGGAGATGTCAGTTACGGTCACTCCATAAAGTTGCAGTATCAGCTCAGTTGCTTGCTGCGGCTCGAGTGTTGGCCTTGGATTGACAGCTGTGGCACTATCTGCACATAAGAGTAAAATCAAAACACAATTTAGTACAAAACGTAAGAACATCTTCAGAGGGAGAGTATTTGGAGAATCTCACCAGAACAACACCCGTGTGGGTGATGAGAGGCCTTCTGATTGTGTTGTGTATTATTCCCTTTCCCAGTGCCACAAAATGTAGTCATGTGACGACTCTCTTAGCTAACAATTTAAATATCAAACCTCAGAAACCTCCAGACACACGTTGCTACCACCATTACAGGATGGTTTTTGTCCCATGTGTAACATTGTAACAATTATGTTGAACCTCCCCCAGGGAAGTAATATCAATAAAAACTTAGGGAACTTTTTGGGATCCATACCTTGGACACTCTAGAAGCTGGAAGCCTTAATGAAAACTCTGATACTAAAGCGCATCTCTCTGCTCTGTAGTGACAATTCTTCACAGGACATTCTGCTTTGATTTGATGTTATTTAGCTTCTGCATTTGCATTACTATGTTGCTTAACACTTGTGTTTTGAGCATTTTTCCCACTTTTATGTTATGTCTCTAAGTGAAATGCTATGTTCTGTGTAGTTTGGTTTTTGATTTGTTTTTACATAAGGCTCTGTGTTTTCTCTTTCAAACTAGATACTAGTTTTCTCAAAGGAAAAAAGGGAATCCCAGGTCCCACTGTTGATCTTTGAACATATAGGAAGCTCTACAATTAAAACATGTTGTAAGCAAACAAATAAGATCGTTATTACAATCAATACTTTTTAATAATTAATTAAATATGTTTACCTGATGAACAGTGTTTAATGGTGGCTTCATTCAAACACTGATTGCAAAACAGGAAATTCATTTTGAAAATAAATGAGATACAGAATGACTGCCAAAAATAAAACATTAAAATTAAGATTATTAACATTAGGAACATTAATTATGATCAAGTTATTATAGAATAGAACAGTAGCCAACTTAACATCTTCAGTATTATTTGCTATTTGTATATACTTCATACATTAAAAGAGGCTATAACCTTAACTAGACAACTAAAAGAGTATATCTGAGCTTTTAAAGGACTTTATTTTCCAGTCATTTAAGAAATAATATGTACACTCACTCATCGTCTTTCAGCAGATAATGTGGAGGAGTTGCGAGGCTGGCAGCAAAGAATGTAAAAGTCACAAGATTTTCCTCTGCTTGATACCTTATGTCTGTGGAAAAGCCAGTCAAACAACTCCCCCTCTATGGGTGGAGAATTTCTTTCTTGTAAGTCCAGTGTAACCAGACCAGTCCTAGCAGTGCATAAAAGTGATTTGGAACATATAAGTTACTTTTTGGGCATGCTGCATATACAGTATTAATATCAATTCTAATGAAAATTGTACCAAATAAAGGCTGTTTGGCCAGAAAGTCAGTTACAACAAGTACCTGAGCCTAATGCACTTAAGGGGTCATTTTTTTATTTTTTTTTTACCAAAGGCAATGCAGTCTCCATTGGAAATAGGAGCTTATAAGGACCACACGAGGGCAGTATTACACTAGATTGTATCCATATCTGTAAAGCCAGAGAAACAAACAGTACTGAAAAAAAAATCCCAAACGGCTCTTTATTTAGTACCACTTCTGGCTTTTATAATTCAGGCAAATTTAGCAAGGCTTTGACCAATGATTTATATGTGTGCTCATATATCACTTAAATTATTCAGTGTAATTAAACTCAATGTTATAATTTCCAGAATATCCTAATTTTAATTATGCTTGGTATAAAAACCTTAAATAATGTAACCTCAAAAACTATTACACATGTATTTAACTTTTTATTTGTATTGACCTATGTTTTGTATGTTAATAACATTCTCACCATACTAGGTTGATTATTACCAAAGTGAGACGTTTTTTGATGGTATTTGACAAATACTTTATAGGATCATCCTATTATTCTGACTTGTATTAAGGAAAATATTTAAATTTAAAGAAATCGTCTCTCAGACGGGAGATGGCTCCCATTGCTCACTTAAAGGAGTCGGTTCATAAACAATGAAATGACACAAGTTCAATGATTTATAGTTTCCAAGAATACATTGGCATCTGCGGCTTTCAGAGATTTCTATATTTGTTTAGTCTTGCTGCATGGCTTTGAGTCAGAGGAGTGTGTTCTTTTATTTGGATTACATTGGATTAGAGCATTTTAAATTTCACATATTTAGCACCCTACAGAAGCTTTGGAAACATCACTCACATACTTATTCCTTGCTTTTTATGACATAGTTACATCCTACCAAACTGGCCCTACCAGCTACCAGCTTCTGGTTTTGTAGTGTTTTTTCTAGTGTCCATAGTGGAGTCCTCAATGGACTACATTTCTGTATTTGCAGTCATTTTTTCAAATTTCTGTTCTCGTTTTCAGGGGGAATTCATGATTTTGCCCTTCACAGGTCTGATCAATGTTATGTTGAAATAATGTCAGCTCATTTGCCAAATCATAACTATAACCTTGCTCATACACAATATAATATGGAAGGTAAATATGAAAACAAAATGGACAAGGACTTTTTGTGATTATATTTTATAGTGAAAGTTCAATCTTGAGCATGAAAACAATATTTCAACGAATGAATGAAAAGCTAATACATGGAGAAAAAAAATACGTTATGTATAGTACCGTAGAGAAACACAACATGGCCACTTGCCTGATGTTTTTCCTGTAAATATTCAATTCTAATATATGAGCTTTATTAATCCTGTAGTGTTGCAGTATTCCAACAGCACGAAGTCATAACCTGGATTCATCAGTGTGCATGCTGATATGGCAATAAATAGACCGCAATTGTCTGCACAAAAATACATCTTTGTAAGTGTAATGAATAGAGACAATTAGGTCAGTCTGCTTAGAGTAAACATCTCTGGCTTTGTAAAACATGCAATAAAATGTCCAACCAAGTTACCATTCAGTGGAACACAGAGGTACACTGAAGTGTATAAACTGTGATGACTTTAGGCACTTATTAAACATGATTCGGTTTCTTAAATGTAATGAAATTGCTGAATGATGAGTTATGGGTTACTTATGAGGTTAGTCACTATACAGCACTTTTCCCTGAATGATTTCCTACTCTATGTTATTTGGTGAGTTGGTGAGTATATCTATTGCTTTTAGCTGGTGATCTTGAAATTTACATTTGATTTGGACAAAAGGCCCCGTGTAATCACCCTACTGTGCATTGAAATTTGAGAATGGCTTTCCTCACATATTTAGTTTCTGTCACTGAATTGGGCAGCACTCTGAAACCACAACTTCTCCACCTGCTCCTTTCCGTTCTCCCAGATTTGAGGAAGAATTCGGACGCCGTTCTTCGATGAAATCATCAGATACGCTGCATTTTCTGGATGCAAGGTCACGGAGTAACGAGCCATAACCAACGACTGGCAGAAGCGGGACAGCACCAGCACATAGAGACAATCTTTCTCTGCCTCGTTGAGGGGAAGGACACTCTCCCAGCCCGCGAGGATCGGTCCACCCACCTCTATGGGTTTAGGGTGCTCCATCATCATGTACATGATGGTGATAGCTAGCTCATGTATGTAGTAGCCACTGTTCATGTCCCCAAAGTCGAGGATGCCAGAAATCCTGTGGCTGTCACTCTCATCAGGTTGCACGAGAACGTTGAGGTCATTGAAGTCACCATGGTTAATGCCTTAGAAAAGAAAGAAAGAAAATGGTTTAATTTATGGGAACCAAAGTACATGATCACTCATGTATTCAGTGACATGTCCAGTCTCTGACAGTGTACAAGGTGCCAAAGCCCCAGCTGTGTCAAGCGAGGTGAGTTTGGGAGTGTTTGTATTGTCAGGAAAAAAAAAAAACAATCTAGGATATAATTTAATAAGTGAAAAACATACTCACACTTGCGGAAATTGGAGCGTTTCGGGACAACAGAGGTCTTGTACTGATGAATAACAGATTTCACAACTTCCTGAAGAGGATCTCCATCCAATACACTGATGTATGCTTCCAAGAGGTGAACATTTGACAGACTCCATAGGAACTTTTCTCTCTGCAGCATGCTGAGATGAGGGTGCTCCATCTGAAAAAAACAACAAGAAGCAGAAGAAAAAGTACAAAGATTAGTAAAACATGTTTATCAGTTAACTGCTTTGTTTCGCAAAGCTTAGTAGTTCCAGAGGTACAGCTTCATGTTTAGATAGAGTAAGTCCTTTATTTAAACATTATCTGAATTACATTCTAAACTAATGCAAACATGGGTGACAATAAAGTTGCCTAAAGATATTGAATTAATGAATTTAGAACTCCAATTCAATCATCAATCTTCATCAGTTGTTCCCCTAAGGTCAATTTCATAAAATAATCTTAAAGTTTTGTCTTGTGAAAAGAAAATTTCACACATTGCAGCACAAATTTGATGGTTTTACAAAACAAAGTAAATTAGGAAGTTTCATGCGGGTGTTACGGTTATACCTGTTGTAGGATTTTGTCCATTCTGGCTGCTGTCTTGCCGGTTTCATACAGTAACTGTGGTGTTAAAGGAACCCTGGAAATCGTAGTTCCCGGCAAATAAGTCAACAGCCGCACCAGGTACTTCTGACAGCCATAGCCACAATCTGTCAAAGGTAAAGACAAGATTAGTTTCACACCCATTTCCCTCGCTTTAAGTCCTCATAAAGCTTGACCTGTATGTTGTGGTCTTGCTCAAGGGCACACTTACAATTACTAGAGTGTGTGAGCATTAATATGACTGAGGACATGAACCTGCCACGGTCTACTATATTTTGTAAAACTGAGGCTACAAATGTAATTTTCTTTTAAGGGACAGGCCTACTTCGGAATGGTTAAGGCTTTTTTTGTGGGCCTTCTTCTCCAGTCACTGAATAGTATAATCAGTAATATTGTTCATAAGCACAGTATAGAAATTGCAAAAATTATGCCTTAATGAATCATCAATCATCAATCATCAAAATGGTTATAGTTAATCATTTTAAGCCCTGTATACTATTACCATAATATTCATCATCATATCTCTATCTGAACTTAGAATGTGGTACAGTTTAGTAACAACAAGCTTAAAATACTGTACTATTTAAAATACCACATTCTAGTATTAAATATCACCTCAAAATATTTATATACTGACTTATGCTCTGTTGTAAATAATCCTAACCCTTTTTTTGTAGCTACTCAACAGTGAGTTTATGTTGTTGCTGTCTGTCTTAAAGTGTCAGTACCAGTTTATGGTCTGTGCACCTGATTTTTTTCCATTTTGCAACAGCTCAGCTTGTAGACTGTAGTACTTCCTGTAGTCTCCCTGAAACAGATTGAAAATTGGACACAGATCTACCTCAAATATATAGTATTCTGCAACGTATGACTCATACATTCAACTTAAAAATCCTTTCACTCAATGTTTTCAAAATGTTTATAAATGTATGTAAAAGTTCAATAAAACAGAAAGCCAGAAAGAAGCCCCTTCAAGGGGTACCAGACAGACACCACTATACGAATACCACAGTGCCACCACAGGTAAAAAGCTGATGCATAGCTCGCTGCATGATATGAAATCATTTTTTTTTTATATGGGATATATATTATGCCTTACAGAATACAAAGTGATTGTTTTCAGTTTTAAGTAAAAAACAACAACAATAAAATAAAATTTATGGTAAAAAAAAAAAAAAAACGTCATCAGGGCCCTGGGTGGGCCGCTCCCCCACCCATAAAACCTGCAATTGGACAGGACGTGTAAGTCTTCCTCCTCCACTGTTCCAGTAGGTAATTACTGAATCTGAAACAGCGTCTAGCTCAGGCACAATTCCAACTACTCAGCCTGTTCATACATGTTCCACTATCACTGTAGGCACAGTTATGAACATAATGCATTACCTAGGAACTTACCCTAAACGTCACAACTAAATGCCTAACCTTAACCCAACTGTAACATCAAGTTTAAAACTAAGGCTGGGCCCTAGCATTAGTCATGGCTCTAAAAAGTGCACACACATCGATCGATACAGGATACAGGAACAGGTAAAACTTGTCAGTGTAGTACTGTACAGGTGTGGAAGGAATACATGAAAACCAAGCAGCAGCACTTTTGTTTCTAAACATTATGAATCCTGAACTTATAATTCAGTACAAAATACACAAGGTCTACAAAGCCATACTGAACCAAGTTTCAGTTCTTTCCAATGTTGCTAATGTTGCCGTAACAGAAGCTTGACAAAGATTTTGTCAGATTTGAACAAACTAACTTAATTTCTAATGCTGCAGTATGTGTGTTGCTGTGATAACAAAATATGTTTTAATCACTCTTTAATTGGAGACTAATTTTATCCTCATGTGTGTACTGGAGAGGAAAAGTTTTGCAATTAATCACTCTGATGGGAAAAACTCAGAAATAAGGCCTGGCCTGAGAACAGTCCTTTGAAAGTGCTATTAAAGCCTCATTCAAAAAACTCACCTAAAAAATAGGCGAAAGAAGTCATACAAAAAGGCCCAAGGTTACAGAAGTGTCACCATATTTACCTGCACTATACAGCTAACATACTGGTTTTACTAGTTCTGGTATTTAAAAAAAAAGAATCCTACTACACCCAACTTTAACTGAGCAGTGTTTGCATATGCATTTGCGTATGTGCAACATGCCATATTTCTGAGGTAACTCTCAGACCCATGTTACTTTAAGCTTGACACAGAGTGAATGTTGAGAGAGTAAATGCTATAAAGCTACATACACCTGACTGACGAACAGTGACTGTAAGGCTGCTGTGAGAAACACAGAACAGGACGCTCTCACCTACACAGTACAGATGCAAAATTCTGTATATGGCGTGTGGCATCAACTTCTAACCTGACGGGCATATTAGAGGGCATTTTTCTTATGAACTGTGTGACTGGTCTCATACCTATTTCTTCCAGGCTCATGAGCTGTCCTGAGGTGGTGGGCAGGGCTGTTTGGGCAGGAAGTCCATTCTGGTGCAGGAAGGACATGGCATACGTCTGCACCTCAACCAGAGCGCAGTTCTTACTGTCCTCTGAGTTCATTATTTTCAGGACGTACTCGCCACCCTCAGTGGCCGCCACATAGAAGTTCTGGTCATCGTAGCTCGGCAGCATGCGAATTTCTGATGGCGTCAGCCTGAAGAGCCTCTTCACCATCTCAACCACCTGAGACTGGCTGAGGTTCGGCTTGGCATGCTTCACTGACATTATTTCTGAATGAAAACAACATGCCATCAGAGAAATTTACACATTTACATTAGAAAGGTATCACAGTAACCTATAGTATTTTTAATAATTTAAAATATAGATTTCAGTCTGAAACTGCCAAAAAAACTATTACAGCAAGCTGCATGCCTCTTTAAGAATCAAATTTAATATTTTTGCCATTATGTTATGGTTTCTTATTTTATAACTAAAATTGTTGTTGTAGCCACTGATTTTGTAATGTCCCTACCAGGTAGTTGTTAGGGTCAACAGTTAGTAAATTATTAAACTCCTCAACAGCTTTAATATTCCATAACTTTTGAGTCATTGATCAAATAAAAATGATACACATTCATAAAGTCCAGCTTCTCCAATGTGAGGATTTGCAGTTTTTCTGCTTATTAAAAAACAAATCATTTTTCTTTCTTTCTTTGTTTTATATTGTTTGTTTTTGAACAAACACAGCCTTAAAGATCTTGGACTCTGGGAACTTGTGATGGCATTTGTCCTTATTTTCTGATATCCTATATACTAAATAATGAATCACTGCAGCCAACTTCCTACTAAGTTCCTTTCAAAAATAACTACTGCAGCATGGGGATGTTTTTTTCAACGTATTCCTCTTCCAGAATAAAGTCTACATACACCTCTTTTAATAAATCAGTGTGGGTGTTGAAATTACATTCTCAGTATTATTATCTCAGACATGCCATAAAAAAAAAAAAAAAAAAGATATAGAGCCTACGACAATATATACATTAAATGCAAAAAAATGGGGAAATGCAGTCGTCACAGCAACCCACATTCATAAATGCACAACTCACAAGTCTACAATACACACAGTACAGTGTGTTGTAAGCGTCAACCTACTGTGCGAAAACTGCAGCAAAGTCTCAGGAGCATCAGTCTTGGGTGCGGATCATTTAGATTTAGTTTTTACCTTATCAGCGCACACAGGATGTCGTGCAGATATTCCTTTAAACCCGCGTTAAGCTGTTCAAAGTCACCGTGCAGTGGGTGAGGAGGAGGTTAACGATTATGTTCGTTTCACTCCCTGAGAGTTCACGCCACGACCATCACTGACGCTGATTAGTGAGTCGGCCCACGTGGATAGTTACCTGCATATAAGTGTTGTGCACATGCTTGCAGACCTACCTCAGGCTTTTGTGAAAGCACCGGGTGAATAATTGTTAAAACCCCGAGCGCCCCCCGGGGTTACTGAACCCATCCAAACAGTATACACGGACCCGGATGGACCTTAATGCTCCACATGGCACAGCGTGACCGCAGGCTGTGTGAAGTTATTTACCTCCGCCGGGGTGTTTCAAAACACAACTAACGCCAGTACTGCATAAAGATGAAGAATGTGGGAGCTGACAGTAATACTAATATTCTCTTTCTGCCTCCATGCGAGCGGCCCACTCAGAGGGAGTTTCCTGTCTCTGTGTCACGTGTGTTGCCGCCCCTTCAGGAGGCCGCTCATCCCGACGGGAGAAGTCGACGCGAACACAGGTTTTGACCGATTCTTACGGCCCAGCGGTCACCGATGTAAATACTGGACCCATTGTCTCACAAGCCACGTTTCTTCCGAACATTTTGATACCGAAACGTTGTTTTTCAGACCCATAAATCAGGAGGAAATTAACTTTGTTCGAGGCCTGCCGCTGGCTCAGCAGCACACTCTCGCGAGATTTGGCAACATCTCGCTGTTGTTGGTCGGTGTGGTGTCACTGCAGATTTACACATGAAGCCACACATTAAAACGTTAAAACTGAAATAAAACGTGTGTTTCTTTGCTTAATACAACATCCACATGACGTTCACAACACTTCCAAACAGCACCCCAGCCCGCTCAGGAGACAGGAAGCGTACAACATTTCATCTTATTGGTGCAGTTTATAGTGTGGTATCTCAAAGTAAGATTATAGTTCTTAGTATTTCAGGATGCTTCCATCTTAATAAAGCAGCTCTTTTCACAGCATACAGAAATGTTATGTATAACACCAGTGTCAAGTCAGGAAAAAGATAACTGGTGGTTAGAGAGCTGGATGCAAAAGAAGAAGCGAATAAACGGCTCTGTGTAAGGGCAAATCAGCACCATTTTAAAATAAGTGTGTTTTTTATAAGCAAACATCTTTAATAAAGTAGTGTATAGTAAGATCATTAACAAGTAAGCTATGTTTGAATTCTAACATATTTTATATTTTAGCCAATATTTAAGATCTGAAGTCATTTCTTATTATTATTTCTAAAATAAATATTTCCTTAGATCAGATCCAGTCTACTCTTATATAGGATATACATGTGTTGTTTTCTGGGTCTTGGAAAAAAGAAAAGGGACATAGGTGAAACAAACATGATGCAGAAATGGAGGGAGATGTGTTTCTTTACATCTTTTTCTTTCTGTCTTGTTTATCTGTTATCTGTTTTTGAAACAACTACAAACAAGTCATTTCAAAATATGTTATATTTAGTGAGTGAGACATTTGATAACAGAAATTTACTATTTTATAAGGAACAGCTAGATATAAAGGCCTTATCATACTGACTTGGAATGCAAACAGATTAAGCAGTGCTTTTTTTCTCTACTTCTAAAGGGCAAACTGCCACGACAGAAGTGAATACGATAGGTGCTTTTCATACTGTCACATCGCTTAAGTATTTGAGCACTGTGTTAGTTCAGGCAGGCCAGGGAGTATAGCTCTGCTCACAATCCCAGCTAGATCAGCTGATCATGTCCAATCCAGCAGCCACATCAGTTGATGGATCCGCTGATTACCTTCTATGCATGTATTGGCAATCTCATACCGAGCGCCCTATTTAGGCAGCTTCAGCCTGCCTATCTTTGCTGCTTCCTCCGCAAGCCTCTTCGCAACACGCCTCCACCCCAGCTCCTCCCCTCATGCTGTGTCTGACTCATCAATGTCATTTCTGTTGTCATTGATGCCTGCTCTGTTCTGTACCCTATGGGGGGGTCCTTGCTGCTGCTCTCTCTGCCTTAGGCTGTCCATGTATGCATGTGGAAGGGCAGGGAGGTCCCAGAACAGAGCCATACCGCCAAATACATCTTGCTGCAAATTTTACCACATGTAGATCAAGTATCTTTGAAAAAGTGGTCCTGACTAAATAACTAACTGAAAAGAGTTTGTGCATCCAAACTGTAAGATTTCCACTCCTCTTACATCTCAACAGCTCATTCGCAACAAATGTCAGAGCCAGAATGTGCCACCATTGAAACTGAATTTTACGATTCTCAATACACGTTCACAAACCAACTGTAGGGAAGCAGAGATTGCCCAGGTGCTGGTAACAGATTACTGAGCATTTTAAGCCCAGAGCATTTCAAGAAATGATTTTTCCCCAAATGAAAATTCAGTCATAATGTGTTCAACTAAATACCTTAAAGTCAATTTAACCTCATAGGGTCTGCACACATGGTGAGTTATACCCAGCCTTTTGTCAAACTATTATGGAGCCATGTCATTATAGCAATGTCAAAACAAGAAATAACATGTTGAACAATGACACTGTACAGGTCTAATATTTAATTTACTATCATCTACAATTTTAATCACCAATAACTCTAATTGGAGCAGTGCCCGTCAGCCTCTTGCATGAGTGAATGCTAATCAAGTGTGTATGGTCAGTCACTAAACATCATCCCATCGTCATCCTAGCAAAAATATTTGGCTTGCAGCACACTCTAAGTGAGTAAACGCAATGCTGACTGAAAAATAAGTAGGTATAAGCCGTATACCTGCCTAAACCCTGCAGTACACCACCACGAGTAACTTTCACATCATACATAATCATTTGACGCATTGTTAATATAAAAATATTTACTAGTGCAGCTGTAAGTATAGGCAACTAGTAGTTTGTTGAGTCAGGAATGATCACTATCGTGGTCAAAGGAAAACCAACATTACTTTTTGCTTTGGTACTAAACATAGGTAATTTTAGTTAATTTAAACAAACGACAATCTGTTGTTTCTTTTATCCGTGTTTTAACAGACAGAAGGCTAATTACAGTTTATCACCCTTTTAGTGCGCTCATACAAGCATGTTCACTTATGCTCAACAGCATATTACAAAATGGATTATCCATTTATTTGTGATCCTTTGGCATAATGAATATATATTGTTTGTGTGTGAGTGTGTGCATCTTGTGAGCTGAATGGGAATGTTTTTCAACTTGGGCAGACGTGTACATCTGTCTAAGAGTGTGTGTAAGCATATATGTAAGTGATCATCAATATCTTATCACACCTCGCACATGGTGCTGACTGCTTTCGACGCTGGAGCCTGAGGTTTAGTGGCCATAAAGGCATAGGCAGTCCTATTGCACCACCTGTCACAAAGAATTCCCACCGCACCGACAAGAAGCCAGCCTATCATAGCTAGTATCTTCAGTTTATCTTGATTCCTCCCTCTTTACCCACCTGAGTGTGCCATTCATTTCTGCGCACTGCACTGACATTTATATTCCCCTTTAAAACACTTTATGGATTGCAGCCTCGACTGACCTATTTTTGGCTGTTTTTATTGAATGGGGAGCTTTCTGACAGAACCAAAAGAACCTAGTGGTCAAATTTCTAGAAATACACAGCCTTGCTGCCACAAAATAGTGTTTCATAGACACTAGTTAATTAAATTATATTGCAATAAAAGATAACCCTCTTTCGTGTGCTCCACATGACAGGAGGAATATAAGGTTGTGGATTCCAAGTCATTGCATGCCACGCAGCTAGTCCTTAAAAGAGAGTAGTAAGTATAAACAAAAAAAGGCCAAGTTTACTTCAATCAGTGGTAGCTGTTGTGTTATGAGCTGTAAATCTAAAGCTGAAGCAACTGAATCTAGAGCTGAAGCACTTCAGCTCATAATCTAGGAAAAAACAAGAGCTAGAGATTCAAGATGATCGTGTCCATCATGAACTAAATACCTAGAGCAGAAATCAATAAACATGGCCATAAGGCAGGACATGAGTTGTACATTTTAAGCATTTAATGGTTTTGATTTCACATGTGATTTAAATTAAAATGTTTCGTTCACCTAAGTGATGGAAACAACAGGATGGGCACTTGCAAAAATTCCTGGAAAATAACATGGACAGAACTATTAAGATGAAAACTGTCAAACAAATACAATAAAGTATTAAGACATGTTTTAACTCCTAATATTATTGTTATGGCAATAACCACCAATTAACACACAGACCTAACACATACCTGTGGAAGCAAATGGAAAAAAAGGGACTGGAGCACACCGATTCTATCTGCCAGAAGGGGACGACAAAAGTTCAGCGCTCCAACTTTAAGTACAGCCCATACTGGCATGACAGTCCAAAGCTGTGTTGGAGGTGTGTCCATGATCAGCTACTGCAGCTTACTCATTCAAGATGTCACAACTGTCGAAACATACAATATCTATAATCCTTTTAATACAAATGAAAAGGGAAAAAAAAATCTAGTTGGTGGTATACTGTATATATATAAGACATATCCAAAGTCTACAGTATAGAAATGACCCATGGGGTCCTATAACTTTAAATTCATCCATGTATAAATATACAAAATACTGTATATAAGCACCAAAACATATTTTTCGGGAGGACAGGCCCATCCCCAAAACATTTTTTAGGAAAACTAAAAAGTTATGTTATCTAGTAGTGATGTGGGCATGGGGTTTTAAAGGGCTAAAATTAATCAAAATAATAAAATAGAAAAAGTATTCAAAGGAACTCTTTACAGATCCACAAAACAACAAGAAAAGTTCACCTCAAAGTAAACGTGTTTCAGTGTAAAGGCTACCTGTCTTAACAAAGGTTAACTTTAACCAAGGGATTTAGAATCTCTGCTGAGTGGCAACGAGACCTTGGAAATCAATATACTGTCACTATTATTCTTATATGTAGCTTTTTTTATCAAGCATTTGAACCTGGGTAAAAGTAGATGTCTTTTTCATATAGTTATTGTTGATGGCAATACCCTTATCTTGGCTGCATAGCTTTCTGGACACACACTCATTCATTTATTCATTCATTCATAATTTGAGGTATAGAGTTTTTTATAAGAGCTTCATATGAGTCTATAAGAGCTGGGCAGATTTATTGTTTTCAAAGGTTTAGTATGCCTACATGGAACTATATTCAAATGATTATGTAAACTTGAAAATGAAAATGTAATTCCGCAATAGCATTATAATCTTCCACATATGTATGTGTCATTTGAGTAAAAATTCAAATGAAAATGCAATAATTAAATTTGCATTTGCATTTTCACATACTTGTATGGGTGTTCTATGACCATATTAAAATGAAAATGGAAAAGCTGTTTGACATTTAATTTTCAGAGTTGTACCCGGCTATATGGACAATATTCAAATGTTAATTCAAATTTGAACATGAAAATGCAATATAAACAATGTAACTTTATTTTTCCATTTATGCCAGCAATATGTAAGTCACAATTAAATTTAAAAAGCACTTATGTAACCATTCTTCAATGAAAAAAGGCAGTTGACATTTAATTGCTAAAGATTTCACCTGATCTACAGTGGACAATATTCAAATGCAATGAAGGAAACAGTCTATTGCACTTACATTTCAATGTTACAACACTCCTTTGGTGACCACATGACAATGAAAATGCAATCTGTCAGTCCTCTCATCAAGAGCTGCTCCTCCATAACCAGGGGGAGGTTGGCGTGCTCTGCGCCCCAGGTCAAGGGCCCTCTGTTGGCTTTGCTCCCTGTCCACACACCCCTGGATACACCAGTAGGGAGCCTATGGAGTCTCGTCCACAGAGAATGATTAACGTCCTAACTGAAGACCCGCCTTGATGAGAAGACTAGAAAGGAAAAAAGGAAAAAAGAAAAATGGTGCCATATATTCTTAAAAAGTGAATGAAATTCAAATGAAAGTTGGGTGTCCAAAATGACGTGTCATGGGGGTTTAAATGTGTAAGCGGGAAACATTTCAAAATGTCATAATTTTGCTGCTCAGATCTTGTAGCTAAGGACCGAAAACATTAATTACTATTCAAAATTGTTTTAATGTTTCCTTTTCAATCATTAAAACCTGAGAGCGAATCTCAGGAGAAGCCCTGTGAAATCAACTCAAATTAGAAAACAAGAAGTAAATTGAACTTGTGAGATTTACAGACAAATTACTTAAAAGTCAAGGTCTTTTACAGTTCGTGTTTTGAGTGTTGTTTGCACGCGGTTGAGAATAGTCAAACGGCAACTATTGGCGATTTACACCCAGGCCCCTTAGGAAGTCAGGTGATGCAGTCACCTAGACGTTAGTTAGCCAAATGAATATGATAATATTTAATAATAAAAAAAAATAATAGTCTGTAGTGTCCAGTGTCCACATGATAAACTATACATTTATGTAAAGAAGAAGACCCATTCATCATTGGCCAGTTCCAATTTCTTTGATTAACATACAGCTAATCAATATCAATGCTGGCATTTTTTTATAATAAGGGGTCAAGGTTGGTAAGCTGCTACAATATTTATACACAATATATCATGCATACTGCATGCTTCATCTTTTGAATGAATGTGTGAACAATGGGGTGTCAATATTGGTGGACATTCCTGCAATAGAAAAAATAAATGATAATATTAAGTGCAGTGAAAGTCTTCAAAAACACTTTATGCTTCTGAATAATTACGTTCTCTATGTTTCTCATATTTTCACCAGGGAGCCACTTACCAAATAATCCTTTAGGTAGCCTAATAACTGATGTTGAGGTCACGATTCACTCCCCGTTACCTCTCCATAGACTCCACAAAAGTGTTCTCCTCTGCCTTAACACTTTATTTAGATTTTTCAAAGGAGCAAAGTGGGATTTCATTAACTAATTTCAATGGGATCACTTAGAGGTCCAACTCTTTGCCCACAGTAGAGTTTCAGAATAGGCCTATTATTGTTTCTCAGTTACATTTGATTTCCCAGTTTGTGTGCTGTGGAGAGCAATAAAGTAAGTGAATCAAACGTGGGGATTTTGGGCTGTTTGAATCAAACAAATCAAGGTGAGATCAGGAGGTTCAGTTATGGTTCTGCGGGATCCCATTAAATACCAGGCACCTGCTAAAGAAAACACATAATTCAACAAATTGCCGGGGTGCTGAATTTACCACTTTGCCTGAGGGAAGACACAAAATAGTGGATGCAATAGCATCCTGGTTGGTTAATTTCACATTATTAGTCACGCAATGATTTTGAACCCAACTGTGATACTTTAGAAATGATTCCGAGCTGTGTCTTTGTCTGTTGGTCAGTGGGTGGCTATTTGCAAACACTAATGTTTGCTGTGAACAACCATCTGGCTATGACTCAGAAGTTTTTGTAAAAAGGATTCAATTGTTCATTTCAAAAGTGTGGACACATCAGTAGCCTGCTTGTTATATTCATGAATAGATTGTAAACCTTTTTTATTTCTTTAACATTATTGGATGATTGTTACCAAGTTGCTAGTTTCAGATGTTGCCAATTATACATTTTATTTATATTTTTACTTTTAGGCATGTAAAAAAGAACTGGGAGGTGGCAGTATTTTATATTTCATTGAGAGGTACATGTCCCGAGTACATACAATTTAGGTTATTTTTAATGGAATTCTTTATTGTGAAAACACAGTTAATGTGACCACCAGTCACCACAGGCTGCCACCAAAACACAAATCTTTAGAATTACTTTAGAGCTGCACTAATCAATATTTTCTGGTATTAGCAATGGCTCAAATTACCACGTATAATGTGACAGACGTCACGGATAGTAATGAACCCACAGAGAATTATAATTCAGCTCTGCAGGCCCCTTCAGCTCTACAGAACCATTTAGTGTCAGCTCATTGTTTTAATTTTACAGACGACAACTTTACTGGTTCAGTCTCACCACTCTCAAACTTATTTTTAGGGAGCTGTCATTATCCCACTGTAGACTACCTGCCCAGCACCAAACGGCTGATAAAGTCATCGACAATATGTCAGAGTTTTTACAGCAGAGTGTTTACAGCATGTTACACTGCCCCCCGAGTGGCAAAAGAAAATCTATGAATGCAGCAAAATCTAAAATATGATTATCTTTATAGAAAGAAAAACCTTAGCTGTCTGCTCCTGCAAGTCACCTCCCTTGTACACAACAGAGCCTCTGAGGGGAATAAAGGTCCAAATTAAAATGCATTGTGTTTGTAGCCTCCATCTGCCATCCTGCTCATATTTATGATATGGCCTTTAGCTTGTCCAGTCATCAGCACTATTTGCCCTCCCACGATTATGTCTGGTGAAACAGACACTGTTGACAGTTAACATTAGTACTGCATATGAATATTCTCCAGTAATTATGGATCAAGTTCCATGACTGCCAGAATACAGGTTAAAATTTACCAAGAATATTCAAAATATCAATGGCCACATTACACTACTCATCAAACCATTCATAGTTCTTAAACATAGACAGCTCTTTTAGTGAAAAGTGTGTTTATTTCTCTTTTGCCTCACATACTTGTAAAACATTAAAATTGTCCCCTCTGCATTTCTTACGAGCTCCCTCTAGAGTACTGTAAGTTAATGACACATGACACAAAAGCTTCAGAAACCTTTTTGACCTGCTGAGATGATTTTGGATTTTGGATATTTAAGGTTGCCTGTGGAGTTTCAGACCTCTCGTGGTGCTATGGAGCTGTTTTTCAATGAGTGAGTCCCTGTTTTGTTTATCCCACACACAGGGGGGTGCACAGTCTTATCAATGGCACTACTTCACTGATCAACATGTAAGCAAAGGCAGGGTAGAAGAAGACTACAAGTTAGTAAACATGGATGTAAACAATGCTGGATATAAAATACTTTAAAAAAAAAGTTTTGCAAATGTTTTATGAGGATGAAAATACACTTGACAGGTTTGTTGGACCTCAGGGATACACACACTGCGTTTCAGTGAATAACACTGAATATACACATAATTAAAAAGTCAAATTCACAGGGCTCCTTAAATAGAGCCATAAAATCACTAAACATAATCCAAATCACTTGTGTAGAAATCTGTATGAGCGTGTGGCTGTATTTTCTTGTGTACTGTGTCTTGGGTCGGCTCGATGGAATAGCCTGAGGCGTGAAAGGTGGCTGTGTTTGTATACTAATGGGGCCTGTCTGACCGAGGTGGTGAAAAATCCTGTGGCTGAAGGCATTTGCAGGCAATTGGCTCGTCTTGATTGACATCAGTCTATCACGTAAGCCAAGCTAACGTGCTAATCCTCCGAAACTCATCTCTGTCATCTCCGAAACTCCTTGGCCACTTCTTTTAGCCATGGTCTACTTTCCAATTTGTAAGCTGAACAGGCCATGCTGATTACATTGTTGAAGGGTTAGAGGTGGACTGCCAGCACGAATGTCCCACAGAAGGCAATGTCTGTGTGCCACAACTGTAGTCCAGACTGAAGTATCTCCACAACTACTTGATCGATTACCATTAATTTCTGTACAGACATTCGTGGTTTCCAGAAAAATCCATGATCCCCACAGGATGAACTGTAATGACTTTGGTGAACCCCTGACTTTTCATCTAATGCCATTAATGAATGAGTGAATATGATAGTGTGACAGTGAGCCAACATGCACAATGCCATGTCAAAATGTCCTCTGCTTTCATTGTTCTTTTATATTACTTTACAAGTGTACTATCTTATTATGTTAATTGACTCCAATTTGTTATAATGTGATACAGTCAAAATAGTTTCCACCTTTGAGTAATGTAAATCCATGGCGTGGTTAAATATTACTTTATGATCTTCTGTGTTGTCTTACATTGTGGAAAGTATATAGCAGAATGATTGTTTCAGCTCACAGTACTGGATGGATGTTGACCATGTATTTATATTTATTAACTGGCATTATTTCTGGAAACTGAAGTCTAGATTTCTGATACATGTGTAGTTGCTATTTTTGCCATTAAAAGCCAGTGTGTGAACCTGCTTCATGCAACTTTAAAGACACATGACAGACTGTTAAGACTGGCCTTACCACATCTAACCTCCAGGCATCTCAACTCAGGATGTCAGAAATAATGGATTTCACTGAAAGGACAAGCTGTCATGCTGTCATTGCTGTAGCTGAACCTACATTGACACCACAGTGCCCAAAACAAGAACTCTGACAACCGAGCTCAGCATGTCAGCCTCTTAGTGCTGCACTATGAGTCCTTTAGTAGGGAAATTGAAATACCCTCCGTTTGCCAGAGCTTGGGCAGAAGATAACTATGGTGAATGGAAAGTGCTTTAGTAGCAAGAGCTACATTTTATTCAATTTCAGTCCCTACTAAATACAGCTGCAAGATTACATGTAAAAACGTGAGGTCAGGATTAAAATGCATCTGTGGCTGACAGTCAGTTAAACTATGAACGTGTATGTTCTTCAAGTACACAATATTATTTCCCTGTTGTGAAATCCTATAAAATATATGTATGTGTGAGTGAGTGAAAGGTCAGCGTGATTATTATCCTTCACGTTATTAACATGCATCAGTCTTGTCAGGTCTAGTTAAACATATGCTCAGTAGATGATGAAACATAAATGCCATGTGATACCTGTGTGCTTTTAAATTATTCACTTTTATCATCTGCCTCTGCTATACCTGAAATGAGGATTAGTTAATGATAAAGTATGACAAATTTACTTAGCAATGTCAAAATGATCACTGAATAGGCAATCAGACTCTTCAAGGCTGCTGGACGTAAGAAAATCATCTTGCCTCAGGCTTTTGCATTTTGAATATTCAGAGACTGGAGGCATTTGTTTTGTTCCTAATTAGAAGTATGGATTGAAAATGAAATAATTTCCCTGCTCCACTAACTTTGCAAATGATTGCAGTAATATTTTTAAAAAAAGCTTGACAAATTGTGAAAAATGAATGCTTCCAGAACAAATAGTTCTGTATACAGCGTTAATGAGGAATCACTAGGTCGCTTTAATAACCTGAAGAAAATAAGATCAGATTTAACTGATTGATTTTATGTTAATAAGTTAAACCTGAGGGTTGGGTTGGAAAATGACAGCTGCCAGGCAGTAATATTGCATTTACGTTTATTAAAAATGTCATGTCTAAATT
Organism: Lateolabrax maculatus; assembly: GCA_031216445.1. Classification (NCBI taxonomy): domain Eukaryota; kingdom Metazoa; phylum Chordata; class Actinopteri; order Acropomatiformes; family Lateolabracidae; genus Lateolabrax; species Lateolabrax maculatus. The sequence continues at coordinate 11,588,910 of CM062196.1, forward strand.
TAATCTAACTTTGGGCATTTAGAAGATATAAACACTTTCCTTCTGCAACCTCTTTGAAAGCTGGTACAGAGTGCTGGTTCAATCAATTCTAATATATTTCATTGCAAGTAGAATTTAAAAAGGTTTTGTCAGTAATCTTTAAGGCGGCCCCCTGAAAGTCAAAGATTCGAAACATCAGTCATTTCAGTCCCCAGAAGTAGTTGCACAGCTCACGCAGCTCTCCAGGGTAAAATCAGTCCACTTTGTCTACTCGGTCTGCGACAGGTACAGGCAGCTGCAGACCCAGACCCAGGGTGAGTGGGGGGGGTTAGATGGAGGCGGATGCTAGTAGCCCAATGGAACAATGTGTCCCTGTTTTGTTTTATCTTGCGCACACGCGTAAGGATGGTTTACTAGCAAGTAAGTAGCGAAATGAATTATCTAAACGTGTACTGAAGTTTGGCCCATGTCCCATCTGCTAACATGAAGGGGGCGGGGGAGTCTATGGGCAAGACACTGAACCCCGATCACAAACCTGCCCTATCCACTTCCTGTCCAAACCAACCCCACCCTGTACCTGGTCACACTCAGAATGATCTTAGAAAATGTAACTGGACCTATTTAAGTACTAATTTATTTTTATTTTATTGGAAATATTATATCTTGTTATATCTAAATTTGGATTATGTGATAGCACACCAAATAGCTTCTTCCGTGGGAGGGGTGCTGCAAAAAAAAAAACAAACAACAAAAAACATTACATTTGAAAACAGCCCATAAAAAAGGGAAAAGCAACAACTGCAGGTATTTAGCATGGCGAATAACCAAGCAATTTTACATGATATCTTTGTCGAAAGCTTCTGACAAAGCCATTGTGTAAACATGTGTAAAGAATGGTACGTTATATTTTACAAAGCAGCACAATATAAATGCAAGGTACTACACTATAAAGTATTAGTATAGAGTGAATCAGGACACAGCTTGAGACTCACAAGTTCAGGTTTAACTGTATTTTTTGACACCAGCTCAAACAAATGAAACTGAAGTTAACACTCCAGAGTTTGAATGAAACCCTACGAATCCATTAACACACTCAGACGACAGTTGAACATCACTAAAATACACTAACGGAACATTACAGGTTTCAGCACTAACATAAACGAGTCAGCTAGAGCACAAGATACAGTAGACAGTACAAGGAAAGATGGATAAAGCAGAAAATGAATCTGCAGTGCACAATAGCTCAGGTTTTACAGAGGCATTGAGCATAAATAATTGGGGCATATGATGATATTTTTTGCAACATCTATTTATTGTCACTTTGAATCTTGTTCCTTCATTTTGAGCCGTGTTTTCTCTGAGGTTTTAGTGTATCCCTTCCTATGACAAAAAAAAGCAGACAAATAAAACTAGAGTCAGATGAGGATAATCAGTTGTGTCTGCTGTGACACATCTCCTGTACATTCTGGCAAGAAAGAGACTGGTGTGATAATCAGTTTAAAGGGTCACCCCAAAATTAAAACTACATATTTTTCTTCCTGAATCTAGGTTATTTTGGTGTAAGTGTGTTTTGGCTCAGCAGGCTCCCCGCCTTCCCGGCACGTATAGGCAGTCATTGTCTCTTGGCCCAACCCGCCTGGGGAGGGGTAATAACGGGGCGCGGTGATACGCTTGATGGATGTAGTGTGGTAGAAAGGTGCTTTGAGCACCACGAGCCGAGTGCAATCTACCTCCATTATATTAGAGACAAGGCAGACATCTCTACGGCTAATCTCCAAAACCCAAAAGGAGGATGAAGAGGTAAGAGGAAAAATATGTATTTTTGATTTTGGGGTGAACTGTCCCAATAAGGAGGATGCAAAGACAGAGAGACAAATACCAGAAGCTGCAAGCTTGTAGGCAATAAAGAAATTATACTCATTGTTTAAGATTGCCCTGTAAAAGAGATTTGTTACATCATGCCAGTCACGTAATTTATGGATAATTAGAGATGGTTAAATCTGATATTGCAATAACAGTTAATTTCCCAAAGCTTACACGTGTTTGCTACTTGGCCTGTGTGATAAGCCAAAATGAGGCAATTTATTTATTTACCTACCATTTTAACCTTCATTTTACTGCTATTCAAAAGGGAAAATCTCATGTTTTGAGAAAGGACACTATTTTATTCTAAATTATATCTAAATTAAACAGATGCACATGAAGGTACAGAACCATATTTATTTAATGTCTGTCCATTCAGTACAGAGATACTGTGTAGCAACATCCTAAAACCTGAGCCCCATACAATGTGTAAATAAAACATCTTTGGCCGTAAGTCATATTTTTACACTTTTGACAGAGCTAGGCTAGCTGCCCTGCTAGCATGTCATGACATGTTAATGCGAAGCTCTGCTAAATGCATTTTGGACCACTCTGTGTTCGAGGCCCAGAGATGAAATTGATACTGATCGCTCATCTGACTCTATGAAAACAATTATATCTCCCAAAATGTTAGTTGTAGATTGCTCTGTAAAATAAAAGCATTGCAAGTGTGGTTCTGTCTTTACACACGATTTCAGCTTCTGGATAACGTTGTTACATTTTGAACAAGTGGAATTCAGCGTATTTGGAGTTGTCTCAAAGCCTATTCTGAAGGTTTGGGAAGGAATCTTTGAGACTCGTTTTAAATACACAATCTGCACAGACTTGTTTTGGTACACTAGAGAACACACATTCACACTGGCATTTAATTAAGCAACTGAAAAATGCAGATAACACAAGCTGGGACAGAACATACTACCAGTGTGTGTGGTCAGAAGGGTAAAAAAAAACTCCAGACTCAGTGGAGGAAAGAAACAGACATAGGCACTAAGCACTAATTAACAGCAGCTGCAACTGCAACACTGTGACACATTGTTGCCTCCCTCCCAAGAGAACAACTGTAAATGTAACAGGAGGAGGTTTGTCAATAATTGTTTCAGAAAGCCAGCATAAATAAACTAATTGATAAGTTCTTAAATGCTTGTGGCACTGCTGAGTCCACTAGACCAGAGGTGGTGCACCTCTGAGTGAGATCAATTTTGTCACTTGTCAATGCTATAAATTTGGGGCCCTGGGCAATTGACAGGTCTCTTATCTCCAGGAGTAGGATATTGCCCATGGCAACCTACGGATGCTACCCCCAGCTGTCAGCCATAATAGTGCCATTGATCCGATCCATGAGGCACTGCAATGTGGCCATGGACTTGTGTAGCAAACTCATCTCTCTCCATTACTGATGTGACCAGAAAGTATGACACTGGTTCCCCACCATCTTTTGAGAAGGCATTATGGTACTGAGTTGATTTACCTCTTTCTGTTTTGTTAAATCTCTCTACCAGGCCAACTAACTGGGGATGATAATACTAGTCTTGCTTTAATAAACACCCATTAATCTGTACGGTGTGCCTCACTTGCATTGGTTAGACACATTTGGTAAATATGAGCTGCCTTGAAAATCATGTCCCTGCTGATTTTGGCATCGGCAACTGGCCGACATTTTTACCAGTTTCAGAGTCACGACTCAGTTTATATTTTCTATATTTTGCCAAAACAAAGTGAAGCTCGGTGAGCACTGTGCCAAGTTGCACCTGCTGAATATCAATGACAGTATACAGTTACATACCATTTGCAACTGTTCCTCTTTATGGCCCATTGCCCCAGAGAAGCTAATAAATCAGCCCAAAGGTGTACGGTGCGTAAGGTGGGAGCGTAAATCTGAGTGATTATATGCCTCCAACTGAATCTGTCAGAATCTGTGAAAGCCTAATAACTACCCCCGCAGAACCTTGTTGGTACTCAGTAGGTCTATTTCTGATTGGGGTAGGAGGGTGGGCTCACCAGACTCACCTCCATCAATGTACATTCTTTCCCATGGTCCCATGTCACCCATCACACCGTCACTGCTGCTGCTTTCCTCTTCAGACAGAAAACCAAAACAACACATAAGTTAAAAACTGTCAAGAAAACTCCACCTCGTATACTGTATGGTGTAAGTGGATTGTGTGAAAAATAATATTGAAGCAACCTCAAGAAATTCAGACTGGAAGCACAATACCTATGCATGAAGAATTTTTTTCTTAGTGTTGTCTAGGGTGAAAGGCACACAGCTCATATCACTACCCTTTTAATATGACAGTAATTATACTATACGTGTGAGCAGAATTAGAAATGTATGTTGGGATGTCTGCATGTTCATGTGTTGTATAGTGAGGGTGGCGGTGAGGGAAGATGACTGAGAGAGAGAGAGAGAGAGAGCGTGTGTGTGTGTGTGTGTGTACTGTATGTCTGTGTGCGATGGTGAGCGACGCTTAAGGAGAGAGCGACAGACCAGGAGGAGAGTGGACTGAGAGAGCAGCACATTGTTCACACTCGACTCAAGACACTAAGCTGTGTTTACACCAGGAAATAACAACAGGGGAACACATTAGAGGTAAGCCGATTTAATCTCTTTGGAAAGCTAAATGTCAGGGTGCATGCTCATTCTTTTCAATGCTAGGGTTTAACAGTGTCACTTTTTTTAAAATAATAGACTTAATAACACTTAATATCCTTATCCTTATTTTATTTATTTATTTTAGTAAGGGTCCAAATACAAAAAATTCAATAATTCAACATGTTACACAAGTTTAATTTCTTTTAAAAAAAATCTAATTTCATAATTTGACCCTGTTTGAGTGGCTCATATGGTTTTCATCACAAGTTATATTGCATCCCCATCCAGACAAACCTATAAATACCTATCACACACACACACTCGACAAACAGGACAAGATAAGATGAAAAGGATTCCAGTTTTAAGGGTCCCTTAACATTTGTGTGGCGATTTTGCTCGATCTTACAGAGCTTTCCTAAATTGAGCTCCATATCTTGTGAAATTGTCACTCTAAAGTAATATTGTATTAATGTCTTACATTTACGAAGTGTAGGTGCTTCTTTCTTTTTCCACTTTTGCCATAGGAGATTTTTATAGACCAGTGATGAAAAAAGAATTTGCCATCCTCTTGAGTATCTTATTTTCCAAACATTTTGAAAGAGGCAAATTATTGGTGAAAATACAACTTAATAATTATAAATTCTTGAAATCCATCTTTCAATGAGGGGAGTTACTCTGAGTGCCACATTTTAAAAATTGATCTAGGGACCTGGTGTCAAAATGTTGTCTTCACTACTATACAGTATATTCTTGTCATTAATAAAAATATTTATAATTATACTGAATTAAATATAAATTTTCAATAGTGATTATTTTATATGTGAGTTCTAAACATTCACATGTGAATACTGATTATAATAATGTATTTAAACATTTTGTTAATAACGCTAAATTGATGTTTCATATCAGGGAGAGTGCACATTATTGGAATTTTTTGTTACTGTAATATGTAGTGAACCCAACAAAGTAGGATTTGCTTAGCTACAACACTGAGGCTATAATTTATTTAACCTTCAAAAGTGGTGTCTTCGTTAAAGCCACTGCCTGGTTGAGCATAACAGGATTTATTGGAGGAAAAGTAATTTTACTAAAACCATTGAAATGTAATTAGAGTACAGAATCTACAAAGGATTGAGGGGAAACACTGTCTGTTAAAAACCCCCAAACAATTGATTCTGCCTTTCTAAATGCAAACTTACTCACTTACTACGTGTCCTGGTTGATATCCTGAGTTTTTTTTTTTTTTTTAAGGTTTGCACCAGAAATAAAACAGCTTTTATTTTAGAGAAATCACAGGAAGTCACCTGTCCTATTAGCACTAGCTATTGCAGCTGAGTGCTGGAGGTCAACACGTCCACTCGCTCACCATGAATTGTCCGGACAGTTACCTGCTGCATTCACACATGGACTCACTTGGGCATTACGTGGACTTTGTACTCGGGAGCTGGCCGGGTAAAGTCTGTTTAAAGTCAGCTCCAACTGACGCAGACATTTGCATTCACATACACACCGTGTCCGGACAAGGCTCTAGACTCTCTTGCCTCCTTCTGCTTTTAACTTTGTAACAATACCAAATAAATAAATAAGTAAAACTGTACAAATAAGAACAACTGTACAAATAAGAACAAAATTATAGTTACCAGAAGAGCACATCATGAGTCATAATTGTGAGGAGGGAGCATAAATATGAAATGAAGTCATGAAAGGTGCAGCGTGCTCAGACAGAATAATGAGACAGAGATTGTATCATCAGTGCATCAAATGATGGATCAGAATGTCTGCTGTAATATTAAAGTGATATCTTTAAATGATGTGGGCAGAGAGGAGCGCCTGAGAAACTCCATATTCAGGTTTTGCACAATTCCTACAGACTACACTCGACTACATGGAACCATAAGTGAGTAAAAGTATGCAGAAGCAAGCATCCATGCACTTAAACATATTCAATCCTACAAAGTACTGACATTTTTGAGGGCGAGGTACAGATGGAGAGATGTACGGGGATGCTCAGGTGAGGGGAAAGACGTGATAATCCTAAAAGTGTGAAAACACACAATGGCCGGAAGTGAAGAGACAGAAATGAGACAAGAGGGGACCAAAATAAGAATAAAACAGGGAACAAGGAATGAATAATGAAAATGAATGAATGAATGAAAAAACAAAATAAAACATGGCAAACAGTTCAAAAAGTCCTTTGAATGTCTAACTAGAGTCATGCAGAAACACAGCAAAACGAGATAGGGGAAACAGACGCAGATCTTGGAATATTCAATCATTCTTAGAATCTAATGTTAGGAAGTTAACAGTTGTAGATTTGAGGATTTTTGGGCCGAAGTGAAAGCTGCTTTCATGGAGGCTGCTAAGTTTTGTAGTCACCTTAGTCCCAAAGCTGTTTCTAGTCACTGGGTTGGCATAGTGTACTGAGCTAGTGTATTGTAATGAGCTGTGTTCTGTAAGCAGGACTTCTAAAGACTGAAGATACACTGCAATTAATAGTAAATGTAATAGTAATAGTAAAATACATGGATTAGTATTGTATATTTACAGCAGATACGCTGTAAAAGTGAGCGCTGTAGTTGCCCACTGGCCTTTACTCATTACATTCAAAAGAAGATGAATTTACCCCTGGAGATCAATAATGTATAATCTACCACCTAACCTGGGAGATCTCCATCTGTGGCCAACAGGTGATTGAATGCGACAGTTTGAAATCCTTTCCTAGACAGCCACTTTCTTTTATTAGTCTGAGGACAATGCGTGTTGTGACTTTGTTTCAGTCATTTTGGGTGAAGACAAGTCATGACTCTCAGGTGGGCACGGCAATTATCTAACTTTAGAAGCATGAAAAAAACATGCTTTTATAGATGATTGAAAAAAACTATTGAGGGAATGTCTAATAATAATTCATCTCTATAATTTTGCACTTTACTGTATAAACAGCAATTACTTTTGGAATCAAATCCCATCAAATTAATCACATTTTATTTGTATAGCACATTTCATACAGGGCTATCTCAATTCTCTTTACACACAACACATATGAATTAGAATAAAATAAGTAATTTATACATATTTAAATAAGTATATATGAGTACATAGGCCAACCTACAAAGACATACCCAGACATATGTCTGTGCAACATACCTACTCACATACGCCCAAAGAGAATAGGTGACTGTTTTGGATATTAGAGATACATGACTTGGAGAATAATGAGGAAGATATGATAAATGCATCAAATCCACTGTAGATCCTGTATCCTGCAGGATTGAAATATTAATTACAGTCATAGATCTATTTTATAAAGCATGCTATGTTATTCTTATAGTATACACTGGACAGAATGCTAATATGCTCTTGCATCCTACCTCATGGGCTTGTCTCCAAGGTTTCCATAGAAAGAAGATGCTTATATAAAAGCAAAGTGTAATTGGCAAATAACAACTGGCTTGATGGATGTCAGGGGCTATAGTATGAAAATCCTACTGACAAAATAAGTAATTTATGGCACAGTAGGGGCTGCACTCTAAAGCCACAGGGAAATGCATTTCATTGTAAATACAATTCATTGTAATGCAGTTGGTGTGCTGCTACAGTACACACTGACAACATGCCTTACCACTGATTGTGTTTCAAGCTCATTTTCCGTGTAGATTGAAGATTTTAGTGTACATAATATGGTACCTTGCTGCCGTCGATAGAAAAGACTTCTCATTGATAAATCCAAAATCCTTTATATGCAAACAGTCATTTAATGATCAACATGACAGATGTTCTTAACTTTCATCTTGTCAAAGTTCTATGAAGCCCTTCGCCCTGGAATATAATTATTTCCTTTGAGAAGAAGGACATCAAAAGTCTTTAGATTTCACATATGAGTCTCTGCTTTCTGATATGTGTTCCTTTAAACAGCAGTTCAGTAGTTTTTCAAGGACATACTGCTGGAAATGAGAATCTGCTGATTCATCCATGCCACTGTAATGTAGATGCAGCATCCTAAAGGTTAGAGAAAAGTTGGCGGTTTGATCTGAAGACTTGCAAAGACCGGCAGTCTGGCACATAACCCCCCCAATAAAAAAATGAATAATCCTTTTTAGGTGCCAACAAATCAGGATGGATAAATAAAGAACTGAAATATGAATAAGAAGAATTTAGCTTCTCGCAGGATGGAACAAAGTGTACATAATACTATTACATCCTGTGCCACTTCAATCAAGTGACATAGTGCTTTGAGTACATATAGTACAGAAATAATGGATCTGAACAGTGCCATTCATTATGTAGTGAGTCACACAAGGCATTGAGCCCCCATCACTGCAACTCACACTGCCACTCTCCACCCACTATGCTGCAAAGGGATAAGTTAATGGAATAATAGGAATACCACAGAAGTTTGCAGTTATGAGCATGCTCCCATGCCCTCTGACCCCATTTCACTGTGTGTTCCTACCACTGAAACATCAACGAAATGCTAAAATCGGTTAAATGATTCATGCGGTGACAGTCCATATTTGTTTTTACTATCAATAACTCTCATGAAAAGACCAAAACTAACAATGAATTGGTCCTACTAACTAATTGCCCATTTACATGAAGCCTGATATAGCTCATTTCTTTGCAATATAGACCTCCACTGTTGTCCAGAACTATCACACAACACATCAATGAACCACACTATTGCACTGCTTGTCATGTTCCTCCATTACCATGAAGATACTGTGGCAGTAAGTACATATTAAATGTGTCCCCAATAAATGCAATATTTACTCCTGTTTGAGTAATGTTTGCTAAAAACTACAGTGCCCAGCTGTTTTAGGAAATTACAGATCCTATTAACTATATATTTGTGATCCATTTTAAACCTGCATTAACTGATTTTAATTTATTCTTCACTTGGGGTCAGTGCAGCAAGGACATAGGGCAACATTAGCATTCATTTTGATTCATGTTTCAGGCAATGTAAGTCCAATATTTACTCTTCTTTCAGCTCTGTTTTAGTCTCCACCAACTACTGAGACAAATATCTGGCTCTCTTATCTGGCTCTAGCTGCTTCTTGCTCCACTATGTCAACAAGCTATTTGCTGACTTTGCCTGTCTGCTGTTTTGTGCTGAGCATCAGTGTACAGTGTCTTTTTAGAGCTTTTTTGAAGAAAAGAAATGGCTCTAATGAAAGTAGAGACCAAGAAACAAAACAGTAACAAGTTTTTGTTTGTAAAATGCTGAGCTGAGAGGAACTTTAGCTGAACAACCCCTTTCACATTAAGTGTAGTGATTTCATGCAATAATGTAAAAATATTGATTAACACAGCTTTAAAGATTTATGTCTTCAGTAGGAACAAATGGGCTTCAGCCCCGAGTTATTATTTATTTATTTATTATTGTTGATAATAATACAAATATGGAAGCCACATCCTTGAAAGTTCTAGTTCAGCCTCAGTCGTAGGTCTCCCACTGTAACACCTGTCATTGCAGATTAGTCTGGTTGACTGTATTTTACAGAGTGGTGGCTGGCATCAACAAAGCAGTCTCTCTTATGGTTACTTACTATGGTTTCAAGAAAATGCTGCATAGTTGGGTTCACTGAAGCTCGTGAAGATTTTGAGCAGTACTACAAGGGCAGGAAACAGATAGCAATTCAAGCTTATTTAATCATTCAGTCTTCTGTTCAATGTCAGAAGTGAATTCAAAACTCATTGGCAGAAACAGCCGTCATAGCTAATCTAATTCAGAGTTATGGGAATTAGTCAGGAAACATGATAGAGAGAGATGAATGTCAAGATGTGAAACATCTCCTTCCTTATTTGTGCTGACACATGTACTGCACATTCGGAGTTTCAATAAAACTTTGATTCCTGTTCAACTATAATGAGAGTGAGTGTTCTAAAAGTGCTCTAAAATGGCATTAAATACTGATGTCTGTTTACCTTTTCTTCTCAGATTGCGAGTCTGACTATTTCAGCAGGATGTCTGCTTCTTTCAACTGCTCTTTTGATCTAATGGCTGATGAAGGTGAGTGGCTTTGTCCTACAGGGGGAAAGCGTGCCAATCTGACCTACGGTGTGAACGCCAGCCACACGAATCTGGATAATGCATGTCTGACAGAGGGAGAGTACCTGGAGAAATACCTGGGCCCTCGTCGATCGTCTGTGTTCCTTTCCGTCTGCCTCATCTACCTGGTCATCTTCATGGTAGGTGTAGTGGGGAACGCACTGACGTGCACCGTCATTGCACGCAACAAAGTGATGTGGACGCCAACAAACTACTACTTGTTCAGCCTAGCGGTGTCAGACCTGCTAGTGCTGCTGCTTGGCATGCCGTTAGAGCTGTATGAGCTGTGGCAGAACTACCCTTTCCTCCTGGGGAAGGGCGGCTGCTACTTTAAAACGTTCCTGTTCGAGACGGTTTGCTTCGCGTCCATCCTCAACGTGACAGCGCTGAGTGTGGAGCGTTACATTGCTGTGGTGCACCCCCTACGCGCAAAGTATGTTGTAACGCGCACCCATGCCAAGCGAGTCATCCTTACGGTGTGGGGTGTGTCGGTGTTGTGTGCTTTGCCTAACACAAGCCTGCACGGGATCGACCTCCTTCACAGTTGCTCCACTGGCCCTGCAGGGAACGTAAACGTGGAGATCGCTGACTCAGCGATCTGTACACTGGTGAAACCACGCTGGATGTACAACCTGACCATCCAAGTGACCACCTTGCTATTTTTCGTTCTGCCCATGCTCACTATCAGCGCTCTCTACATGCTCATCGGGCTTCAGCTGAAGCAGGAGAAGATGCATCAGGCACTGGAGGCGAAGTCGGCCTTTGGACAGGACAGCTTTTGTAATGTCCGAACGCAGCAGCAGAAGGCGCGTCGCCGGCAGGTCACTAAAATGTTGTGTGAGTATCAAACCCCTCTCAATCTTCTTTTTCTTCTTTACTAAGAGAATAATAAGTCCAGTACAGCCCCAATCAAATTGTAGCCCATAGCTTTGCCTGATTGCTTGCTTCATATAAAATGAGACGGCCCCACCACCTAACTACCGAAACTGGGTGATTGTATATGTGAAGCAGCAAATCCCTCGCAAGGAGCCCCATAAGGACACCAGTGGTATAAAATGAACTGGCCACACAAAATTCAAGTACTAATAATAATATTAATAAATGTAGTACTGTAACGATTAGTCAATCACTTTGTCAAGAGAAAAGTAAGGATGAAAAGCAGCTTCTTAAATGTGAGGTTGTGCTGCTTTTCTCTGTTTTATATGAGTGTAAATTAAACATCTTTCAGTCTGGACTGTTGATTGATTAGACAAAGCAAGTTATTTAAAAACAACACATCGAGGTCTTGTGAGGGCATGTTTTTCCCCTACGTTTTACAGACTATACAGTTTATTAATTAATCAAAAATGTGTGTCAATTAAACAATAATAAATTAACTGTGACCTAGAATGAAAGGAAAATCAAAATCAGATAACTGCTTATTGTAGTGTTTTATAAAACATTAAAATAACACTCCAACCAGATGCAGCTGCTGCATCCATCGGTATCATTTGGAATAAACAATGAATAAATAATGAAATGTGTTAGAATGTAAGCTTATGTAGATATTTTCTGTATGAACATTGTCTGATATGGTGATAAAAGTGTAATCTATGAGCCAGTACATTTCTCCAAAGCACACCTCACTGAAGATGAACAGTTGACTAAAATATGGATGATATGATAATGAAAGATGGCCCCAACCATGTTGATGATATTAACCAGCTTTCTCAATATGAAACATAGACACATTTAGCTCTAACAAGGTTGGTCATGTAAGCTTTATGACGTAGTCCAGATGTCCTTTTGTATCGCTCAGAGGTTAAAGTGAAAGCAAATGTAGATGTGAACATCTTTCATGCATAAGCATGAGCAGTGTGAAGGTATTAAACTATACCTTATCTTGATCTAATCATATGACATTGATTTACATGTTCTCAGATGCTTGGCTGCGCAAGCAGAGATGTTGAGATTCTGTCCTATCACCCCCCTTATAAACCTATCCACAGAAATAGCAAATAACAAAACAGAGTAGAACAAATAACATTGTGTAACTCAGATGTTACTTTATATAATTTATTGAATATTGTTTCAGCATAATCGGTGGTCAGAATTCCATCGTCCACTCACTGTTGTGCCTAGACTTCTCCCCAGAGACTTCTGGGGTTATCACACCCTTATTTCAAGCAATATTTTGTCATGAAGTGCAAGAATTAAAATCAGGTTTGATACCGTTAAAAAGTTCAATGTATTCCTGGAAGATCTTTATCAATATGACTAAAATGTCAGACGCCTAAATTAATAATTTTTATATACTATAATATCCCAGTAATGAAATTACTATTTTACCTCTGACCACACAATCAGACATTTTGCAAGCTTAGTTTTGAATGGGGTATGCTTACTGGTGATGGTTACACGAATCACCACCTCTCTAAACTTTCAGACCTCAGGAGACTTTATGTGTTCCAAATATAAAGCGGGATTAATGAGGTACTGCATACTTAAACATGTTTTTTGAGCTGTAAACTGAATTATATGACTGTACTGTGATGAAACACATCAATGCGGGGGTTAATATTGACATTTTTCACTAAATATATAAAAATTGGCCTTTTAAATCAACCCTGGACCTCACAAGCCAATGCTGGGATACTTAGCTCTGATGAACAGTACCGTTAACAGCTGTATACAGCATGGCTACATACCCGACATCCTCTCAAAACAGAGCTGCTAACGTTACCGAGGTAACCCCATGGTTTTTTCTACCAGCTTTGTGACCCCACGCGTCACACAGTACGTGGACCATAGTCGCTGCTCCCCCCCACTCCTCTCTGTTGCGGTTTTTAAAATGTGCTCAAGAGAGGGAACAAGCAGAATTTGAGGGTGCACTTACACTTTGAGCAACAGCATGGCCTATTTCGTGCCTGAAATCTCTATGAAATCTGATTTCAGTGGGTTGTTTGATAGATTTTCCATATGTCCAAAACAGCAGGCATGATTGTCCAGTTTTAAAACTGAAAGTCAAGATCAATGACACCCCAATGTGTGGTGCATTTGTCCAATCAGGTATAGGGCAGGGATCAGATAATAATTTATTTATAGGTAAGCCCTGAAATAATCAAACCCCCTCCATGGATTTGTGATTGCAAAGATGTGTGCAATTTCAACCAATTCTCCAAGTTGTTGTACTCAAAATATTACCACAAAAAAAAAGTCATGCTGTAAGGGCACTTTCATTTCTGCCATTTTACAAATGGATTATTGTAATTTGTGGCTGTACCAAGCCTTCAAATAAATAAATAAAAGCTCAAGGTCAACTTTGACCTTGGGAATGTTAATGCATCAACATTTGCATTGTAGGGACGTTTGCTGGAGTCAGCATTCGCCTCAAACAACCTGCATCAATTCAGATCTTAAAGTGATCCATTTCTAACCTTATAGCCAATCTGAAACGGAATATCTAATGTAATACTTTGAAGGAGCGTGCAGGAAGCAGTTGAAACATTACTGCAATCTGTGGCAAAATAACACAAAGAAGTTCAAAAGCTGCAAAATTTGGTCCTTTTGGGCCACAATAATCCCACTCAAGAACTCTGTGAGACAGAATAAAGTCTCCAAGCAACATGCACGGTTTCAAACCACAACGAAAGAGGTAAAAATGTAGGCTGGCATGGTGAGGATTCTCCTCCTTTGATCTTTATGCATAGTTTTTATTCTGCTTTTGGTTTCTGATGATGTGTTCAAGTCATGACTGTTCTATAGTCAAGCTCTTTTAAGAGCTGCCACATGAAAATTAGAAGTGGTAAAGATGTTGATGGAGACCATACCAACGATATAATACACAGATTTCAGAGAAGCATTTTCTAATTATGAATCTAAAGACTTATGTAACTCTTACTGACGGGACTAAATAAAAGGGCTGTATGCCGAAGACAGAATATCTCTGCATCATTGACACACGGCACCCCAAGGGACAATTTAATTGAGAGCCTGTGGCAGAGAGAGCATGTTGGCAACATCAATCAATGTACTGCTATTTAAATCCCTTGTCTCCCATTGTGTCTTTCTCTCTCGTGATGTTTTTTCCAGTCGTTTTAGTGGTGGTTTTTGGGATCTGCTGGGCCCCGTTTCACACTGACCGCCTCATGTGGAGTTTCATCAGTGACTGGACCGATAACCACCTGGAAATCTTCCAGTATGTACACATCATCTCAGGAGTGTTTTTCTACCTCAGTTCAGCAGTCAACCCAATCCTGTACAACCTCATGTCCACACGATTTAGAGAAATGTTCAAGGAGGTCATGTGCCATCGGCCACATCACATCGCTCCCAGAAATCACTCGCTCAGTGTCACCCGGGTGACGCTCCGCAGCACCCTAAGTGATGCACCGTTTAGCAACGGAGCCACTGTTGTTGAAGCCGAGGCAGAAGATGGAGAAGTGAAGAAAGTTGAGACCAGTTTTTCATGTTAAAAAGGAGCTTAAAGGGTATGTCAAAGGGGAAATAGTGTTGGTAGGATGCCAAGGTGTTGGGAAAGACGGTCCTGTTCTAAGCCACTGCATCCATCAACTGTCTTCAACATCCACTTTGAACAGGTGCATCCTCTAAATACCTAAAATAGTCTGAGTGGAAGAACTGCTGAAAAAAAAGGCACACTGTTCTGCTGATGCTGTCACATTTCAGTGTAAGTGTTACTACGATGCTTTTGAAAACTTTATACGTAGCTCAGCAAATCACATACTGAAGTTGAACTCTAAACTTTTTTCAAACACGCCTTGGCAGGCTTAGATTACATAAATGATGCAGGAATGTACATTAGAATGTTTAGTTCATCAGGGTAAATAACATCCAGTGTTCAGTGTAGGAAAGACATTTAAATGGAAATATATATTTTGTAAGCACTTTATTCAGTTTTGGAAAACATGTTTAAATGATAACAATACAGTTTATAAATCCTGGTATTTATAAGTTTAGATCTTGGTTAGAGGTTGAAAACGTTTACTTACTTAGTCATGTACAGTAAGGATATGTGAAACACAATGGTGTAAAGTAACAAGTTTCTTGGTTAACTAGAGTATTTAACGTTAAAAATGAATCAACATGTAAAAGTTATGATGGAAAAGTGAATGTAATTTTATTCATGATACTGCTACTGTAAAGGTCAATGATGTAAGGGGTAAACCACATTGTATGTACATTAATAATTTATATCAAATAATTTGTATTATAAACTACAAATATATCACTTGAATTGTTGTGAAAGGATGTGTATATATGTCTGAAATGACCACGTTCAGAAAACAAAAATGCTTGTCATCCCTGTGTACTGCTTACAGCAGCAGTGTTTGTGAGTTAAAGTAATTTCTGCTGAATGTCTTAATGCTTTTTATTGTTCAAAGTGTACCTTGTGTTGATTTGTTATCCATCTCTATGGAAAACAACATGAGTTGAAATGAATTTCAAGTGAAATAAATTTTCAAACTCTTTTAAATGATTTGATGGACTTTCATTGATACGATGGCATACCAGTAGTACTGTATTGGCAAACTTATCTAACAGCTATATATGCTAAAACCATTGGCCAAAAAGTCCTGCTATATAATGACTGTTTAGCTCTAGTATTACCCATGCTCTAACTGCATTGTCCGTCCTATTGCACACTGGAAAGTGATAAATAAAATTATTTTGTTATTCTTAGAGCCTTACCTTTAGCAGGGCTACTAATAAATCCCTGGCACCAGAGGGGGAGGTTCATGTAGTCAACCATGAAATCAAAATCAAAAAATAAGATTATCCCAGTTGGGAATGTTTTCAAGTACACCACTTGGAAACACTAGGGGGGGAAAGTTGAAAAATTATTTTTCCAATTTACAGGACAATATAATTGGGTAAAATTACAATATAATTGAAAACATCCCCCATACCTGCAATTGCTATTCAAAGCCATTCATGGTCATGGTCAGAAGTCAGATATTAACCAAGGTTGCTGCCTCTTTGAAGGAATAATTGCAATGGGAATGGCTTTTAGAAGCCAAATCTTTTAGAGCTGACAACCTCAGCAGCGCTGGAAGCAGTGCAGGGTAGTTTTAGCTGATGTTAATCCTCCATCTGTACTTCAGGTAGAATGTAATTAAGCTCAGTGTAAATTCAATCTGAAAGACTGATGTGCTACGTTATCCACATTTCTCCCTCTCTCTCCTCTCCCGCTGCCTTCTCATCAGCCTATCTATGGGCATTTTTACTCTTCAGCTAAACCAGTCAGGTTTGCTTCAACCATCGGTGACCCAATCACATCGCTGCTGCCAAAGTTTAAATCTGTTCTCTTTCTCTGCAGCTGTCAGCTGTCAGTTCAAAACGAAATTACTGTAACGGTCACATTACCTCCTTCCGTTTCTGCTAGAGCACAAGTGATGTCTGGTTCGTCAGAATCGGCTCTTCTACTTGTTCTGCTTCTTACACAGCCTTATCTAAAACAAAACTCTGGATTTAAGACTGCAAAGCATGATTTACATGGACATTATCCCCAGAGGAAGCCATCTTGGGCTAAAACTTCCCAGAGCTGATACATCCACAGCAGGCCATTGTTACATTTTGTGCATTCAGCTAATGCTTAATTTTATGAACTCTGCAAGCGTCTAAACATAAAGGTGCTTGCTCTGTCAGTGAGGCATGCAAAGGTTTTATGATTCCACAATCACTTCATTTTATTGCAACTGTTAAACGTACAGTTCAATATATTCCGCTAAGTGCTACATTGCATCACATTGCACTAATTGCTCATTACATGCATTCAGCACTGCCACTTTTGATCGTATTCTGCAATATGACATTCCAGTGCATCTGCAAATTGCTTTTTCATTGCATTACACAAGTGCTACATTGAGATCCAGCTTTTATTTTACAACTGGCTTTATTTGAGATAGAGGTAGTCAAGACACCCTTGAACCCCAAGGTATCCCACTCGAGCCCTCTATGAAGGGTTCCTCCCAGCTATCCAAAGTCCTCACCTGCTGGAACATTAAAACATAAGGGGACCACGGCATTTCTCCATAGTCACTACACAGTCTATGTCTCAAGAGTCTAAATGTGAAGGTGCTTGCTCTGTAAAACGTGCACAGATTCTATGATTCATAATGCATATAACTGGTGCTTGTGTTTTGGGTTCACGGCTTCTGTCTCCTTCTGATTTTATATTCTTGCCAATTCTGGTCATAGCTGACATTGGCATTTCGTTCATGTATCTGGTCATATTAATTTACTTATATCATTGCCTGTAATATTACATGCTTTGGTCATGGCAGGATTCATAGGTACCCTTATTTAGTTCTCAGTCATGCTGAAGTTGGCATATTACGTTGGTGGTAATCGCCTCATTTTGTGGCATTCTGACAATTGCTATTTCGTCATTGCATTCAAGTCCTCATCAAAAGCAACCTATGCCCTCAGCACTATTTAAGACTTTCTTCTAGGATATGCGCTGCTACTTCTGCTGCCAACCAAGGCATATATCTCATCTACTTCCCTGCATCAACTGGGGCGTTGGTCATCTTCTGCCTACACCTCCTACATTTGAACTGACATCAACGCCATCCTTGCAAATCAAAGATCCCTGAAGCCCTGATTATGGGTGAGTAATCATATAACTCGTGGTGGTCTCTCGTATTGTTGCCACAACTGAAACATTGCCTCCACACCATGGTCACTGCGCCCTCCTGCCCACTCCCCGGTCTCATACTCATACCTGTCAATCATGTTTACACCCTGTCATGTCTCTCCTGCTCCCTCCCTGCTCAATGTGACCCCATGTCCTCTCACTGGTAAATACAAACCCATGCCCACCTCAACCATTGTACTTCACACTGACCTAGTAAACGTGACCTTATGCCCCACGTCATTTCTTAATTTAAACATTAAATTCTTCAGCCATGCATTCTTTTGCTTTTTCGTAGAATCTGTATTATATCTATACTACACATCATTTCTCTACTACAGTATTTTTTTGTGTCATCACATTTAAAGGGATGGAGTGAAACAAAAATACTTTTTACATTTCTCATACTGATTGCATTCTTTGTCAATAAACATTGTTCACTCTTAAAAAAGAAATTAAGTCTTTCCTGATTGAAATGTATGCAGCTTCCTTCCTCTCCAGTCCTCTGTTAGACCAGATGCATTATCACCATCATCACCAGCATGTACTATTGGCCACAAGGTATTCATGAACAACAGCAATTTTCTGCTTGAACCTCCTTGGCATTAACTGACGGGGGACAATTTCATTCCCTCGACCCATACCGATTTCCTTTTCCACTGTTGGGGATTCATGGCTGTCACAGTTTTGTTTCAAATGCAATGCTGTGTGGAAGGTTTTCCCGTGGCAAATCTTGTGTGATAAATCAAGATTTCAATCTCAGCCCTCATGTGGTTTTCTGTCCTAACAGTTGGTTGATTTTATTCAAGGTAAAAATGACAGTAAAATACTATTGTAAAACTTGCTATAAATCCCAAATATACCCATTTATATCTTAATTTTTTGTTGTTTCCATGAAAATTACAAAAAAAACTAGTAAAGATTCTACATAAATGGTGCTTGTCAGCAAATTTTGAAATCATCTGCCAGACCACTGAACATATATGATCAAAAAGAGATCATATATCAGACAAGCATAATGTATCAGCCAGTTGAAAATAACCACGCAGCATGTTCATATTTGTGAAAAATAGTTCAGACAGTTCAGACAGAAGCATAGCTTTTGTAGTTATGTTGCCATAAGGAGGTTTTTTTCTGCCTCAGATGGCTGTGCCATGTCTAATGGCCTTAAACCCACCATGTGAAAAAATCAGAGCAAAGAAGTTAAGAGGTTAACGATGGGCTACTGTACTGAGGAAGGCACGGGTGTCGAGTTCTCCATGGTGTAAACCCAGGTAAAGCACACTGAACCAGATCATAAGTGCAGCAATGTCCCAGCTCTTTTAAGACTGTGGCAGCAGCTGGACAGAAAACACTCTGGAAGTACAGACTGCTTCAATCCAATTTCATGCCATATATAATGCCCGTGCACAGGGGATTGCCCAGAACCTGAGCTCCATGACTATAGATAATAATCAGTAAGAGGGAGGCATCTTCAGGAGTCTAATGTACATATATAGAATTTCTAAAACCTATAATAAGTTATATTATAGTCAACACTCAATGTGTTCATACACTGCAGTCACACTAGAGTTAATCCTAGCCTTGGCTTTCCCCAAAAATGAAGAACATAAGTGTGAGGAAAATATGGCTGGTGACCAAAATCAAAAAACTTGAAAAAATAACTAGGAACTGAACTAGAAAAAATTTGAATAAAATCTGCACACAATGACAAGCTGTCCCAGAGTTGGCTGGCTCAGTTGAACACAACCAAACTCGTGCTGAATCTAAATGGGAAATTGATTTTCATACTGGGCCTGAAAATGCCAAGAGCTTGACCCAGAAATTTGTCACACCAAGTACGTTTTCTGAGCAGTAACTGCATTAGGAATCACACAGAAGCATAGTTCCAGCTGTAGTTAGAGGATGAGATGTTACACAAACAAATGTATGCATCTGACTCTGTGTGTGTGCTTGATACTCATACTCACATAGAGTCAGTGTGTACATAGCTACAGCTATCATCTGTACAGTTGGTACTTTAGATTGTTGGGGAAAATACAGACTGCAATAACAGTCCAACATCTGAACCTCTCGTGCTGAATAATGTACTTTGTATTCACATTTTCTGATGTATGCTTATGAAAAGTAATGTGTGTGGCCTCCAGTAAACAGTTTACAGTAAATATTTTTTTATTTATTTATTTTTTGCTGCTGCTTAGTTGGTGGAAGTGCTGTTTTACATCTCTATGGAGATACCATGTATAACAAGAAGGACATTCAATGCAGAGGTGTGCTCTGACTAGTGCAATTTCATAGCTAGAGTCCATTAACTAAAATGCCATAAATTATACTTAAACTATTTAAGCCGTCCTGTCTTACCAAGGAAGTTTATGAGGGCATTACATGTTTCAGTATACACAGTAATTACAGAATAAGCAATGATGCTAATAAACAAATAAAACATTAAAGCTTTTCATAATTCATCAGATCTTATTTACCTCTATCTACCGGAACCTCACAAAGACAGAGCCCAGCCCTAAATTACTCTATAGTGTACGTCTTTTTCCTGTAAATATTTTGTATAGGGTATTATTGCACATGCCATCTACTCCAAATAAATGATGGTGCAAATATCCATCTATAAGGCACTGTGCGTTATCTTCTCAGGCCCAGTCAGATTACTCATAATAGTACTTCACTGGAGGCTGTAGCCTGGTGTGATTGCTTTGTTAAGGCTTTTAATGACACCTTCCAGCTAAGTGACAGGTTCAGCTTCCACTCATTTAAAAATCTAACAATACGAAATCACAAAGCATTTGTAAGTTCGACATGAGCTCCTTGTAATACACATCTCAAAGATCAAAGGAAGCTCTTGATCTTATCTTTTATTCACCTTTCACAATGCATGTGATGTGAGTATTGTGTGACTGGCTCAGCTCTCAACACCGCTCATTTTTCTTTCTTTTCTTTTACACTTGGTTGAGGCAGGTGTATCCTTTAGACAAAAAAACAGCTTATTTGTGAGTAAATCTTTTTTATATATATAACAAATTCTATTCTAAATCTTCACTCTGAGACCACTCATTGCTTTTGTTAAACACTTTATTTTCTAAGGTTTTATGACTTAACAATCAGTCCTGCTGTTAACAGCGTTTCTATCATTCTGTCTTTCAGACCTATGATTGAGCGACGCACCACCTCCACATCACCATCTTCTCATTTTCCATCTGCGCCAAAAATACCAAACTTTTGCTATTTTACAGGAGGTTATGAGCTGAAATATTATGGCCAGGCACAGAAACTTCACGTCCATTATTTTTTATGTCAGAGCACCTCGGAGTGCATCATAACAAATATACCACAGCAGCTTACCAAAGGGCACAATGGAAGACTATCAACAAATTTTAAAAAGTAACAAAATCATTGCCAGAATGAGACTCAAACCTATGGATTACAAGTATTGTACAACAAGTAAAGGCCTTTCAAAGGTAATAAAAATGAAGCAGGTTTTTTTTTTTTTTTACATTATCAGTACACATTGTATATATACACACAGTGAAATTTATTTTAACTTTCTCTCAAATGCCTATAAAGTATTTGAAATGAAACCCCAAGCCATAAATGACTTGAATAGTGCCAGATGCTTGAAACCCTGCTGGACCAGTTGCCAAGATAGATTAGGCATTGCTAGAAAATCCAAGCGCAATATTGGGTACCACTGACATACTCCTCTTGTAAATAACAGATCAGCTCATAGCCAGCTCTCTCTAGAGGGGAGGTGAAGATTAGAAAATAAGGCCTCATGAATGCACAGACACAACTCTCAACAGTCCATCAGTAGATTGTGAATGCAGACACACAACCTTCACTTGGACCCATCTGGAAGATCGCAAACAAATGCTTTATTCTGAGGTGAAATATGTTGTCACATTAAAGAATAGTAGAAGAATACTATCCTCTTTTCTTCTCAAATGAAAAAACAAGGTGGACAATATCTCCATTGTGTAAGTTGTATATTTTTGGGCATCGTCGTCACCGTGTTTTTTGTAGGAAGTCATTGTGAAGAGAATTCAACTAAATATGAAGTAAAAACAAACTCAGTGGGCAGAAGTAATTGGGGGGAAAAAAAGAGGCAAGGAAAGAGCAGACTAAAGCTAAGGTAAAATCATGTGTGGTCATAAAACAGTAGAGAGCTCTTTGAATTATTGAATGATTCAATTTAATCATTACATTTGGCAAATTAATCAATACCTTTGGTCAAATTAATCCAGACCTTTGGAAGATTTTCAGGGTATAATATTTACTGATATAAAAGTGAGGCAATACTTCTCAATTCCAATACATTTAGGACTGATCTCGGGGATAGCCTTTTTTGTGGCAAATGAATGGAAGGAAATATAAGGAATCAATATTTCATCACCTATAACCAAAAAATGTAGTCTTATTGGTGCTGTTATCCTCCGTGCAGTGAAGGAGGACATTAATAGATGGACAGCTTACCATCCCAGACCACCTGTTGGCTTGGATGACGTTATTATTAGATTCTCATGCTCTTTTTGCTACATAAGAGGTTAAACATTACCAATGGGCTATCTCTCCATCTTGAAACACGCTAAGCAATAGACACCCGCAGCATCATTATATTAAGACAATTGGTCAGATCTTTGATGGTAAAATGTTACCTTATGAACTTCTTCAGTACAAATGTGGCCAAATAGATTTTTTTGTTTTAACATATTTACAATTGTCTCCCATCATGCGGAAAAAATACTGGATAAAGAGGGTGCAGAGCCTGCCTCTTGCCCTATGGCCTACTGTATGCATTTTCAGTAAAAAGCCTGATAACATACCTAGTCCAGTGAATACACGCCTTTGGGCATTAGGTTTTCCTTCCTTTAAGAGATTTATACTCGTCTACCTGAAGGAGCGAATAGCAGCTTGCTTCTTAAGGGAGACATGGCTGGAGGATCACCTAGACTTGCTTCACATGAAGAGAGTAGCCTGTTTACTGAAAGACTTATGAATAAGGATAAGGCTCTGAGTGGGTTCTGAACATTATCAGGAGAACTGAGGGGTTGCATGCATATGGCTATGTGTATGTATATGACTATGTGTGTATGCAATTGCCGATAGTTACAGTACATGCATACAGTATATTTGTATGGGTGTATGTACGTGTACGTGGGATGTTTATGAATGTATTTATATACAGTATGTAACTCTGAACTTTGTGACAAGTATACAAGATTTCATGTAAATGTCAAATCAAAATGCAGTAATGCTATGGTGACTCAATAATTAAGTAACAAGCATTTACTGGGTCCACCTGAGAACTCAACTTGAGTAAAATAAGGCATGAAAATTAAAAGAATGCCATACAGTATAAATTTGCACAGAAGATTCCTTTAAATCTGTATTATTTTTGGTATTTTTGCATACTTTAATATGTTCACCCTTTATCTGTTGTAACTGGCACAATCCCCTCTTAATGTGCACATTTCTCCTGGTTTTAGTTTCCTATGCAGAACTCACCCTGCACATTACATGAACATACAACAGACAGCACAACCAATTACACATCATGCTCCATAATTTGTGCAATTCTCTTTTAAATGCATATGCATAAAGGGAAGAGGTTTCTGATCTTCACTTACTTGCAATGTGTGCTTCAGATAACAGAAAACCCCATTTGACAACTTTTTGAAAGATAACATGCATGTCTCAAGGTGCAAAATGAGTCTGATCAGATGTAATTTCACATTATAATTTTAATGTACTTGCTTTACCATGAGATTATCTTATTATCATAAAGTAATTGGACCAGTACATTATGTTGAAGCTAGCCTCAAGTAATTTAATTATTTAGTTATTTTAAGATATCAAACTTTGTTTTCTCAATATTTAGGTCATTAACACAACAAAATTGGTCATAGCTTGAGATAATTAAATTAAGTCATTATCTTTGTATATCAGTCTTGATGAGATGAAAATGTGTTCATTCTTCCGAATTCACCTAGAATGTGCGAACTTTAATATGTTGCATGAAATTCAACCCGCTCAACCTATGACCGTGTGTGTGTTCATTCGTGGTCGTGTATTAAAAATAGAGAAGCAGCTGCAGTATAACTTGGATGATAACGCCTCCTCAAAGTCAGAGAGTTTTTTAAGGGCAACTGTTAAGTTTTGAAAGTTAAATATGATGGCGAACAAGAAGCCGAGGAGAAGGGATACACAGAAGCATAGCAAACTTCCCTATCAGTTTGGCAAAAGCAAAACTAATTGGCTCTCACAGACTCACAGTAACGATTCACCACAAAAACTTGCAACATGCTGCCGCTGTTAAAAAATAAATACAACCATTTGGGTTGTGATAACTACAAGTTGGAACTCCAGTTGCTAAAACGATATGTGAGGATGGAGGAGGTTGTCAGTTTGAACTGCTTGTGTTATATGAGTGAAGACAACGTAAAACAGGCTCAGTGTTCTTCTGTCACACACATCTAACAAAGCCATTTTTACTGCAGACCACAATTTCCATTATCTGAGACACAGTGAATGGATGTTAACACATTAACTTCTGCTATGAATGACTGCACAACAATATTCTCTTATTCAGCAGCAAGACAAACTGCCCCATAGTCACTCTTGTAAATAACGGCATGTAAACACAATTCCTTTGCGATATATAATTAAAGCATAATGGCCATATACAGTAGGGTTGCAGTGGTGCTATCCCCGGGTGAAATAACAAAACAATAAATTATACACCGAAATATAACTTTCACCTTCAGACTTTCAGTGATTGAAAGAACTGAAGTCCTGAAAAGGTTGATAAGATTATAATCTTTTTTTTTTTAATTATTATTATTTAGAAAGAAGTACTACGACCAATAATTATACATATTATATTCACCTATTAAGCACCCCTAATTATACTAACCACTAGTTCCTAGCCAGTCTGGAAAGGATGCTAACCACTGCATTGACAGCATTCATGCAAATCCTGCAGTCCAGTAATTAGAGATGATGTATAAATATAGCTACTGAGAAGGAGTTTGATTATCATTGCCCTATTCTGAGCAATGAAAATGGAGACAGCCATAGATATCGTTATGTTAATTACATGTTGCCTATTTAAACTATTCTTTTGACAAGAAATGACCACAAGTCATAAGCCATAAGTCTCAGTTGCATTAATCAGTAATTTAAGATTCCCAGTAGGGGCAGATGGACACCTCCTCACTTTTCAAATCCTGTTTTTGTTACCTCCACTTTTACAGTTTCAGTTTCATTTACTCACTAAAATCTCTCTAAACTGTGACCTCTTATTGTCCAGCTGCAATATCCGGATGAGAGAAACTCTGAGTTGATAAAAATGTTGATATGTTTACCCATGTTGCTGTCATTGTTATGATGCACTCATAGTAATAAGCTTTATGATCAGCAGTGAGTTATATGGAACTTTTGGGCCCTGGGTTTTGCCTCTCAGGTTGCATAGAGGCTGCCACTGATTCATGGGGTGCATTCCAAGTCTCTTAAATTGCATCCACGTTTCCCTCACTTGCGTCCATGTGAAGAGAGAAGAAACAAGGAAATATGTTTTTAGAGAAATTTGACGTCCTCTTCTCTGAAGTGTCACGTGAAGTGACGCCCGTTTCTGATGACGGCAGCAGCAGCTGATCAGCTGGATCGGCTGTCAGTCGGCTTTAACAGCTGAACCTTTGATGGAGTATGGAGGTGCACTGTGCTGATACTAATAAAGGCACAGTTATCACTGGCAGAGTAGCATTGTTTTCTCTCTGTAGCCTGTTACCTGCACATGAATAACAACCTGCATTCTGTATTTATACTGTGTTTATACTTTAGTATAACTATACTACTATACTATACTTTAGTTTGCCATGTTTGCAGGCATTAGTCAGTAATAAAAAAAAATATGATGGTAAGGATGATCAACAGGGTGAAAGGGAAAGTCTTATTTGGCAATGCGTATCATGAAATGTGTGGTTGCTCTTGTTTTTATCACCGGTGATCAGATGGAGTAGCCAAATCCAGCATAATAATACACGCAGCGTTCAGAGCACCAGAAACCAAACCGTACTCATTCTCAGTTGTTGAGGTAACTCAGTGAGAAATAACAGACTGAGATGTCTAGGAATCCGGACGCCTGGATACTGCTACGATCTTGTAAACAGGGATATGAATAACCGGGTTTCTGTGTGTTCCGTGTAAACACATTTCAAACCAGAATACTCAAAACCAATATACTAATGTGCATGTAAACACACTCAATAAGTATCATGTCAGATCAGGTATAAGGTCAAGAGTAATTTTAAGTGCTGTTAATAAGTGCATTAATAATACAGCAATGTGAATAGCATTTTGAATTATTTTGTTAGACTACCAAAAGGAAAGCACAATAATGTGTTATTAGCTGGGATGAAAAAATGTGTAAAACATAACAGTCACATATTGTAATCGTGCTGATCAGGGCCAGATTCAGGCCACTTCCCTGTACTTCTGTTTTAAATTTAATAATAAACATCAACTCACCAAAAGCATCCCATTTGCAAACATTTTACAGAGATCCAGAGATAAGATGTATAATTTCTCCCATGGACAAATTATGCAACGTATGAAGTCTTCGCCTGGTTTACATTTTTTATACCGGTATTAAGACCAAAGGTAGCAACGAAGCGGGTGACACTGTCTCCTTTGATGAATAATGTATGTAAAATGCAAATCCTCAAAAGCAGTAGCGGCTGTGAAAAAAAGCCCCATAACATGAACACTGTGAAGCTGACCCAAAGATCAGTCTAATAACTCTTTGAAATGAAAATGGCATATGACATATAACTTGGAGGAGGGAATAAGTGGTGCTGCACTATATGTCGAAAACACCAAAAAATCTTATTAAACGTGTGCTAAACATAAATACTCTAACATCAGGCCTAACCTACAAATTACTTTAGCAGGTTATTCCTTTGACTAAGTGAACAATTACTGAAAGGCTAGACATCTGGAAGAAAGACCCTTTAAATGCTGATAAAAGGAATAACCTTCTTTGATAAAACTCTGATGTTCAATCTCAGTGGGATTCAATTAGAAAAGGTAGCTGTAGGCATCCAGGAGGGTCCTGTGTGAGTAATGTGACACTCTGGTAGTGAGGTGTATGATTTTAAAGTGATGAACATGAAAACATGAAATAAGAATATGAAAGCAGCTCACTCATTAAATTAGTTTAGTCATCGTGGGCTGAGGTTGATTATTCCCAGCTTCCTTTTTACTTACATTTAGATTGTGAATGGAATTGCACAGAGTAGTCTTCTGCTTTCGGTCTTAAGCATCTGCAACCAGAGCAGTTCTGGATTACCTTCTGAATAGCAGGTATTTAGGTACATTTGTTGACTTTAAGCCGGAAAAGCAATTAAGGGTCAGAAGACGGGAGTTTACTTAGAAAAATCAATAGACCTGCTTAATCTCTACACAGGCTCATGGGAATAGGCAATAGACAACTGTGGACTGAAAATGGAAGGTTTAAATAACACAAGTTATTACAAGTATATCTCACTCATTAAATAGAGTGAATTTTGTGTGGCAGCATTTTCTCACTGCATTTTTCTTACCTTTGGTGCCTTACAGAGAGCTAATAAGTGGGAACAAAGTCAAGTATGTGTGCATGTCCATAATGAGCAAGCAGCACAATTTAAATCTAAGGATGTCTATGATTTTCAGTTGACCTGCCAGCCTGTTCAGACTGGGTGAAAGGCAAAGCTGAATTGTGTGATATTGCTTTGCAGAGGGAGGAACTCATGACCAGAGAAAGCTTTTTGACCCATTTTGTGATGTCTAATTTGTTGTTGATGCAAATAGTCCAGACAGGACATAATAAAGCACTGTTCTGTTCCCAAGGGATAAGGCATGGGATTTTCTATATTTTTTGTATTATCACCAAATCCCAAGAAAAGACAAAAAACAACAGTGCGTTGGTCCATCTCTTGCTACTTTCAAACTTCCCTACCCAGTCTGTGGCTCCCACCCACAAGTCAATTTATTCCTACTGTAAATGTTAATAAATTTAAAAATGTGTCAGAAACATATCATTTTTTTTTTCAAGTCAAATAATTTATTGTGTGTTTATTCTATGTGTTTTAAACAAATCATACTCTAACAGGTACACAGTTAATTTGCTGCGGATTTGAGCTACCCAGTATTTACAGCAGCAGGACTGAATCATAGTATTTGGGATTGAATCAATAGAGACTACACTCACTGTAATGAAGAAACATGTCAAGCAATCCAACGATGTAATGTTTTTAATGCATTTTTAACTATTTTTGGCAATGGAGGTCTATGGCACAGAAGAATAAACCATATCAGGCTCCGGGGTTTGGCTATACAGAACAATATTGTTTTATTTATGGCAACACTGTATTTGGTTTTAAAGGGGAGAGACTGAAGAAAAAAATGCAGCTATGCATTGCAAGATGCAGAGAGACTTCATTGCAGTGCAAGAAGCCCCTAAAGTAGGGAGTGATTTAGCCAAAGTTGTAACATTTGGCAGCGTCAACAAGGGAGATCAGATTGAACCAGCCATCAGTATGCAGCAGATTTTTGCAGCAGCAATTGAGCGGCTTGAAACTATTTTTCATCAGAAAGCTCTAAATACAGACAATCAGGTGTATAGTGTATGACAGCACGCACACAAAGTATCTCTGCCTAACAGACTCGCCTGAGAGTAAAAAATCAAAAAAGACTGCTCTATAGAATGGAAAATAGGATCTATCAATGTAATCCCAGCTGAATGGGAGTGAATGTAAGTCAATGTAATGTCCCTGAAAGTGATGGAAGCACAACTTTTTGTGCTTCCATCACAAAGGTTCGACAAAGGTTGTGTGTGAGCCTTCTTCTGTCTCCCAAACCTGTAAAATTAGCCTTTTGTCTGAAACACTTCCAAGGGCACTATTATGTGTCAGACCTGTGAAAACTTCTTTGTCTGCCAATTAAAATCACTGAGTTTATATAGAGTTGCCATATGAGGTTGTAGTCCATTTACTAGAGTTTATACTGGGAGTGGATTACATTTGTCCACCTCTATGCCTGCATTGGAAAATGATTCATACATTCTGTTCTGCACATATTTTAATAACATCTTTTCATATTCTGTATCGTAAATATTTAAATTCCTATTTTATATTTATGTTTATGTTTCTTGACTTTTGCACTACTTGTTCTTCTACTTCTACTTTATTATTTCTCTACATTTATTGTTACGCACCAATGCGCCACAGCAAATTTCTTGTATGTGAAAACTTATTTGGCAATAAACCCAATTCTGATTCTGACCCCTGCTGACATGCTGTGATGAAGGTTAATATCAGCTATTTGTCTAGCACATTCGTCTATGGAGGGAAGACATATGTCATCTAACCAGTCATTTCTAGCACCAACTCGCATCCAGTCACCTTCAGCAGCAGCCAGAGGCATGGTGAAGTTGTCTTTAACATTTTACCATTAACATGTTTTACAAATGGCCATTGATCATCAGTATGATTTACAGGTCATTTTGGTGGAAGGTATTTTATTATTTTTATTTTTTATTTTTTGCAATTTCTTCCCATTTTGCATCACATTCACACATATTCTGATGGTCCCAATCAGGGTTCCTTTTTCCTGAACTTACTGTTTCAGTCATCAGGTTCATTCACACTTATACTGATAGTCTCAATCAAGCTTCCCTTTCCAACCCCCCAAGTGGCCATTCCTCATCAGTCCATCCATTCAGGTAAATGGTAAATAAACTGCTCTCATTCAGCACTTTTTCTACCTTAACGGACACAACACTTTACAATTGGCCTCTCATTCATCCTTCCACATACACACACACACACACACACTCACACACTGATGGTAACGAAGCTCCCATGCAAGGCATGGGCCTGCTCATCAAGAGCAAATCGGGGGTCACTGTCTTGCCCAAGAACTCTTTGACAAGTGGACAGGAGGAGGCAATGCACCAACCCTGTGATTAGCTGCTCTACCTCCTGAGCCGCAGCCGTGCCCAAGGTGAAAAGCAAGACAAAATACTCTCCTATTAACTCAGTGGGACTGCCAGATTTAATTAGTGGAGCAGCTTTCATTAGTTTTCTATGTCTATGTATTTATCTTACTCTTTAGACCTTTACATTCTTCCTGCTTCTTAATGCTACTGGACCCCACAATGAGGTTGTATCTAACTTACTGATCAGCAGCAATGGATGAATGTTGGAAAGCAATACAAGTAACCGATGCAAAGGGTACTCCTGGTCTCTTAGGTTCCTCAAATTGTGTTACATTAAGGCAGCATCAATTGTACAAAACACACAAAAAAAGACTTTCAGGAGTTACTATGTGAATCAAATAACTGAGGCAAACTGGATTCCTCACTGCTCACAACTTTTTCAGTGTCTTAAAAGTCCAACAGTTCACTATACAGTTCTGTGATTAACACCATTTATGACAAATGCAAACAGTACTCAGAGCAAGGAAAATGAAATAAATCCTCTGGTCAATCTCTCACACAGTGCACAAAATACTGCATGGTGACGGCATGACAACCCCCTCTGCACTGGCCTAGATAACTCTAGATAATAGTTGGTATGCAGACGTCACCATGACCACCGCTCCCTGACTGGTAAACACCTAACAGTCAGCATCTGTCATCAAGCATTCACATCTAAAAGCAAACCTCAAAACCCCTGCTGAAATTGTAAAGATCTGCCGTGCAACAGACTGCACAGATGCAGAAAAGATTCAGCCAGTTTATTATAGACTGCTGAAGGAGAAGAAAAGTAATGCGAGGCTACAGTATACTTCTAAGGGGTTGTGTAATGTTTTCTAAAAAGTGCACAGTTATCCGAATGTAATCAAATTTAAATATTTTTACACACAACCTGAATGTGATCCATTTTTGGACACTGGTGGTCACCACAGTTTATATTTAGCCCAATATTAGAAAGTGAAGAAATAAATCGAGAGCAAATGCAAATACCTGCGCATTACTGTATGTTACAGGTTAGCTGGAGTCAGTCAATGTCATTTTAAAAATAGGATTATTTCTGCAAATGCTATTTTCATTCTTATTTATTTTTTTTATATACTAATTCAATTCATTTTTTTTAAATAAAAATTCCATTAAAAACTAAAATAATGTGCATTTGAAAGTGTATACAGTGCAATTAAAAACATTATGGTAATGTAGGGCTACATTCTGGTGTCAAAAACAAACACAGTGAAGCAGTATTTGTTATTGTGATTCTTATCCCCACTGTTCAGTCAAAAAGGGCATCTCATGGTCAGACCCTTTTCATACTTGTTGCTGACAAACACACATAGAAAGAAAGTAGTTCATTAGATGTCTGGTTAGTTCCATGAGAAATCAGTTTTGTTTAATCAGCTGGAAGATGATTAGCGTGAATGAGATACATCAAAACAGCTGAAGCTTCAATGAGCAGACAAGATGTAAGAATATGTTAAATTAAGTTATTTTGATTAATATTAAATGAACTAGGTATAACCCAATAATAAATGTAGGCTTCTTCTTTCACTCTTATATTCACATAACAAAAAAGGAACATAAATACTGAATAATACATAATGCAGATAGCAATGCCTTCTCCAAATGCTATATTTAAAGCCACCTAGTTTGCACAATATCAAAAACAGCCCTGGGGAAGGTGAGAATGCAAAGCTTTTTACAGAGCTGTCAGTCTGATTTTTGTCTCATTGCTGTATTAAACCTTGTTTGCACCTCAATCCCCTCCGTTGAAACTATTTGTCAAAATGCTTCAAAAATATTAAAACTTTCAAATTAAAAAGATTGACATGAAATGAAAGACACTGAAGTTGAATGGCACAAAATCCTTTTTGATTAAAGCTGGGGTAGGTAACTTTGGAGAAACCGGCAAAAGAAGCTAGATTTTGAAAGTATCCAATCGAAACAATCCCACCCCTCACCATGGGCGCCTCCTGGTCTTGGCATTCAGGGCCGTAACCCCGAAGATTTTCACTTCAACCCCGAATGATTCTCCACCTTGAGCATTTTCAAGCGACAATTTTAGTTAATTATTCAGCCCATCAGGGGGGAAAGTAAAAAATATACACAGATCTATCTAATCTATCTGTTATTCTCCTGCTGCAGCGCAGTGAGGGGGTTACTAGGGTTACGGGGAACGCTCTACGTCTCCATGAGTCCACGAGAGAGCAAAGACATATATCATAACAATGTAAATATATAATGTGCTTTGCTCCTCTCCCCAACACTCTCTCACATAGTACTGTACATACTTATATGCAGATTTTATGTATATATGTCTATGTAAGTAGACTTACTGTATCCAACTACCTCATGTCCCATTCACATGTAAGAAAACACTAAACATTATCATAATGAACGTAAACAACAAAGATGGCCATTGTTAGTACTCACAGCTAGCAAGTTGGCATTGGGACATTTTTATTGAAAATTGAGTTTGATGCAGTAACTTGTTGCTGGTTAACGTTTGATATCAGGAAGATTATCTTTTTTGTGTGTCATTTCATTTATTAATTGCTGTCAGGATGTAAAGAGAATTTCAACAAAAATAATAAAACATGCTTCTAAGATGAATTGCCTACCCTGTCTTTAAGAACAGTTCTTCAAACCAGCAAACATGAATTGTTGCATTCGTTGATCATATTTAGTAATATGTATGGCACACTAACACTGATTATTACTACACATTGCTGCAAAGGTATTATGGTTATTTGAGTAGGATCTATGGCAAAAACATATTTATATTATGTATTTGAGCTCCAGGAAGTTCATTCACACTCAGCTGTGCGTTGCAAACATAAATAGAAAAAAAAACTTTGGCATGTATATGTAATCAGAGTATGAGTCATTTGACTAATTGGTTCAGATAAGCTCATCACTTCAAATGCTCACTTCTGTCTCATTAGTCTTTATAAAGAGTCTGAAAAGCATCCAGTTTTCCAGCTGGGGGCTGGTTTGCTGAAATTAACGGAAGAGACCCAAGAGTAATTACAAAAACACAAGAATATCTAAAAATGACCTCCTGTCTAATTGGAGACGTCTCAACTTCTCCAACAAATTACAGGGAAGAACAGTTGGCAGAATTTTCACTGTTGGACTTGATTATTTTTGTTAAGCAGAACTGGCACAAGTAGCAAATACTTCAGTTAAAGTGTGTTGAGTAAAAATGATATTCAGGTTATTAGTCAGCCTTTGAGGAGTCATAAATATGATGGGAAATGAGCCAAAGGCAGGCAAACCTGAGAGAATGCAATAGACTGAGACAACTTTTAATGAGGCAAACATTCCCCAAAACAACATCAAGTCCTAAAATCTTCCTAAAGGAACAGAGATTCTCAATACCGCCACCAAAACACACAACAACTAGTCAACAGAAAGATTCAGTCAATATACCTTGTATTTCAAAATAGTTTTGAATGAAACATACAAATGTTAAGCAAAGCTAAAAGCTGATTTATTATTTAGATATTTAAAATGATCAGAAATGTGCTTCCTTGTCACTCACTTTGTTGTGAAATACTTACTACAATTCTTATGGTCAAACTCTGTCTTTTCATCTTTTGGTGCTTTGAGATGACCAAAAGTTAAATGGGCTGCGTTACTGGTCGCCTGGTGTGCTCCACACATCCAGTGATATGAAGCACCTCCACACTAAATCGTACAGTTGAATCTGTTGGAATAAACTGATTGTAATTATGTAAGTAGGACAAAGAATATAATGGTATAATGGCCTTCATCACCTACAGCAGACCTTGAGTGCGATTGCATCCACCAGTATTTATGCGCATTTTCAATTTGTGCATAATTTGCAAAAAAGTCAAAACACATAAACATTTTTACACTTGAC
The DNA here is from genome assembly GCA_031216445.1 of Lateolabrax maculatus. NCBI lineage: Eukaryota > Metazoa > Chordata > Actinopteri > Acropomatiformes > Lateolabracidae > Lateolabrax > Lateolabrax maculatus. The sequence goes on from CM062196.1 coordinate 11,622,929, forward strand.
TGAGGTGGAAAAGTTAACTGTGTCTATGTAAAACAAAAAGCAACAAAGTGTGATTAAGACAGACTTAGCAAAATAAATTATGACGCACATGAAGTATGTGACCTACTGTAAACTGTCACTCAAGCTTCTGCTCCACTGAAAAGACAAAAAAATGTGGCAGACAAAAACGTAAAATCTGTGTGGACTGATGAGGCAAATGTAACCTTCCTCAAATCAATGCATGAACAAACATAGATGCCATATTTCTATCATGTTTTCCACATGGTTTTCATCATCATTTGACGGGAACTCTTAATTACACCACCTTGTTACACCCTCTTCTTCTAGAAAGGTTTAATGGCACCCGAGTGGAGGATTAGTACCACCAGCTGTTTACCTTGAGGCGCCCACTTCATAATATTCAATATCAGCTGTAGAGGGAAAAGTGTATTAATTTGCATTTTCTTTTGCCAATTTTCTGGACATTTTGTTAAAATTTGCACTGCATTTGGATTGAAACTTTACTATCGTATTTATTGGGATTTGACTTAGTTATCTTTTGTCTAGTTAGTGGTTGTGTTGAGCTAATTTGGGATTTATTGTTTTGTGTTTCTTTTCCTTCTGATGTGTGCCCCTTAATTAGAGCTACTTACCTGCCAGAGTATCATGTGGATTTATTATGCTACCAGTGACAGACTTAATTGTGGGCCACTCCTGGCCACGGGTGTGACTGTGAGGGAATAGATAATTGCGTTAGTGGAGGTAGGAGTTGTGCTTCCATCAGCTAATCAGCTATCAGTGACTAACACAGTTTCCAAATCAATCTGAAACCCAAGAGACGACAGATTGCCTGAAGGGGAAGACACAAATGAGAGAGAGAGGCTGACTGGAGATCCCTTATGACCCACTAAGAGTGTAAAAAGCTTTTGAAAAAGGTTTTACTGTTGACATACTGTATGGTGGACAGATGTTGGACATGGTGGTGGAGTGTAAAAATGGCAGCCAACATTCACATTTTCTAAGCAGTTAAAAACTAGCTTCACAAAATTTAAACTACATCTATTTCACATCTAACAACGCACATTTGTGTGACATCTAAGTTGTGTCCGGACCGATATTCCTTTATTCTATCCCTCTTTTGGTCCACCAACTCCTGAGGAATAATATTTCATTACACTATTTCATGCTGGGCAGCTTTGCCTGCCAATGGTTTTATGAGTGAAATAAATCAATGACTTGAAAGCTTATGAAAAGTGCAGAGATGTGTCTTGATTCTCCACGGAACTGTCAAATCTAGTTATTTCATTCAAAGTTACATTCATTATTAAAAAAATGTTTTAAAAATATCACTTAATGATGCTTTAATGAGGAAATGTAGTATGTTTGGTGAGATGTCAGTATACAATAAAGACAACCATTAAAACAGTTAGGTCACTAAACAGCTGTTCTCACAGTTTTTGCACCAGTGGACTCATCTGTGTTTGAGGAAATGTGTCCTGGTCTTAAATCCTAATTTAGCCCAATACACGAATTAAGCAGAAACACCACCACAAAAGCAACACCACTGTATTAAAATACTGTTGAAATAGAGAAAAAAGAAAATCTAAAGTGGGTCGGTTGGCATCTCATATGCATTGTTAGAAATCACAAATGAAAATCAAAAACACAAATTTAACTCAACCAAGAAATTCTGTTTGCCTAGAAATGTGTAAGTAGGCAGCTTTAATCTTTCACTTTACTTGTTACCATCAACCTCTTTTATTCTTCCATTAAAATATCAGTGATGGTTTGATTTGTTTATGGTAGATCTGCAAATGGTCATTGCAATAATCATTTATTAAATTTTATAATGTTGCAGTACTATATACTGTGTATAAAAACCAATGATTATGATACATGTTGTAATAGTTTTCAAAATGCCAAGGTACATGATTTCCGTATTAGATATTTGTTTACTGTTGAATATGATGCCTACATTAAGAGATAACAAAATTGTGATGTCAAACTCAAACTAAGGGTTGATTTAATATTTACAAGGACTTCAGTCATGGCAAAACATAAAGACAGCAGTGTGTAAAGAGGTCAGCAGATTTAAGTTTGTGATGGTGGTGCAGGTGATAGAATGGTAAAAATTCTAACAAAGTCTCCCCTGTTGAGTTACTGTATCATTAAAGTATTATCTCTGTCATGACGTTGACAATCAGAGACAAATACTGACCTCTACTGTAGCTGCTGTGCTAAGTCAAGCACCCAAAATGCAGTACAATTAGGTATTGAACTGCATTACATTCAGTTGCTTTTACTGTGTTTTTGCAGCTGAAAGTACTCTGATCACGAGCAATAAACTAATCTAGCAGGTCTGCTAAATACATAATAAAATTTTTCTGGAAATATTGGACACATTGGAGACATTTAACCTTCAAAGTAAACAACTGGTCATTTGCTATTTTTCAGGATTTATCTAGTAAAATCAAAGAAAAGTTGACATTTTCAGTGATGGATATAGACGTCTGCTGCCTTCTCTGGTAAACACAGCATCTTGTGAATATACTTCAAACTTTTAAACACTTGTGAGGACTTGTTTGGTGACATTTAAGGACTCAAAATTGCCATGTCTTGAGGTAAGACATGATACCGTTATTGTATTAGGCATAAAAGAGGCCTCAGTCTTTATTAATCATCTCACCCTGTCATGAAATCCTGGTGACATCCATCATTTTACTACAGTGTCCGCACAGATAACCATCACTTCTACACCAGATGTCATCTATGTTGATCTTAAGATACAGCAATTACATTCACAGCTGCTTCAGATCAACCCACCATTGACTCGAAAATGCTGACAGCGAGCAGTCTCATTTGGATGTTCAGCGCACGTTTTCATCTGAAAGAATTCAGTCATCCATCATCTTGCCCTCAGTAGTAATAGCTTCCAAAAACTGCCACCACACAGAACAAGCTGTCCTACAGAGGTAAAACACAGTTAATAATTAAAAAAAAGAAGAAGAAGAAGAAGAAGAAGTTTGAGAAGTCTGTTTCCTCCCTCACATCTAAGTGAGAACAGAACAAAAGGCACCTACATTCATGAAAACATCTTCTGCATAGTTGTCTGTGTCAGCGTCCCACAAGCACCTTGAAGACATCCTGGCAAAACGTAAGAGAAGACAGAGTAGAGAGTGTCACAAAGGTCATGGATTCATTTTTGACGGTCTGACCTACTTTCTGAATAACATGTATATTTACAATGTACAATTTTTGTTGACAATGAGTCAGAGGGAAGGTTCAACTCTGGTGATATTGTTGAGATATTTTTCCCAGCCCAATTCATGTACAAGAGGTGGGCAGAATATTAGAAACACCTTTTGATATAAAGCAATCTAATAAACCACTGCTACAAACTACAGCAAAGAAATTAACTGAGTCAATACCTACCTGACACAGTGTCAACAGAAATCATTTCTTGGATTGTGGAGATTAAAATCAGAACACAAATAAAGTTCTGAGTTGTGACCCTGGGTTAAAAATGTAGGGTTAAACTACATTTTCTAATATCAAAAATAAACTTTCATGTTCATGTTTCATTTTGTTTCATCACTTTTACTTTAATTGTTTTGAAACGTTTTTGAAATATGGTAGAAGTTAGACATTTTCTCATTGTTTTTTCCAAATAATTTTCAGTTAATATACAAAGTAAATGAGGACAACTGAGACAACCAGGTATCAAAATGCTTCCATCTTATCTTTCTTTACACTTTTCTCTCTTAGACAAGGAAAGCCACTGGTATCATTGTCTTCTAAAATGTCACTATTACCATTTAGCATTTCTTTCATTTTACCCCCCTTCCCTTTACTCCCACGTGGATTGGTATCAGTCCAGGGATGGTATCTAAAGACATAACACAGTTGATCCGATTCACTGCAGTTTTCTCAGAATTCTGACTTTAAACTCAGAACTCATATAAATGTCTCACATATGGCCCTAATCCTCCTCAATATAGTATCCCACTAACATACAGCAGTTTTACCAACTGTGACGGCTATTTTTTATTTCCCAGTACCAAATGACCACTCACTTGACTCCTTGTCCTCGTTGTTCTCCAATGACCACCTGCACGACGAGCTTATATCTGTCAAACCCCACATCTGATGAGGAAGAGAAATGAGCTGTAATAGTGTACCAATAATTGTGTAATATTGTGCAGGGACAATACAGGGCTGGGTACTAATATGCTACATTTACTGTGTAGCATTTACTAAAGTTAATCATTTTACTTGTTGGACTTGTTTTAAAGGGAGATATTTTACCCTTGATTCCATTTGTACTGACAAAAATGTACTTTTATACTGTATTATTCAGCGTCATTCTTCTGGCTACATTCTTTAATCAGTTCACATTGTACTTGTTTCCCTCTCCACGGGATTCAGTCTGGTTCTGTACTGCCAGCCACATCAATCAAAAGCAGCAGTTTGTTTCATAAGTGGCAGATCATCTTTAGTCTGTTTCCAATCACAAGGATAGTGAATGTATGAAAACCTCTGATGCACAATTCAAAAGTAATCTGGGTTAACCCAAAATCACATGTTAAAGTCAAAGTTATTTAACATTTTATTTTGCTTGCTGTGTATAGAGCCAACATTAGATCTTCAGCTGTTTGGTATTCACTGGTATTTAAATGAAATTAAATGTGAAGCAACACAACTGAGTAAACACTTCTTTGTTTATTGTTTTCTTTCTGTATTTCAAACAGGTATTTGTATGACCATTTTCACTTATACTTAACTATTCTGAACAACACTGTAAATTACTTACAGTACTCGGATGCCCTGTGCTTCTGAGTTACAACACAAGAGAGGGAGAAAGCATCACTCACTCTTCACTTTGTCTTTAATGCCATCTGCCAGTGATCGGGACAGCTCTGGGACTTCCTCTGGGTCATACCGCATCCCGGACAGTCGCTCCCTCACAATTTCACGAATACACTCCTTCACAATGGCTGGCTTGAACCTGGGAGGTTTAACAGTGAGCAACGAGGCAGGGAATCAATGCAACATCCCACAGGTCACGGTGACCAAAACACACCAACCTCTCTCAGTATGGCTCGCAAAAATCTCTTAATAAATGACGGATGTATACATTCACTGTTTTAAGAGTGCCAGTGTAATCTCATTGTATGGCTTCCTGAGGGTTCCTGCAGGTTGACAACACACGTTTTAACTTAACTTAGGTTAAGTTAACCAGGTTAACAGTGAAGCAGACGTGCCGCAATTAGCATTTAACGTCTTTTCCTCACATTGTCCTCACAGCAAACACGTAATCACGTTATTTCGCCCAACTTAAGGCCAATCTTAAGATTTAGTCTTAAAATGACACTACAAATTCAGCTCCACTAGAAAACATTTGACTATAAAAACATCGGCGGCATTGAACCCGCTGGCTAAAAGCTCTCTTCCCCTGCTCGGGATGATATTTAACCACTTGGACCGACTCACTTGTGCTGATGATTAGGTCTTATGAGGTACGTATCCGACCCCTCCATCGCATGTCAATAATAAAACGCTAATTATCTACAATAAGAGAGCGGACATGAAGAGAGCGGACGGTTGCTAACAAGCTAAGCTCAGCGGAGTTGTATCCGTTTCCATAGCGACGTCTTCTGCTGGTTTCCTGTTTCAAAATAAGAGTACTCTGACGCGCGGGGTATTTGTTTTTTAAGTTTCGTTGTATCAGCGTCATGTAAAGATCTTGTAAAGTCTTTTTTAAAAATCGCCTGTTAATTATATGTTATTTGTCCCTCTGCTGATAAAAAAAGGATTCTGCTGAAAACATTGAAAAATGCCGGATTTTAAAAAAAAGGGTCAAACAGTTTCTAAGGTCAAAGAAAAACTTTGATGGTCATGTTTCATTCTGTTTCATCACTTTCATTTTTATTTTGCATTTGACTCATGTGTTTTTTTTTGTTTGTTTGTTTGTTTTTTTATCTAGTCATGTATTGAAATATGCTAGAGTAAATGGGGATACCTGAGCCATCTCTTTGAGCATGACCAGGTATCAAAATGCTTCCTTCTTATCTTCCTTCAGGCTTCTCTCTCTCAGACAGGGGAAAGCCACTGGTATCATTGTCTTCTAAAATGTCACCATTACCATTTACCAGTTCTTTCATTTTACCCCCTTCCCTTTACTCCCACGTGGATTGGTATCAGTCCAGAGATGGAATAAAAAAAATTATGTAACACAGTAGATCCAATTCAGTGCAGTTTTCATCATGATTTCTGAAGTCCCCTGCTTTCAAGGCCTAGTCCTCTGCAGCTAAATCAGAACATAGCTCATCTGGCTTCACTTACCGGAGAAAAGGAGCATAAAAGTGCTATGATTTTAGGAGCAAATTAAGACTCGTTCTGGCTTTAAAGCTCAGTCTTTAGCTTTGATAACAGCAGGGGTAGCACTGTCATGGAAATTTCTCACCATGCAAAACTCGCATCTTGGCTTGCTTTATCCAAAACAGGAAAGTTTGATTTAAATCACACATAATTGTAAGGAAAAGATTTTGTAAAGAAAAGCATTTTCCACATTACACTATACCAATTTTTTAAATAAAAATGTATGCATTCGATCATCTACTGTAGCAGTGCAGAATTACACCCGCTAGTCAAACAGCACAAACAAATCTGTTTCAAATCCACATGAAGATGCATTAGAATAATTAAATTTACTCATTTTGAATTCCAGATCAATTGTGTTTGTGTAAAAAAGCCAGAGGGGTAAACATTGTGTGCTCAGTTTAATTGCTCACCATTAGAGAACTGCAGGCCAACAGGAGGGGAGGGGAAAGCCTTTACACGTCTGACAATATTGAGGCTAACGGTTGAACATGGTGTGATTCATTACATTCAGTATTGATCATCACTATCTACAGGCCCTTGACAGGGTTCAAATTACAAATACCAGTAAGTGAAGTTTTTTTTTTTTATTGTTTCTGTACAAAGACTTGCTGACAACACGTGTCTGTATGCATAGGTTTCCTTGAAGAGATTAAAGATTTATGAGTTTATTACTGATGTTAAGTATCGTTTGTCTTGGTTTCTTCACTGATAGCTGAATGTGACTCAGACTCATGTGTAAACAGGGACAGCAGCCACGCTATTGGCACCATATTAGAATGATTCATTGCCTTAACAACCCTAATAAACACTTTTTAATCAAATAATAAATTGACTGAAGATAAGTTAAGGTTAGACTTGAGGTTGAAGTGGAACCATGTTTAGATGAAAGTGGCACACATTTTTGAGGAGCTGCTGTATCTCTATTACTCTATAAGGAACTGATGATGACAGTAGATCAGTTACAGAGAAGTAGAAATAAGCCATCAACTGCAAAGTTATTTTCTGTAAGTGCCATCTTTTTGAATGAAAATATAGTAAATATTAGTATATGTTTTAATTTCCTGGAAGACAGAAGACATAGAAGACCAAGCAGCAAAACACCAGCAGGTGGCATTGTTGCCTTAGTACAACTTGAAAATGCGTCAGTTTCATTTCTCTTGCCTTAAACTAGTGAGTGCTTTTAAATTAAACACATAAAGGCAGAGATCTTATTCCAGTTAATCCAAACTAATGACATTTCTTATGTGTTTGATATTAGTAATTGGAAAGTTAATGATAATTATAAGGCACACAAAGCAGTTTCATTTGCATTGCATGGGCTTTCCCATCTCCTGATTTCTGTGTATAAATAGGCTGTCTGGCAATTAAACTGTTTTTATAGGCGTGACATCTGCCCTAACGAATTAAACTTGTCATTCCCCATTCCATTCAGAATGGGAAACCGAAACTTAAGGCAAATTAGGGAAAATGAAACTTAACACCTGAAGTTTCATTTCCCCCAAACTCTCTGTTGGTAGGCTTATAGTCTCTCAACCGAAGGCTGGCAAGTCATTCTGACAAGTTGTTTGTGTACTGTGCAGATCAGCTGTCAGAGTTTTGTCTCTTCTTCAGCCGCCAGCACCACTGACAGGATGGCAGAACCAGAGTGGACTACTATCTTCCAGATTAAAGCAAACCAGCTTAAACAAGGAGACTCCTGGCGTCTGGAGTTTGATGAAAATCTTGAGCCTAACTGCCCCATCCAGGGCTGGAAGCAGTACATCAGGAACAGTAGTGCATGGTCAGTGTGCTCGACTTCTTTAAAACACTGTAGTGGGTGTGTAAAAACACTGTTGTATATGTTAGGTTAATATACATTATAGGATAGTGGATGCATTATGTTTACTAATGTTTGTGTGAATGTATATGTACCTATACTATTTATGTTGGGGTTAAGATAAGGATAAGGTTAGGGTTAAGGGAATGAATGCAAGTTATTTCCATGTCCAGTGGGACAAAAGATGGGTTATTGTAGAGTTGTATTGAGAGAAGAAATAATCTCATTGGTAGACTTTAGCCTCAGTTGATGGGTCCAAAGGACCATTTTTTTTAGGTTTTTAGACTGGCAATACTTCAATGGCAGAGAGAGAATTCTGGTTTCATTATAGGGCAATGCATTTATTAATAATTTTACTGTAACATACTGCACAATAATATCTGCATTTAATGCAGCACTTCTGAACAAAAGTATAATAATAACAATTAAAATCCAACCACCAGATGTCACTGTGCTGCTGAGTTTTAAGCAACGTCATCACTAGTATGCAGGAAAGAGGCGATTTCAAATGGCTCTTTCTCTTCACATTAATCTTTTGCACTGGCTTCAGACTAACAACATTATTTAGCCAGATGGTCAATAATTTGGATCGACCAACTGACTTTCAAACCCAATTATAAAATGTCTTCTTACTGAGCATTGCTGCTACCAAGAAATGCTTTTCAGCATCACTTTTGATTGGTTGTCATTATATTAAATGGCCGGTTCAGACTTTCTTTAACTTATATCTCCTGTCATTTTCAAGCTTTAAATGCACAGCATGTGGAAGAGGCTGGCCTTCCAACCGGGTGATGGTGGTCTTCCACATGCACCTGATAAACGGGCGGGGCATTGTCAAGGTGAGGCGCTTCCGTCAGAACTGCAAGATGTGCAGTGAAGCTCCAATGGAGAACCCCATCATCACCCCTGAGAACATCAACATCCTCATGGAGAATCTGATGGTGAAGATAAGAATTAAATGCTACAACGAAGACATGGGCGAAAGCCACAAGCCTTTTAGAACCCTTGATGTCAAAAGTCCCCATGAACCTGCTCATTGTGAGGCCTGTATTAAAGGCATCTGTACACAGAATTGAGCTTGTGCTTTAATTGTATAAGACTTTCCCCTCTGTAGTTCTGTTTCATTGTATTGCTTCCTCTATCCTATTTCTTTAATGATCATATGGATATAAGCTTTCATATTCATTCTTCAGTTTTCTTTAACATATTGTGTTTGCTCAAAAGCATTAAACAAGCCATGTAAAAGATAAATAAAGCTTATACAAGCAATAAACTAAATGTATTTTTGATTTGTAGTGTGGGTATTTACTGTTTTCAAATAAACTGGTCTAATTTATTTATTGTTTAATGTGTAAATATCACACTAAATGAGAGGAGGAAGGCCTGTCAATGAATTTTGACACTTAAACCATGTACAAAGGAGTCACTAAGGTAACTGACCTTTATGTAGCAGAATAGTTAAATATTAAATATATTTGTGCAATTTTAGAAAATGGGATATACTGCATACACTAGGTTTCTTATTTTTTATACATGGCATCAGCTAGGTGGTAAAGAGTAGCTACATACATAAAGGTTAGTTTGCAAGAGGTTTGGGAGGACACCAGAGACAGAGACATGTTTCCCACAGGCCATGTTTATTTGCATAAGACCAGCAGGTGTGACACTGACGCCACAGTGGTCAGTCTTCACCATCTACAAGTCACACACTGCGGTATAATACATTAACTGTGGTCTATCTTTGTTTTGTATGAAACCACTTGCAGGCAAAGTAGCTGCCTGGCAGAGTTTTCCATTTCCCACATCATTTGCCAGGGGTTTGTCCACATCACACTTGGTTCACAGTGGCACTATGTATATCTTGGCCACTGAGGCTGAATTTAGTCTTGCAAGAGTTGGATTGCCAGGTAAGTGGTGGGTATGACATTGCAGTCTGGCAATGGTTATTTATAGATAACCTGGGCAGTCTATTTAGATGACTCTTCTTTTCATAAAATTGACAATCTAAAAGCAAATGTTTTGTGTGCACTCCAGACGTGTGATACTGAAGAAACTGCTTTCATCTGACAGCAGTATAAGGATAAAGATTTAACTCTTGACATTATGACTCCCAAGGATACTACACTGAAGGTAAAGTATCTTGTCCTGGTTCATATTGTGTATATCATAAAGTGTTAAATACAAAATCAGTTTTAATCAATCATCTCTTTAACTGATTATTTAAAAATAATGAATCCCTAAAACTAAATGGTTTTTATCGTTTTAGTTGCTTCAATTGAAACAATTGTTGTAATTGTTTTATTCTAGTGTCTCGCTCCATCAGTCAGGCTCACTCTGGTCATGTTTCTTATTCTTATACCAGGTAAGCTTTTTGGTAAGCGCAATATTGACTATTAGGCACTTGATCTTACTTTATCAAACTTTATCAAAAGTTTTTCTCAAAAAAATGCAACCCACTACTTAGCATCAGTAACAAACTGAAAAAGTGCAGAAGAATGTTTACTGCATGTACAATTATACAATGTATAATGTAAAAGTGCAATAATCTAAGCCAAATACTGGAAGACATAAATGATTATGTATTGTGCATTGTGTGCAAGTTAATCAAAACCCCAATGGCTACTGGGAAATAAAGAGAGACAATCCCCATATTTTTTTAATCCACCTTGTCAGTTGCAGATCGGCTGTTTTGTTGAAAACCACATGAGCCTAAGTATGTTTACGACAGGACTTTTAATTTCTGAATCCTCTCATCAGCTTTGTGCAGTGCCATGGAGGTGAACTGCTCTCAGCCAAACCAACCCGCCCTGCTGAATGCTCTGACCCCGGTCTTTAACCTGAGTGCCATACGACCCGTCATGAACATGACAACCTGCACCAACGTCAGCACCTTCTTCACCATGTATGGGATACTAGGAGTGGTACGTTCAGCTCTCATATATAACTAGCATTATACAGTATATTGAGTGTGTACATGCATTGTAGCATTGATTATTTTGCAGGAATGTGTAATAAAGAGTCACCAGAAAGCGACACCTTCTCTAATTTTGCTGCTGTCCTCAACCAAATGTAACCTGAAATAAACCACTTTATGTCGCTCTGCTCCACTGAGATTCCCTTAAGGATTTGTCTTGTTCCCACATTAGGTAATACTGTTGTCGTTGTTGCTTTCAAGTAGCTCTTCTTGTCTTCCAGGATGAAAAGGCTCAACTCTTGATCACTTACCTTTGGCTAGATTATGTAAGTACTGCAATAATCCATCTTAATTTCTCAGTCAATGATGTAGGAATAATTGTAGGATATTTTTTTGTGAATATATGCTTATTACTTGTTGCATTTCTGCTCTGTGTGCTTACAACAGTTTTGTTGTTTTAGTGGTGGATGAATGAGTTTGTCGGTTGGGACCCAATCCAGTGTGGCACAGACAAGATTTCGCTTCCCAGAGACAGGTTTTGGGTACCAGATATTGTGATCAATGAATTGTGAGTTCCATCGTACACTATCGTTAATGTAGCTATACATATAAAGATGAGCTCGTCAAGGTTAGGTTAACATGAATGTGCTCTGTGCAACTTACTGACTGGTTAGCACAGCTGTATATCATGACATTGTTTGAAGAAACAGGTCAAAATCTATCTCCTCTTTGTAGCAGTGGATACATTAAAGGTGCCATGCTCTCATTTTGTAGACGTTTCACTCATAATGCCTCTGCATGTTATTCTTTTGCAGTATGGAGGAAAACACAGCCCCCTTTGTCCCGTATGTTTACCTGTATAGCGATGGTAGGGTTCACGACGCCCAACCAGTCAAAGTTGTCAGCTCCTGTAACCTCGATATCTACACCTTCCCCTTCGACATACAAAACTGCACAATGACTTTCAACTCATACCTCCATTTTGGTAAGGCACTTCACCAAATGTCTAATTTTCTTCCTTTAAAGACTTATGTCTGAGGCATTGTAAATCGTCAGTAAGTAATCTTTGCTCCTTATGTAAGTAATAATGCATGATGAACTGTCCTTATATCAGTTTCTAATTTGGAACCCCCAAGATTGCATTTTTTTTACTTATACCATGGCCACTTACCAAAGGTATGTTGTGTGGTCTGTGATATCGTAGATAGCCTGTGTTTCTGGACAATGTTTTTTTGACATAAATCTGCTGTATTATGATCCAGTTGATCCAGTTATTCCAGTTGAAAATGGATTGACGTATAGTCTATCCACATCATGTAACTTTTGTTTGTCAAAGTTGGGACGATTAATGAACATGAGTCATGTTGGAGAGAGGAATTTCTATTGCGCTTGTCATTAATTAACAGTGACGATCTAGTGACAGACAAAAAACATGATGAATATATATATATATATATATATATATATATATATATATATATATATATATATATATAATGTAGATATGTGATTTTATTGGCCTTGACATTATGGGATAATATATTTCTCTATTCTTTTTTCGCCAGCCATGGACATAAAGATTTTCCTGGCAAAGTCTGCAGAAAACATCACAATGTACTCCAAGAATGTGATGACCACCATGGGAGAGTGGGAGCTGTTGGATATCACCTCCTACAAACAGGACACAGAACTTGATAGTTATGACATTGATGAGCTCGTATTTTATGTAGGTTGATTATAATGTCTTTATATTTAAATAAATGGTAAATGGACTGCATTTAATTTCATGACATGTTGAAGTTACTAAAAAGGACTTAAAAAGTAAAAATAGCTAGCGCACACACCTTGTGTCATTCTTATAAAGGAATGAGCAACAAAGCTTAATTAACATTTTACATGTGCACATGAAAGGTACCTGACAAAGTGTTCATCCTTTTCCTTCTTTCGGCAGATCAGAGTGAGGCGCCGGGCCACCCTGTATGTGGTGAACCTCCTGATCCCCAGCTGCTTCCTCATCACAGTGGACCTCTTCAGCTTCCTGCTGCCTCCCCAGACTGTGGACCGATCCTCCTTCAAGATGACCCTCATCCTGGGCTACACAGTCTTCCTGCTCATCATGAACGACCTGCTGCCCATCACTGGAAACACCATACCTCTCATAAGTCAGTGTTATTCAGACTCAGCAAAGGCTCTCTACTTTGAATGTAAACCCTTAAAAGTTTTTTTTATTCTTCTGTTGCTCAAGTTGTTAGTTAGAAGCGTCATACATCTTTTGATCTTTTTGAATGAGCTGCTGTGTGAGGTCAAAAGTGTAAAGAATGATGAACCCTTCTCTCTGGACACTATTACACACAAATCAACGAGAGACTGCATGAGTCTTAAACAAACTGCTCTTTTGCTGTAACGGTGAATCAGGGTGTAAGCTTATCAATTTCAGAAAGACTGATGCCTCTAAATATCCTATACACATGAGCATTTGGGGCAGGTAGTGCAGACAAGTGCTAAAATTGATTCCACTCTTGATTTCCATGACCTTTTCCATAAACAGATACTGTGGGCAAACTATGTTTGTATGTAGATTTGAGAGTAATTTACATATGCATTCCCAGAAGGTATACAGGTTTTAATTTTTTAACCAGCATGGGCAGCTGTCCACCGTTTGAATAAACAGTAAAATAGAGGACATTCTGACAAAGGGCAAAACTTTTATGGATTCTGGCCTCACTTCTCACACTCTCCCCTGTCTCTCTGCCAGATGTGTTCCTCTCTCTCTGCCTGGCTCTGATGGTGGCCAGTCTACTGGAGACTATCCTCATCACAAACCTGCTCTGTGGTTCTGCTGACTTCTCTCCTGTCCCTCGATGGGTCCAAGTGCTTGTTCTGCAAATTATGGGCCGTCTTGTTTGCATGCCTCAGAAGACTAAAGAACCAAAGAATTCAGGTATATGGTTTATTTAGGTAATTTTACGGTGGTTAAATATACGCAAGAAGTGTAGGCGTAAGACTGCAGAAAATGACTGAATATACGGAGTAGATCAGATGTATCAACATGATTGTATAAACACATTTTAATGAAAGTATTTTCCTTAAAAACTAGACATGAAAACCAGCACTGTGATGGCACCGCAAAAAGCTTATGAGGGGCCTCCGGGGGAGAGTGAGCCAGCGGCGGAGGGCAAGGCACTTCAGGAGCTGAGGAGCCTGGGCAGGGACCTCCAGGCCATCCGCCTCCAGCTGGAAGAGCAACTGAGTGGAAGCCAGGGCTCGGAGGAATGGATCCAGGTGGGTTTCATCATAGACCGCCTGCTGTTCGGCCTCTACATCCTCTTCATATCAGTCAGCTTCATTTCTATCATTATTATCTGGGTGAACTCATACAGTCAGTAGACAACTGTTCTCTGTTTTCAAGGGCTCCATTTATGTAAGTAGTAACTCACATGTTTGTTGAATTTTGATCAATACATGATCATTTGTTATGTATTTAGATGATTTGTTTTGGAGTCAAGACATGTATGCATACTCTAAAGTTATTGTATTAATGTTAATAATAGTAAATGGTCATATTATCACTACTTAACATTAAATTAGCTCTGCTACATTAACTAGATGTAATTTTAAGCCATTTGTGTTATATGTGCCATTTTAAAATGGAGGAAACCATTGTACACAAAATAAAATTACTTGAAAAAATTACTTTCAGTTTTTGATTGACATTCATTTCAAACAAAATAATCATGTTCCAATTGTTTTTCTATTCATTTATTCATTGCAATGTCAGTTTTGAATCCTAACATCCAGAATCAACAGCCAACATAATCAGAAAATTTAGTTATCTGCTATTAATGGCTCCCCCAGAACAAAATATGACAATGAATTAAATCCACTGAAATCAATTAATTTATCTGAATATTGATATGTAATTATTTCTAGATTAATTTTACACAAACTGAAACTCTAAAATTATTGAATAAATAACTTTAGATCAGTTTTAAAACTCAAAGCAACAAACATTCATGTAGTCAAACACAGAGTGAACAAATCATTTGGCACACTAAAAAGGGTACGCCACCAGGCCAAAAGTATATGGACACCCAATTACAAGATTATCGAGGTCAGGCACTGATGATGGGCAAAAAAAAAAGGCCTTGCTAAAAATCTCTTTCCAATATGTTTTTTATCTTGGAGATTAATTCTACATGTAGTTAGTTTTAAAGTAAATATCCTGCATTTAACTAATTGACATAAACTAATTTAATCTATCTGAATATGAAGAATTCGCCAGGATGTAAGCAGGAGCGTCTCCATCTGCTGTTGGATCACATTTAAGTGTTTTTTATTATTATTATTCCAAAAGAAAAAAATCAGATCACAATGTGTACATCGGCAGTGCAACATAAAACTAAAATCTTCAAATCCAGATTTACCAAAATTACTTTAATAATCCCATTAATGTTGGAAACCTTAAACACTCACATGTTTCCGTTTGGGTCTTATATGAAAAATATGATGGTTTCCTACCGTTCGGATTGTGGTATTCAGCCGCACCTCTAGATGCAGGTCTTAAAGTGCACTTACATTAATAAATAAAAACACTTCACACTTTTTAAATGTTTACATATCTACATCATGTCTGTATTTGCTACCTAAAATGTGTGAAGACAACTTTACAGGGCAGCCCTATCCACCAGCACACCACTCAAACTAACAACGGCTTTTGACCCAATGTTAATGTTTTTAGTGCTGCCTGCTGAAAGTCAAGCCTTCTAAGGTTCTATTCATCTTCATCTCTGTGCTCATGCATGGTAAGTACAGCTCCTGTGATACCATAATTTATAATTTACTGAGGCGTTGACATGGTTTGGCAAACTGAGCCCACTGTGTACAATCAGGTTAGGGAAGAATAGAGATATTTAATGAACGATATTATTAATTTTATCAGTAGATGTGATCTAATGTCCCTCCAATTTAAATCTAGAGATTGTTTGAAAAATACACCTGTTTTATCAACAATGTGAAGCTGCAACAGAGAAAGGTGTCAAAGCCATGTTGTTTCAAATTCTTAGTAGAAAAGTCCAACCTCACAGCCTCACAGATTTTAACAACTGTTAAAAGGGTAAGAAATGATGTGGGTTTGAGTTGTCCCACTGTAATATATGGTAAGCGCATTAGGGGTGTGTCACTGATTATTTGGGTTTTTTGCACTTTTTACAGACTGCAGTGCTACTGACTTTGTCTGGGAGAATAACCCACACTTACAACATACTGTTGTAATGTAAAAAAGAGGAAGACATAGAGATTTTTTCAACTTAAATTTGTTGAGCATCTGACATGGGTTGTCGGGAGGGATAGTGGGGTTCATGTTGGGGTATTGTCTTGTTCTGTTTTTCTGAGGCAGACGCTCTGACGTAGGATGATGCTGAGTTACCTTCCTGTACTGTCTGCAGAAAATTAATAAAGAAATTTGGAAAAAAAATAAAAATTTGTTGAATAAGTTTCATTCTTCAGGATAGAGGGAGGTTGGGCCCTTTTGTTTTTTAAACTTTAAAACCACGCTGACTCATCCTCATGACACCCTTTGCCTCACTTGTGCTGTTTAAAAAAGCACACATTGTGTGGGTTACTTAAGTTACTATGGTTTTTGAAATTCATGCATTTGGGAAATACTGGGAAATACAGACACTGTGAGGTGTTTTTTAACAGTCATAATGACAATTTTTTTTTCTTCAGTGGCTCCATGCAGTTCTGTCATGCTGAACTGCTCTCGACCTGACCCACCATCTTTGCTAGAGGCTCTCACACCGGTCTTCAACCTAAACTCCATTCGACCAGTTATGAGCACATCAACCCCCACCAACGTCAGCATTTTCTTCATCCTGTTTGGTATTTTGGGGGTGGTAAGTGATGCAACGTTAATCTTAAACCAATTCACTATCAGGCCATGTTCAATTGCTTCAAAGTTTAAAGAGTGTGAGCTGCATGCAACTTTAATGTGGTTATGTCAGCCAACAGGGACATTTCATTGGGACTAAAACGGTCATTTTTTGAGTTTCTATAAAGTCAAAACAACTTTCCATAAAATAAAATGCCTGGCAAAGAAGGATTGTAAACAACCAAATGTTGATTCTTTTTCAGGATGAAAAAGCCCAAGTCCTAACAACGTTTATCTGGCAAAATTTAGTAAGTACTTCCTTTACAATCCACTTCACAGTTTATTAGCAATAACAAAATCCTTCCTCTCTCTCCAAAAGTTGTCATTTTGGATCATAGTGAAAGCTTTTAGTCAGATCCTACACGATGTAATCTGGCAACAAACAAAACAATCTCAGATAGTGTAACTTATTATTGGTAAAATAAAAAGTTTTCAGTCATAAAGAATAAAGGCAATACTTCAATTCTGTTAAAAACGGACCATTTGACATTTTAAAATGTAACTGGCTGGTCACACCTGTGACCACTTGAGCTAAAGAGCTGATATGTCCACCAGACATAACCAGAAAACTCAGGTACGTCTGTGTTGTATCTGTTTGATTTGTGTTGCAGGAATGGAGAAATGAGTTTGTCAGGTGGGACCCAGAACAGTGCGGCTCTTCATGGATTACAATTCAAAGAAAACTGCTCTGGGTACCAGATGTGGTCATCAATGAATTGTAAGTACCATGTACTCTGTAGAGCAGTGCTGCCTTAGCTGTGGGTAGATTTATACATGTCACTGGCCTGACCTCAATTGATCCCCGTATAATAGACACAGTCTTCTTAAGATCATGATTTAAATGTTATAATAATATGTATATTTTTACAAATTACATTGGTATTCCTGCAGAGAAAGGATATGAACTATCATATTTACTGAGTGTTATGTCCTTTCTCGTCCTGCAGTATGGAGAAGAACTCAGCTCCATTTGTCCCATACAGTTATCTGTTTTCTGATGGCTTAATGGTTGATGAACAGCCTGTCAAAGTGGTCAGCTCCTGCAGCCTCAACATCTACACGTTTCCATTTGACATCCAGAACTGCACTCTAAGCTTCAACTCCTACTTACACCGTAGTACGTAAAAGCTGATCCAGATCTTGTTTATTTTATAGATATACAGACTAATATAACTGTTGTATCTTTTTTAATACAAATTCTGTACATTGAATGGTGCAAATAGGCCTTTTTGTAATTAATGTAATTATAAATGGATTCAATATCACAAAAGCTTTGACTATATTATATTTTCCTTTCAGAGGCTGCTCTACAGATTCACCAAATGTTATCTGTAGAGGAAATATTGAAATACTCTAAAGATGTGATGACAACTATGGGCGAGTGGGAACTAGTTGGAATCACAGGGAAGAAATATCAACTACCAGCTGGGGATGGAGAAATGTATGAAGAGATTCGCTTCTTTGTAAGGAAATACTGTAACCCTTTAAAGTCCCATGTTGTACTGTTTTATTTATTCACACAACGGGAAAGATGACAGAGGGTCAGAGAAAAATATTTTACTCTA
Source organism: Lateolabrax maculatus (assembly GCA_031216445.1). Taxonomy (NCBI): domain Eukaryota; kingdom Metazoa; phylum Chordata; class Actinopteri; order Acropomatiformes; family Lateolabracidae; genus Lateolabrax; species Lateolabrax maculatus. Next base: position 11,641,513 of record CM062196.1, read on the forward strand.
TACATTTTATATAAAGAATTTTAAGGTCAAGATTAAATAAGAAAATGAAAATATCTTCACATTGACTCACAATGCACAATGATGAACTATTACAGTAGTTAACAGTTATTCTACTGAGAATGCATGAACATCATTATACGGAGTCATGTGAATATGAATACTGTCTGTAGAGCCATTATACTGTAGGTATTAAACCCTATAATTTATTAGTTTTTATCTCAAAAATTGACAGTAAAGTCTTATATACTGTGCTAAAATGTAAAGTCCGTGTTTTACGGTGTATTGATGGGAACTGGGGTTGAACTTTCACATGCTACTTGAATCAAATCTTGATTCCAGGCATTTCAATCTTAACAGAATTTCTTAAAAGCATATAATACTTGTAAAACTCCCACAGTCTTTCAGTCAGGCAGTGTAAAATGAAGATGATTGACACACATTGATGTCATGTCATACAATTACTTTACCAGCAAATCACAGCTGTACTGTACAGATCTAGCTTGGTTATTGTATCACCAGCACCAGAGAAATGAGAAGTGAGGTTCACCAGCTGCTAAATGTCTATGTGCTACAGGTCTCAGTGAGGCGCCGGGCCACCCTGTATGTGGTGAACCTCCTGATCCCCAGCTGCTTCCTCATCACAGTGGACCTCTTCAGCTTCCTGCTGCCTCCCAAGAGCATCGACCGGGGCTTGTTCAAGATGACCCTCATCCTGGGCTACACAGTCTTCTTGCTCATCATGAACGACCTGCTGCCCATCACTGGAAACACCATACCTCTCATAAGTCAGTCGACAAGTTGACTTTCCCTAGTATCCATAGGGACTCTTGCACCCAGTATAATTCTGTTACTTCTACTGTTGCTGGCCCAGCTGCAGTCTGTGTGATCAACAGCATTGGTATAAATACCATGTCCAGTATGAAATTTGGCCAAAACAAGGTTTAGTTTAAACTTTTTTTTTTTTTACATTAAGCATTACCCCTCATTTAGTTTATTTCCCAAAATATTTTATTTTTTATGCCTCCTTTTTATAAATGTTTGGACCCATGTGAAGCAATAGTTAATGTCTTAACTCTTTTGTTCATAAAAACTGCCATAATCAATATTTCATATTTCATGTGTGTGTATATGAAAGGGTTGCTTGTAGTGACAAAACTCTGTAGTCCCCCTACCTCTATGGTATGTTTTAGCATCTTTCAGTTCTGTGTTTTTCTTTTCTTTAAATGCCTGCAACTTTTACTTTTTTCTCATCACTCTCATAGTGTTGTTTTCAGCTGCAGCAGGCATCTGTTTTTCAGTCATCTGTTTTTTTTCTCAGAAGTTAATGGAGATCAAAACAGATCTGCTGCCCCTAAGTGGCTGGAAAAAATGTTAATGTGAATTAAGGACTTTAATGCATTGATTTGTCTACCTGAATTTAAGTTGTATTTGTCTCTGAAGCAGCCTTGCAAAAATAACATATATCATTATTATTATTATTATTATTATTATTATTATTATTAAGCACTTCTTATTATCATCATCCCAGATGTGTTCCTGTCTCTGTGCCTGGCTATGATGGTGGCTAGTCTATTGGAGACTATCATGATCACCAACCTGCTCTGTGGCTCCGCTCACTACTCTCCAGTCCCTCACTTGGTCCGAGTGTTTGTTCTTCACACCCTTGGCCGCCTGGTGCTGCTTCCTCCAAAGCCCAGAGACCCAGAGGACTCAGTCATCCAAAATCCTGTGAGCGCTGTCATCGCCTCCTCCCTCACCTCCTCTGCAACAGAAATGAAAGTCTCCTCTCTGGTGTCAGAGGACAGCGAGGCCCAAGAACAGAAGGGACCTCTGGATGAGGACTGGGCCGTGCAGGAGCTGAGGAGCCTGGGCAGGGACCTCCAGGCCCTCCACCTTCAGCTGAAGCAGCAGCTGGGCAGGAGCCAGGGCTCAGAGGAGTGGATCCAGGTGGGTAACGTCATAGACCGCCTGCTCTTCGGCCTCTACGTCGTCTTCATATCAGTCAGCTTCATTACCATCATCATAATCTGGGTGCAGTCATACAACATATCTTGATCTTGCTTTTGAGTTTTTTCTTAATCATTATTATTTCTTCACATGCTTCGCCATATTCCCTGTCAATTATTACTAAGATTAGAGGAAACTTTAAGGTTGGTTGAATTTCTGAATTGCATGTTACATACACCTCTCCACTGAACTGTCCCCCTGTCACAGTTTATGTTAATGTCTTTTAATGTGTTATTCATTTTCTTAAATATAAAATGACCTACTTTACAGTTTTTTGGGGGGTATCTGAAGGATCTTGAAATTCCTGCTGGCCCTCTCTTGCATGTCACTTAAGCAACAAATATTTGCATGCTTCAACAAACAACTGGACCTGCAGTGATCACTGTAATCGACTACTTCAGTTTACTTTAGTAAAGAGTACAACTTTTTTTAATGTGTTTTACAAGTTCTTCTTTTGCCTCTTTTCTTGAAAAGATGATGGTGAAATCCATTTTACAGAGGTTGTAGAAATACATTCATTTCAAGAGTGATAAAACAAGCTGCCATGGCCCGTATGGAAACCTTTCCTTGTGTGTCAGATATTTTATCCTGTTAATAAATGGTGATTTTACCTTACATTTTTGTTTCCCTGTTGGACTCATTTAAAAACCATCTCAGTGTGTTTTTCTGTCATTGGGTTTCTGTTTATTACTCTTACTTCATCCTGACTCAACCCTGCCAGGTTGCATGATGATGTTTCCCAAGCATTTCCTTATGTCAACACAAGTCAACACACTTCTTATTTCTTGGAAGTTCTGCTAACTTTTCTCTTGCATTGTCAATTAAGCAACAAATATTTGCATGTTTCAACAAACCATTTGGCCTACCGTAATCATTCTGCCCAGGAGTTTTAGGAAAACAATGTTCTTTACTTTAAGTTCTTCTATTTTCTTTTTTTCCTAAGCCAATTAGCAAATTAAGTCCAGTATTGTATCTCTCTGAAATATGAAGCACTAAGACACAAGAGAAGACATAAACTGTCCAAGTTCCTCCTCTAAATGAAATATATTCAAATTGCATTACAATACAGTTTTAAAAAAATCTCTTGTGTGTCTTTTTATATTTATATCTGATTACGTTCTGCTAGTTGAGTGAATGGGTGCAGAGAAGAGTAAAACTTTATGCTGAAAAGTTTAAAAACTGAGACTAAAATCGAGACTAATTATACGCTGGAGAGAATTTCAACAAGCATCAACCAGCATACATTAAAATTTTAGTTATTGTTTTGTCTTGGCCTTTTTATATAATAATATAATATTTGTAAACTTTCAAAGACTTAACAAGTGAACCTGAAGTATATGAAAGGGAAGATGATCTGTTAAAAGCTGAAAGATGGCCAACTGGAAGAAACCCATTCACAAGGGTGTAGGTTTGTTTCAACACAGCACACGTATGAAGTCTGTGGTCTGGGGTTACCCCAAGGAAATTATGAGTGTCATACACTTCATTTACTGCATTCTGTTGAACATTTATGCACCGTTTATTTCAGGAGTATAATGCAATAAGGCTCTCAGGAATTCTGTATCACTTTACACATTATCGTCACAGTCTGTCTCTCTTTCCCTCCTCTGTAGCCCTATTCCCCAGGCCCCTTCGGCGCCATTTCCCATCCATCCACCAGGGGCCCTCAGACTTTCACTTCTTTCCCCATCACCTGACTGCCCCACCTCACCTGTTCCCACTTCTCTCATCTGCCCTGCATTTATCTGGGACATGTTCCCTCAAAATGCAGCAAAACCTTAATTTAAAAGCAAAAGCTGGTGTGTTGAACACCATGTTGTGTTACGCAAGCGTTGCAACTATGGCACTGTGCGCACTGCCTTTACAGTGAGGTTGATATACACCTCGCTGCTGATTGGGTAACACCTCTGACACACTCACCAAACGAGAGAAGACATAACTCGTGTTCAACCTGGGAACCTAGCCCCTGACTCACCTGTTTTCCTTATCAGCCCTGCAGATACTTAGCCGGCTTGTCAGTTTGTCCTAGTTGCAATATGGTTTCTTGCCTTGTTTATTGCCTTGAGCCTCTGTAACATATTCCTGAACATTAACCTGGACCTGCACTTGCCTTTAACACTAGAACTGCCAACATTTTAATATCCCTAGAACCTCTAGGGGGTCATTTTTACCCCCTGCCACAACAGTGTCAGCAATCACAAATATGTCATTTCTAAAGACAGTTAAGTTGTTCATTTTCATCTATTTTTTAAATAATAAGTTAGACTTGATAGACTTGATCGTTGTTTTTGTCGTTATTCTTGTTGTTTTTTGTTGTTTTTTGTCAGTTTTTGTTGTTTTTGTCGTTGTTTTTGTTGTTTATAGTGTCCTCTTTTGTCTTTTTTTGTCGTTTTTGTTGTTTATGGTGTCATTTTTGTTGTTGTTTTTGTCATTTTTGTTGTTTTTTGTTGTTTATAGTGTCATTTTTGTAGTTGTTTTTTTCGTTTTTTGTTTATAGTGTCGTTTTTGTTGTTTTTTGCGTTTTTGTTGTTTTTTTGTCATTTTTGTTGTTTTTGTTCCTTATAGTGTCGTTTTTGTTGTTTTTTGTCATTTTTGTTGTTTATAGTGTCGTTTTTGTTGTTTTTTGTTGTTTTTTGTTGTCGTTTTTGTTGTTTATAGTGTCGTTTTTGTTATTATTGTTGTTTATAGTGTTGTTTTTTGTTGTTTTTGTTGTTGTTTTGTTGTTTTTGTTCCTTATAGTGTTGTTTTTGTTGTTGTTGTTGTTGTTTGTCGTTTTTGTTCCTTATAGTGTCGTTTTTGTTGTTTTTTGCCGTTTTTGTTGTTGTTTTTGTTCCTTAGTGTCGTTTTTGTTGTTTTTGTTGTCGTTTTTGTTCCTTATAGTCTCGTTTGTTGTTTTTGTTGTTTTTTGTCGTTTTTGTTGTTGTTTTTTGTCGTTTTTGTTGTTGTTATTGTTGTTTTTTGTCGTTTTTGTTCCTTATAGTGTCGTTTTTGTTGTTGTTTTTTGTCGTTTTTGTCGTTTATAGTGTCGTTTTTGTTGTTTTTTGTTGTCGTTTTTGTTCCTTATAGTGTTGTTATTGTTGTTTTTTGTCGTTTTTGTCGTTTTTGTTGTTTTTTGTTGTTGTTGTTTTTTGTCGTTTTTGTCGTTTTTGTTGTTTTTTGTTGTTTTTGTTGTTGTTATGGTTGTTTTTTGTTGTTGTTTTTGTTCCTTAGAGTGTCGTTTTTGTTGTTGTTATTGTTGTTTTTTGTCGTTTTTGTTGTTGTTTTTGTCGTTTTTGTTCCTTATAGTGTCGTTTTTGTTGTTGTTATTGTTGTTTTTTGTTGTCATTTTTCTTCCTTATAGTGTCGTTTTTGCTGTTGTTAATGTTGTTTTTTGTTGTTTTTGTTGTTTTTTGTTGTCGTTTTTGTTCCTTATAATGTCGTTTTTGTTGTTATTGTTGTTTTTTGTCGTTTTTGTTGTCGTTTTTGTCGTTTATAGTGTCGTTTTTGGTTTTTTTTGTTGTCGTTTTTGTTCCTTATAGTGTTGTTTTTGTTGTTTTTCTGCGTTTTTGTTGTTGTTTTTGTTCCTTAGAGTGTCGTTTTTGTTCTTATTTGTCGTTTTTGTTGTCGTTTTTGTTCCTAATAGTCTCGTTTTTGTTGTTGTTTTTGTTCCTAATAGTCTCGTTTTTGTTGTTGTTTTTGTTGTTTTTTGTCATTTTTGTCGTTGTTATTGTTGTTTTTTGTCGTTTTTGTTGTTTATAGTGTCGTTTTTTGTTGTTTTTTGTTGTTTTTGTTGTCGTTTTTGTCGTTTTTGTTGTTGTTATTGTTGTTTTTTGTCGTTTTTGTTGTTGTTTTTGTTGTTTTTGTTCCTAATAGTATCGTTTTTGTTGTTGTTTTTGTTGTTTTTTGTCGTTTTTGTTGTTGTTTTTGTTGTTTTTTGTCGTTTTTGTTGTTTATAGTGTCGTTTTTGTTCTTTTTTGTCATTTTTGTTGTCGTTTTTGTTCCTAATAGTCTCGTTTTTGTTGTTGTTATTGTTGTTTTTTGTCGTTTTTGTTGTTTATAGTGTCGTTTTTTGTTGTTTTTTGTTGTTTTTGTTGTCGTTTTTGTCGTTTTTGTTGTTGTTATTGTTGTTTTTGTTGTTGTTGTTTTTGTCGTTTTTTTGTCGTTTTTGTTGTTTATATTGTCCTTTTTTGCCTTTTTTTTGTTTTTTGTCGTTTTTGTTGTCGTTTTTGTTGTTTAAAGTGTCGTTTTTTTGTCTTTTTTTGACGTTTTTGTCGTTTATAGTGTCGTTTTTGTTGTTTTTTGTTGTCGTTTTTGTTCCTTATAGTGTTGTTATTGTTGTTTTTTGTCGTTTTTGTCGTTTTTGTCGTTTTTGTTGTTTTTTGTTGTTTTTGTTGTTTTTTGTCGTTTTTCTCATTCATAGTGTCGTTTTTGTCATTTATAGTGTCGTTTTTGTTGTTTTTTGTTGTCGTTTTTGTCGTTTATAGTGTCGTTTTTGTTGTCGTTTTTGTTCCTTATAGTGTCGTTTTTGTAGTTTTTTGTCGTTTTCGTTGTTGTTTTTGTTCCTTATAGTGTCATTTTTGTTGTTTTTTGTCGTCTTTGTCGTTTTTGTTCCTTATAGTGAGTGTCGTTTTTGTTGTTGTTATTGTTGTTTTTTGTCGTTTTTGTTCCTTATAGTGTCGTTTTTTTGTCGTTTTTGTTGTCGTTTTTGTCGTTTTTGTTCCTTATAGTGTCGTTTTTGTTGTTGTTATTGTTGTTTTATCGTGTTGTTTTTGTTGTTTTCTTGTTTTTGTTTTTTATAGTGTCGTTTTTGTTGTTTTTGTTGTTTATAGTGTCGTTTTTGTCGTTTTTGTTGTTTATAGTCTTTTTTCATTGTTTTTCTTGTTTATAGTTTCGTTTTTTTGTTTTTTTGTCATTTTTGTTGTTTATGGTGTTATTTTTGTTGTTGTTTTTGTCATTTTTGTTGTTTTTTGTTGTTTATAGTCGTCATTTTTGTAGTTGTTTTTGTGGTTTTTTGTTTATAGTGTAATTTTTGTTGTTTTTTTGTTTTTGTTGTTTTTTTGTCATTTTTGTTGTTTTTTGTCGTTTTTGTTCTTTTTTGTTGTCGTTTTTGTTCCTTATAGTGTCGTTTTTGTTGTTTTTTGTCATTTTTGTTCTTGTTTTTGTTGTTTATAGTGTCGTTTTTGTTGTTTTCGTTGTTTATAGTGTCTGGTTTTTTGTTTTTTTCATTTTTGTTGTTTATAGTGTCGTTTTTGTTGTTTTTGTTGTTTATAGTGTCATTTTTTGTCATGTTTTTATTGTTTTTGTTGTTTATCATGTCTTTTTTGTTGTTTTTTGTCGGGTTTTTTGTTTATGGTGTCATTTTTGTTGGTTTTTGTTGTTTATAGTGTCATTTTTGTGGTTATTTTTGTCATTTTATGGTGGTTTTTTGTTGTTGTTGTTGTTTTTGTTGCTTATAATGTCATTTTTGTTGAGCTATTTTAGTTTGGACTAAAGACTCAGAAACTGACACAGCTGACTTTAATTGACTAATTGCTAAACCAATCTCCTGTGAGATAAAACAAATTGAGAAAATATTGTGCCAAGATCATCCAGCTTTTTCCAAAGCCTTCAAACACATCTTCATCACAACTGGGCTAAGTGATCATAATATCTTCTATTTGTTTGTCAGCCAAAGTTTAATATTTGCTATTATTTTATATAACTCAAAGTCAAAATATTATTATTCATATTTTGATTGTCAGAATTAGTGTTAGTACCTGTCTTTTTTGTAACACAGTATTACTCTCTTTTTTTTACTTACCCAGTAATGAATGTCAGCATCATCTCTTCAAGAGACTTTCAGCACATCTCTGGTGATACCCCTTCTCAGCTTACAGTTAGAAAGGTAAAAAGAATACAAATAATAATAAAAATGAATAACATGTTGTAGTATTTCTTGGTTTTTGTCAGCAGTTTGGATAGAAGATTCACAATTTGACTTACTTGATGCAGAAGAAACCAAAATAAACGCAGAAAGTTGCATCACCTCAGAAGGAGTCATCCTTACATCTATCTTTTAGCCAAAATATATTTTCTTCAACGCCTTAAGGTCAAGTCCTGATTTAAGTTTCAGTATGATTTCTAGGAGTGCTTTTGAAATTTTTCATGCGGACCCTGCATTTTGAAATCTCAAAGTCACTTTCAATCTCATACAAGGACCTTCTTTGTGCGGTTTAACATCAAGCAGTAAATGCTGTGGGTTAACTGGTGATCACTGAGTAACAAGTTTGTAAAACAGCATAAAACCAAAAATAAGCACAGTACACAGAACTGGAGAATGGAACAGATTTCAACTCCCATAGGTGGAGGTGTTGAAAAATAAAATGGGCGAGTGGTTACCGGAGGTGTGCAGCAACAAGTCCTATGTTGCACTGTTTGTTTATGATCACTGCATATACCAGAGCTTCGTGTGTTTTGCATTTCTATTCATTTATATTTATCCATGAGGATTGAATGCCCTCAGAAGGATATAAATATACTGTATGTGCACAATACAAAAAACACCTGCTTTTTTACTTGAGGTTTATACAGAAAAAATATACACAATTGTAATAGTTAATAGGGCAAGTAAATGTACATAATCTATTTGTAATCAAGCCTGTTTTGGTTCGGTTTGTAAAGCTATAGTTAATATGCTAACAACATTTGGGTACAAAAAGCAGGTTCTTACAAAGTAAACCACCAGATTTAAGTGATTTACCTTGGTTTTTAGTTTTTGTTTAGGGTTTGGCTATGGCCGTGTTATGGGCTGGGGTTGTGGTGAAGGTTAGGGGTAAGACTCTAGAGAGTTAATGTTAGTCATTACAATGTCCTGCTAAGTGGCAAAAACAAGTATGTGTGCGCGTGCATTTACACTGCCGGTAGGAGCTACCTTTGCTTTACAAATGATTGTCTGGTGGCTGTGAACGATATTTGGTCCATCAGAAACATCAAGCATGAGTCCGTCTCAGCAAAGTATCGCCATCATCTCAGGTTTAATCTTAATGTCAGGTAATGATCCTACTTTTATTCACTGCTTTATTGTTTGTTGGTATTTATGCATTTTATTTTCAAGACTGACGCATGTTTAGCTCTGAGAAATAAGCAGTACTGTTATTATTTTAGTAATAATTATTGTAGTAGTTTATCCTGTCTGTTTCAGGTTTAACTTATCCTTACATGTGATAATATTGATGTCGTCTTTTTCTGTTTTGCCCAGGAAAATTTGAAATAACTTTTATCATTGAAGATGATAGATGTGTACATGTTGTACATGTATGTTTGAAGACCATGTACAAATAATGAGAGGATGTCATTGTGACCTGTTTATAACATTATAACATATTTATAACATTACTCAATGTGGCTGTTTGGCTTCCAGTTTAATGATACAATGTTCTGTTTCTGTTCCATGTCCAAACAATTCTTGTTTTCATATTTTTTTCTGATATTTAAGTCTGCAATAATATTCTGTTTAATAACTTTGCAGTTAACAAACATTTGATCATAGCTTTTGTTGCATTTGAACCATTTGTAAGCAAACCTGTAAATGCAAACTACAGCATTTTGTTTTCCGTGGTTTATTATAATTATATTTATAAAACAGCTAATTTCTAAAAATCAAAAATGGGAAAGTTTAAAAGAAATGAAAGCAACCATCAAGTGTTTTATAAACTTTCTCTCTCTCGTCAGTGTCTCTATGTTATAGTAAACTGTCCTGTAAAGAAGGCCACAGCGGTCCAACCTATGAGTCCATGCAGGCTGTGTTTGACCTACAAGCCTTCAGGCCAGCAGTGAACCTCAGCAATCCCACCATTGCCAACATCTCCTTCACCCTGTATGCTGTCCTGGGGGTGGTGAGTTTGTCAATTAGCAATCTACAAAAACACTTAGTGCACCTAAATCCAGATTAAAGAAGTCCTGAGAGAACCTCCACTAGAGCTGAAAGGCAACTTAAATGCAGATCGACAAACGTTTGCTCAATCTATATATGTGCAAACATTCATCACTGCGATTCGTATTACTGATTATCATATGTATTGTTATAAAACATTGCATTTTTTGACTTCACTCTAACCTGATTTAAGAGGTTACAATCACCTTCACATGAGGTTTACCTGTTTTTAACTGTATTTCAGAATGAGAAAACCCAGATACTCACCACCTTCTTGTGGCTGAGACTGGTAAGTAGCATGGAAAGACATAATACACTGTCAATAAATGTAATGCAATCTGATCCAAATGAATGATGTGCCTGCTGGAACCACAGCAGTCATACACACAGAGATTATAGAATGACAAGCAAGCAAACATTTACATTTTTTATAGGAAGTTTAACCGTGCATTATTTCTGATTTATTTCACTGCAGTACTGGCAACATGAGTTCCTGGTTTGGGATCCTGATGAGTGTGATGGCGTCACCAGGATTTCTCTCCCTGTGAGGCAGCTCTGGTCTCCAGACATCATCGTGTATGAGTTGTAAGTTCACAACAAGGTTGGCTTTTTTTTTTTCTTTTTTTCTTTTTGATGTATCCCTGAGGGTCTTTCACTATAGGCACAAACTGAATGGCTCATTATACTGTAGTTACCGCCCTGAGACAGATGGGTGCACTCACCACCCATTCATATCATGTGAAGTGCCAGTGACCTGGTGTGTCTTGAGCTTGTGAACCGGCTGCATCATCGCTCCTGAAGTGGCGGCGCATGTGTCAGTGCCGGGGGCTACACTGGGTGCTCAAATGCATCGCTCATCCTCAGGGGGTACCACAGGCGACAGTGCAGTTCCTCCCTGGATGCAGAGAGGTTCCCTGTTAAGACATGTCTGACAACCCAGCATGCAGAGTTGAGAGAGCAGAAAAGTTGCAATTTTACCTCAATGTTTGTTTCCCCGTGGGTCTCGTTTAAATGCCATCTCAACGTTTTTTTTTTTGCCGTCGCTGTGTTTCTGTTTATTTCTCTTCCTTCATCCTCACTCCTCCACTTCCAACCCTCCCAGTGTGGACGACGACGTTTCCCAAGCGTGTCCTTACGTCTACGTGAACCACACCGGTCACATCCGCTGGGACAGGATGCTTCGGCTTGTCTCAGCCTGCAACCTGGAGATCTTCAGTTTTCCTTTTGATGTGCAGAATTGCACATTTACGTTTGGTTCCTACATGCACACCAGTAAGAAAAGGCTTTTTTAACAATCACAGAATCATAATCTCATCCAGTCATTGGCTGAACTTTCCCCCTCTCGTTGTGTTTTTCTCTTTTACAGTAAGGGATGTGAGGGTCAGTCCAGCCCTGACATTTAAGGAGATTTCTGAGAACTCAAAGCGTTACCTGGAAGCCAGTGGAGAATGGGAGCTGGTGGACATACTGGGGGAAACCTCCATCCTCCAGTTTGGGATCGACGAGTGGGACATCATCACCTTCTGGGTGAGGGAAACCACTGAGTTTACTACGCTCATGTCCACCAACGTAACAGCCACAAATTAAACGTCTGGCTTTCAGACAGGCCCCGGCTGGCCAGTGGGTTCGAACCCAGAAGCGACAGTTAAAACCACCGCACCGCCACAGTGTATCAAATGATGAGGTGAAAACAATGTGACAATGTGAAATGGTGTTGTTTATACTAATGAACGTACAAAGAATTAAGTGGCCAGAAATTGTGGCCAGTTATTGCGGGTTTAACACAGAATCAATGATGCTTCATTACAAATGTTTCCTCAAAAATGACTCTTTTTAAACGCATTGTTACATTTTTGTAATGCATATTTCCTGCCTTTGATAGTAAAGTTAGTTTGATATATGTTCTGTAAGTCGCCTACCGTGATTTAAATGTATTTCTTTTTTTACACAAAGGTTATTGATTGCCTGTACGGTAAAGGTGGCGTGACACTTCAAACTGACTCTTGTTCACTAGGTGGTCATAAAGCGGCGGCCGGTGCTCTATGTGGTCAACCTGCTGATTCCCAGCTCCTTTCTCATGCTCATCGACATCCTGTCCTTCTACCTGCCCCCCCACAGCGTCGACCGCGCCTCCTTCAAGATGACCCTCATCCTGGGCTACACCGTCTTTCTGCTCATCATGAACGACCTGCTGCCCAGCACAGCGAACGGCACGCCCATCATAGGTCAGAGGTGGCGACATGAGCGCTAACATAGCCGGGGTCACTGGTTCCACCATCGCAAACGTCATGAAAAGCATCCAGTGTTAAGCAACAGTGACTGGTACCCACCACCACCACAAGCAGTTTCATTAAAGATGCACTAATCGAGGTTTTCGTTTCAACCATTTGAGCAAATGACCGTGTGTCATTTGAAAGGGGTCGCTAATTTCTGTCCATGTGAAAAAGTAATTTGACTGTCAACATGTTACAACTCTATCAGGTTTGTCACTGTTGTGTTAAAGCTTGTTTCGATCCCCCCAACTGACCAAAAAAATAAATCGAGGCAGTTTTAAGTTTTTCCCCTTTAGTAACTACACAACTCCTCGAGAATTGCTCATTTTATTGCGCTGCTTATCACTCTATTGTTTTTTCTTTCTTTAGGACCACAGAAATGTAGTAGTGAGCAATAACTCTGTCAACTCGAGGCAGATATATTTAACATAATGTGTATCCTGTGATCTCTCAATCTGTCCCTCAAATTTAGGTATCTATTTCTCCGTGTGTCTAGCCCTCATGGTCATCAGTCTACTGGAGACGGTCATCATTACCAATGTCCTCCACCACAGCTCCATGAAATATCAGGAGGTTCCAAACTGGGTGAGGGTGGTCATCCTCAAATACATCGGCAACCTCATCTGCTACCGATGGCCGGATGTCCAGCCACCTTCTATACCACAGAAGGATAAACCTGACAGCTCAAATTCAGGGCCGTGGATCATCCAACCAGCCAGCCAGACACCTGCCCAGCACCCAACCAGTATTGGAGGTAATCAGACTCAATAAATGACAAATACTACTTTAGGTCACAAATTAAAACAAAAAAAACTTGATAAAAATATATGAATTTGTGTATGTCAGCATAGGAAACGTGTCATCTAAAAATATCAAAATATGGTTTCACAAATTCCATTTAAAACAACATTCTTACACCAGCTATTTATAAATGTTCCCAGTTTTCATCATTATTAAACAGCATTTTAATCAAGTGTCAGATGTGCCGACCATGTTACCTATTTCAGTCTATAAGGGATCATATAATAACAAACTAACCGTAGCTTTTTCAGGTGGTTCAGGCAGCTCCACAACAGTCCCAGCTGGCAGTCACTGGGTGTAATGTAATGTGTAATGTATTCTCCCGCCAGGTGCGGCTGCTGTGCCTGAACTGCAACAGATCTGTCAATACCTGGGCGACCTTCGTGCCCACCTCACCTCGCTGCAGAAGGAGAGCGAGCTGCAGGAGCAGTGGTGCCACGTAGGATATGTCCTCGACTTCCTGCTCTTCCGCATCTATCTGCTGCTCATCTCCTGTTACGCCCTGGTCATCATCTCCATGTGGTGCATCTGGATCTCCCAGACCTAACTGGACACGGGTCGGCTGTCTAAATAACTAATTAAAAAGCAATGTGTGTAACTTGAATAAAAATAACACATTTGAATACTGGTTCAGGTAAAACATTAGCTCTAGTGCTGCTGAATCTTAGAAACCTTTGATACTTTTGTCTAGAAAAACTTCTAAAGTAGGATTATCTTTAACCACTATGGTTACATTTCTAGTAGCACTATCTGATATTGTCCTCAGTTGGTTCAGGTCATGTCTCGAAAGCATGGGCTAAGACCGTAATGTTGTTTTAAAATATAATAATATGGAGTACCTTTTCTGTTATTTCTGTTATCGCGTCTGATAACAGACAATCAATTAGAATTAATTGCTATTTAATGATGATCCAGTCCCAATATAATGTGGTCATATTTGCTTTAGCCTGATTGGTGGGCCGTAGTTTGAATGTAGGAATGTTAATGTCAATCTGTCGGTCTGTGGCTCCACCACTGTGGTCCAGACTGAAATATGTCAGCACCTGTTGGATGGATTGCCATGGAGGTTTTTACAGTCATTCAGACAATTTGGTGACCGTCTGACTCCTCTGGTGCCACCATGAAGTTGACATTTGTAATTATTAGCAATCTACAATTTCCCCTTTGCTATCCAAAACTGCTCGCTGACCTTTGGACCATATATACACTTTGGTAAGGCTGCTTGACTTTAAAACGTCTGATCTTTGAAGTGCATGACTTCAGAAATCACTACAGGATAATATATAGCTTTGTATACTGCAAAATCTCTGGTGTAAACAGTGATTAAAGTTGACTGCAGATTAACTCTGGTTTTTTTTTTTTAATTGTTTATTACCAACCCAGGGCTTATGGAAGTGTTTTTAAAGAAACATGTGTGACACAAGGTTACACTTCCATGGCAGCAAATGATCGGGACAGTCATCGACCGCCTGCTGTTCGGCTTGTACATTGTCTTCATCTCAGTCAGCTTCATCACCATCATATCTATCAGGGTGTGGAACAACTCGTATGCAGCACAATTTAACTAGAGTTGATTAACTCTTTCAGGGAATATAATATTATTTTTCTGGCTCTTTTGTTTGGTAGAGTTGTATTTGTTAGACTAACTCCTGCTGAGACCTGTGAGGCTGAAGTGGTGCTTCCACCTAAATGCTAATGTGCTCACAATGACAATATAACAATATAATATTCACCGTGTACACCATCGTAGTTTAGCATGATGAATATGTCATTATTTTAGCAGGTATTCATAAATATAATTATTGGATACATCAAAATGTTGACCTGATGGTGATGCTAGATGAAAAGTTAAGGGTTCACCAAAGTTATTGTAATGCATCCTGAGGATAAGACATGATGGCGCCAGAGGAAAAGTCAGGGAACCTTGAAAATCTTTAATATATCTGCACTAAATTTCATGGCAAGCCATCAAAGAGTCGTTGCCATCCCTAAAAAGCAAAAAGCAAAAGCAGTTTTAGCAGTGCTGGAGAACAGAACAGCTTGTAGCTCCCATGGGTGGAGGTGTTGAAAAATAAAATGGGTGAGCGGTTACCAGAGGTGTGGAAAAACAAGTCCTGTGTTGATCTAGATACAATTGCATGCAGTGATATTACATGGTTTGGTGTGCGTATTTCTTTGCATTCGTATTTATTTACAGTATTTGTGAGCATCAGATGTCCTGAAAACTACGTAATGGTGCAGGTAATTGACCATGAAGGTCTTCACAATAATAGTAGTAACTGTAGGTGTAAACACGTTTGCAAAATTATATAAGTTGTATTATAACTGTGTTTTTCCTGCACTTAAGGTTTTTTTGATATTTAAGTTCATGATCAATAAAAATGGTTGAGATTGAAGTCCTATTAAAATATTGACTATGTCGCATTGTGTCCACTAGGTGGTCCCATTGGTTGATTGTTGGAGCTGCACACATTGCATATGTAGTATTTACTGATTTCTTTTACAGAAGATAGTTGTTTTTCTTTACAAATCTTAAAAAAACCATGGAGTACTAGATATATTCTTATGTGTACAGTGGATTGCACCAAAGAGCATATTATAATTGAGAGGGCTGACGGCTTAAGTTGAGTGAAGGGACTCATCATGCAGGCGAAATAAACATTCCTTTTTCACAGCTTCAGTTCACAACTGAAATGACTGGTCAATTCATTTGCAGCTATTTTGATGATCAATTAACTGTTTAAGTCATTTTAGATTTTTCAAGGGAAAATGCCAAACGTCCTCTGGTTTCAGGTTCTCAAATGGGAGAATTAGCTGCTTTTCATTGTTTAACACTGAAATAAACTCAATCTCTTTGAATATTTAGTCATAGTCACAATAGACTCTGAGAAATTGTGATTCACTGATTTCTTACATTTTATAGACCAAATGATTAATCCAGAACTTAAAAGACAGATTATTAGATAATATAAATAATTGTGAGTTGACTTGTTGACTCACCTTTTCTATCAGCACACAAAACCAATAACCCTCATCAACAGTCTAGCCAGTCTTTTATTGTCAACATAATTACAGAACAGAGGCAAATTAACACAAAGAATAATAATCTTATTAAGAACAATTAACATTTTTAATAATAGACACTTTAATCTGTAGTGCACTTCCATGGTAAAGGCAGTCCAAGGACAAACAGTCTGCTGAGCTGAGGAGGCTTTTCAGTGGAGTCAAACTTTGTTCAGGAGCCGTGAGCTGAGAGTTCAGTGCTTCGTTTGGAAGCAGCCTGGTTAAAACTAAAGACATGGGTGCAGTTTATGTCTTTAATACTCATCTGTGAGGGCTTAGGGACATGAATATCACATTTATTGCTTTAAGTAGTGTCTTGTGAGAGTGTATTAAGCTCAAAACAAAGCCTGTTGAGGATGGTATGTACTCTGGAGCCTAATCCATTAATAGTTTGGTATGTTTTTCCCATCATGCTCTGGTGGTTAATACAACTCACTACAGAGCCGCTAATTAGACAATTGAGATTAAGCCCTACAAGCAAAATTGGCCTCAAGATACTTACAAAGAAACGGTCTAGATAAGCAGTAACTGGTGAAAAGTGTCTCTAAAATATATATTAGACCTGTGCTTCCAAACCTAAGGGTCCTAAGATAAATATGATGGGTAACCAGATCATTAAAAGTGCAAGACAGAAATAAAAAATACATTTGACTTTTACATAATTTCTGTTTTATTCCTGTGAAATAGTGGAGGGCCTCTAAAAATCCTTCAACTAAGTCATTCAAAGAACTATTTGGTTATTATTATATTACTATTTGGTTCAACTGCTGCAACTGCTGAGTAAGACTATTACAAGCAGGTAGAGCCAGAAGCCTGTTAGTCTTGGCTTAACCACGTTAAGAGTATTACTTTTATCTATTATAACCGTGGCTCTTTTATTTTGGCCTGAAACCCCTTCACAGTGTAGTGCAGCCCAGGTGACAGAAGCTTCATGATAGAAACAGTAACATTTCACGGTTCATGTTCTTTAAAACGAACATCAGAAAACAAAACCCAAGAGAGTGACACCCCAACTCGCCCCTCCAACAGCAGCAGACAGGATCAGTGCAATTAACTGGACTCTCTCCATTATTCCAAAACCTACAACGTTAGAAAACAGGCAAGTGCTGATTAGGCCGGTGCAAACCATTTGTGCATGGCTGCATGTACAGCAGGTAGACGTGTGCGCGCGCACACACACACGCACGCACTCTTAATCACACCATTTTTTTCTAGTAACCACACACGCACACGCACTCACACAAAGCAGCACAAATATGGAGCATTTGCAGTTTCATTTAAAACATTTGCAACACTGACTCTGAAACCCCTTTCTGAAGTCCAGTCCTTCTATAAATTCCGTAACTCCAAGTTCATTAGTCCCAGAGGCACATCGCATGGCTAAAATAGCTAAAACAAGAAAGTAAGGAGCGGGGAAAAGAAATAATTAGTTAGTTAAATATCTTCAATATTTTCAAATTAAAATAAAAACCTCTGCATAATGGGCAGGGTTGATCAAATACAGTATCTGCACTGAAAATCAGTCAAATCATAAAAACTTTACTTGCTATATGATATTTTACTTTTTTTAAATAGATCCTGCCATTTTAGGTCACTAAAAAAAAAAAAAAAAAAACACATCAGCTAAGCCAGTAGCCAATAAAATCACCAGAGTTGAAGCAGTTGCCAGAAGCTGCACTTGTAGGAAGGAGGAATATCAAACCTGGGTACAATTTGTCTGAGCAAATACTCTGAAATATACTAGTTTTACGACTGAAGAACAAAGTGCCAAGAGGTTTAGTGAATCTCAGGCCCTTTTCACACATGTAGCTGCAATACGGCTAGCGACAGTTATCTCTATAAGGCAGAGGGGACGTCATTCACACTTCTCAGATTTATCATACCGAACAATTCAGTGCTCATCCCCCCCCCCACCCACACAACTCTCCTAGGCTGTGACACACAGATGCAGCCAGAAAAAATAATGTGACCAAGGAAGACAAGTGGATTGTGGTCTACCACAATGACTCTTATGATGCAGCCACTAGGTGTCGCCAAAGTCAGAACTTCTCCAAAAGTACATACTAGTTATGTGGAAGGAAAAATAATTAAATAATCATTTTAGGAATTAAATATGAACTAATGTCACGTTAAAGAAAAAAAATGTAGCAGATTTTTAAAGCAATATTTTCTGCCTGAGCCATTTCTCTGTAAAAGTCGCTAGATTTTCATGGATAATCAACTCTGTCTCCTATTCATAATATAGTATCATTTATTTCGACGCTGACACAAAAAAAAACTAACACTTTTCACAGAGTAAAGTGCATGTGTGAAAGGGGCTTAGCTTACACTAAATGCAACTCAAAATCAACAGTAGCCATGTACCTGCTGACCACTCACATGATGCAAACACATAAAACCTGGACATCTGGTAATGTATTGAGATCAAAGCAGGTGTTTGCAGTGAGTACTGTCACCCAGGTCTGAGAGGACTGGAACGGAAAAAGAAGTGGTCAGCCACTACAATCATGGTCGCATTGTGCTCATCTTCTTTTGTCTCTGAGTTTCTTCCGTTTACCAGCACTAGGTCCCACCGCCCTCATCTTCTTGTTCCTCCATGTTTTTGCGCGTCATCCTCTCTCTCCGCTCCGCCAGCCGCTGACATCGAGGGCACTCTTTACCTGTCCGGAAGCAGCTGCGATGGTAACACGCATGGCACTCTGAGAAGGGAAAAACATCACAAAAACAAGAGTCAGTTACATGAAACTACAGAGTGTTGACGTGTCACCTCAACAGAAGAATATAACAGTATTCACAAAGAGCAGCTCCCATTTGCTCAGCCAAACAATGGCACAGTTTTCACAAACATTAACCAGTTAAACCAGTTTGCTGACAACGTGTTGTGATGTTTCAACAAGATCAGCCAATCACAACCAGACCTGAGGGAGGCAGGGTGAGGAGGTGAGTATAAAAGACGCAGAAGTTACAGGCAGCGAGGCAGAACGCTGGAGGCAGCAGGTATGTGAGAAAGCTGATATTCTGGGAAACACACCCTAAACCTGTTCAGACACATCCCATTCTTCCAAAAGTGGCCACCAGATTGCTATGAAACTCTCCAATTTCTTAACTAATCTGCAATCCCTGTCTGAAATGATTTGGTTCGGTTCCCACAAAAAATGTGATGAAAGATAGATAAAATGACAGGCAACTCAATTCAAAATGTGTTTATTTCACGTTCACATGAAGATGAAGCTTAAATAATAGCAGACAGATGTTGAAGTAACTAAAAGTACACATTCATTCTGACACGTGTAGTCAGCTCACATAATAAGGCATTCTTCCTTCAACAAAAAACTATAAAAACAAAATGGCTTAATAACAATCACAGATGAGGCAGCATGAAAACAGGAAATATTTCCTCTAAGCTGGAGGAAGAGTCTACAAATGTAACACAACCTCTGCTGATTTCACATAAGGGTGCAAATAATCTGCGTTTGGTTGGAATGAAAACAGACTCCTGTGTAACAGACTACCCTTACAATTGCTCAAACTGAAATTCATGACCACAGCAAACTGCAATGTAAACATTTATGAGCATTACACAGTGGTATAATTTGCCAGCCCTGTGGCCAAGATAAAAGCAGCAGCTCAGAGACGGGAAACTAAACCACTGAAGAGGGCTTCAGTGTTGGTCATCAAGCTTTACACACAAACACCTCCAGAATCTAAGTTAAAGGCATCCACCACCAAATAGCTGCCAAATATCTACCCTCCACCAGCTGTGCAACCGTGCAAATGTCAGAATCAAAGCCAGGAAACACAGACACCACTAGTGCAAGTGCAAGGAACTCAGTGCAAAATGAGAACAGTAGAAGAATAAGTGTACAACCACGAGACAGTTGAAAGGTTGTGAAAATTTAGATTAAAGATGAAGGCAGAAATATAGAGGTGGGACAGCACAATTACTCTGATTATCACGAGTTTAGTTTTATCTTCTCACAACAGAGAATTTTCAATGTAGTTGAAACTGTGCAGCCCTACAAGAAAGTATTTGAAATCTACAGACTATAAATACTGCTAAAACATGTGAAGCTACGATGAAAGAAAACTCTATATGATCAGGGGAGGTCCACTAATCCTGAAGCCCTCCGTTAACTGATATCAGTCATCTGGACAAATACAAGAGACTGTTTGACCCAGCAGATCCATCAAATATTTAACTTTCACTGTACTGTAACTTGTCTGTTCACTAACTCTTTGTAATTCGAGGAGACAGCATTCCCTACTCTTTACAGTTTGACATAGGTTCTATCTTAGCTTTATATTGCTCTTACGCCTGTCCTCAACCTCTTTCAACACAATAATCTACATCATCTATCGCTCTCTCCACCTTCTGTCTTGCTCTCTTTTTCTGTCCCTTCCCTAACCTTCCTGCCTCTGGTTAGTCTCCTGGCTTTGCGAGTTTTACGACCTCTCCAGTTAGTCTTAGTCTCTGGGGCTGGCTCTTGTTGGACTTCCTCATCAGTATCTGTCTCTTTTTTTCCATCACTCTCCCCACTTCTATCCTCCTCTCCCCTGCTCCTCCGTCTGGAGAAAACAGCCGAGAGCTGGTGAGGTTTTAACAATTTCAGAAGTGTAAATTTCTCCACGTTTTCTGCCCCAGATTTTTCGGTTTTAGCTGCCTCCGTTTGGCTTTTGTCTGAAATTTCATCGCTCTCCTCAGCCTCCCTTTTGACTTTTCCTTCCTCATCGGTTCCCATTACTTTCTCCAAATATCTTTTTTCAGACTCTTCAGACACTTTCACTTCTGTTTTCCCTTCATCCTCTCTCTCTCTTTTTGAGAAACCTTTGGTAAGACTTGCTAACCCTGATACCTTCCAACATCCTTTCCTCTCTTGTCCTACTTCATCTAAACTTTCAATGCTGCTGTATGTCTCACTGTCGCTTCTGTCTCCTTTTGAGATGCTCTTCTTTAGTCTGTCTATGTGAAGAACCTTTAATAAGTTGACTTTTTCCCGTTTTGAATGTCCATCTCCCCTTTCCTTACTCTTTGCCCTCTCTTTGCTACATGCCGCCCCATGTTGACCATTTCCTCCCTCTTCTCCTCCATCATCACACTTTGTCTCTTCCTCCCTTTTTGACGCCATCCCCCCTGTCATTTCCTCATCCTCCTCATTGCCTTTACTCCAGGCGAAAGCTTTCACCAGTTTTCCAGGAGTGAAACCTTGAAATATTCCCCCTCTTCCCTGTCTCTCTTCTGCTGTCCCACCCGTTTCCTCTCTACTCTTCACGCCCTGCCCCACATCTAGCTCCAAATCCTCCTCCCCTCCCTCCCCCTCTCTCCTGTCTTGGGACAGGGCCCTTGCCAGCCTACGGGGTTTGGAGATCTTCCAGTCTCTCCAGGTAAGTTGAATGGAGGGGCGGGGTAAGGGGGCTCTTGAGCCGCCTAGGCCTGCCACAGGCAGAAAGGGCTCACCTTCACAGCGCTGGCACTTGTTCAGCTGGAAGGGGAAGATGATGTCTTTGTCGTTGCCGCAAAACTCGCACACAAAGCCCTTTGCCTGGCACAGCTGGGGGAGATCGAAGCAAAAGTGACAGAAAAACCAAACATTTGATTAAGTGGTTAAGGGAATCTGTGGTTATTTGCTGACTTTACAACAGTTGCTGATACCGTTAGATGACCCACTTCATACTTAACTTGTGTGTTTCATCACTGCAATAAATTAAATGGATAACCTATCTATGTTAAAAGACAAGGCACACAGTTATCTTACCACACAGCCAGCTACGTGCATGGTACCAAGTTTAAGCAGCTCTTTCAATCTGGGAGCCAGATCCCCATTGCGTACAGCACTGAGGTCACTGAGGGAGAAGAGGTGAAGGTCCTCAGTCAGGTGACCTGGCAGGCTGTCGAACTGGTCCAGCACCCTGAGGGACACACACACGGACACACATGGTGATGTCTGCATTTGCAGGAATTACACTTTTTGTGCACAAAGATTTTGAAATTATTGTGAAACTAAAAAACGTGCACGAGCGACATCTTACTCTTTAGCAAAGCGACAGGTCTTGAAGAGATTTTTCATGTGAAACAGCTGCACCCTCAAAACCTGAGAAATAAATCTTGTTACTTTGACATACACTGAAAGAAACACACAGACATACAGGTTAATACATGTTGGAAGGAACAGGAACGCAAGGTTCAGTTTCCAATTGCAGCATCTGTGCTGTCTAAGTGTTCAATATTCAGTGTCCCTGCCAGCTAAATGAGGTGGGCAAGCATCAAATTTGTTCCAGTTTTATCTATCAGCCAAAAGGTATTAGCTCTTTTAGCACAATCCTGTCTAATCACATAACTTAATAACACTGTTCTGCACATAAGGACACTGCATGCTCTGAATTCTAAATAAATTGAATTTAGTGCACACCAAAAGAAATTAGGTCGACTGTTTTATGAAAATAGACAACATAGTGGTTATACACTATCAACCAATGATAGATTTCTCATGTGACTGCTGTGAGAGGTTTTCTGTGATTAAGAAGTAATACTAAAAAGGTACAGTACAGTTACACAAGCCTGGCTACCGAGAAATAACTCAAGGTTAAATTTAACAAGGTTAAGTGCCTTTATCACTTTACTGTTTGTTGACATGGATGTAAATGGCTCTATTCATTCTGGTTTCCCACCCAGATCATTTGAGAATTTTAGGCACCAAAATCAGTCACAAGGTTGCTATTTTACAATTAAGATAGACTTCATATGTTAAAAACTTAACACAGCCAAAATTTGCGAGCATCTTATTAATGCCTCATCTTCCATCCCGCTGCTGCCTCTGTGCTCACCCTGACGGCCTCCAGAGCTTTGATCTTCTTGTACAGGCCACTGTTGATGTCATTGGGGTTGAACAACGGGTCTCCGGCAATCTTGCTCAGCAGGTCCCGGGCAAAGTTGCTGACATAGTACTTGCTGAAGTCCCACTTCCTCAGAACTCGGCCGGGAACCACCGCCTGGGCGTTCTCATGGCAGCACTGGCAGAAGTAACGGCCGAGGTATTCACAGTAACGCAGTCGTTTGATATAATCTGAGTGGACAGGCAGCAGAAACAAAAGCATTTGAAATGATGCAGAATTTGGAAAAATACAAAAAGTAAAAGGTATCGCTTTTTATACATAAAGTGAAATGACATAGGAAAAGCCAGAGGCCATATTGTTACACTTAAAAACAAGAACTGAAAATGTAAATGTAAATAGACATTTAGTTTTCTGATACGGTTCAATGTTAAAACTTCCATGCTCTGCAACATTTTCGAGGACATCAAAAACATGATTTTCCATCATTTCAGGTCCTTTGGAAGTATGTCTGGGGTTTACCGCTCATACCTGGGTCGATGCGGGTGCCACAGCCAGCGCAGCGGTAGTTCTGTTTAGCCACAACTATCTTCCTCCTGACAGGGAAAGAAAGCTCATAAGGAACATGCATTTTGTAGGACACAGAGTGAGGACAGGGGTCTAACCATTATTTATGGGAGTATGACTCAATGCACAATACAAATTTAGAAATTGTGAACTGAGTCAAGGCCAATAAGTTTCATGCCAAAACCACCCTACTTAGGAAAACACATATTCCAGCACTCAAAACATGTCACATTACAGCCACTTATGTTAATATTTTGCTCTGTGTGGGCTCTTGCTGATGTATGCATATCAGAAGCAATAAACAAGTATAAATACATATTTCCAATATTTAAAGCAAAATGTTGTTTCTCTCTGTGCCTTTTTGGAAGCCTTTTTCTCTAAGCCGTATTTGACATGGATACAAAACCAGAAAGCAGAGCGGTTAAGACTTGAATTTTTGCTCTAGGGTCTAATTCTCTGTTTCCACATCATTATTATGACTACCTTAATCATTTAAAATCCAATAGGCTCACCCAGCCAATTCTGCTGTAATTGACATTTCATTAGCAAATACCTTTGATTATATAAGCAGTGCTCTGTAGTGTGTTTCATGACATAACAATAACGAGTGAATGGCAGATAAACAGAGAACAAAAAGAAAGTGAAAAAACGGACGTGGACCCACTTGGGTGCAGGATGAATGTTGAAGATGATCTGCGGTCGGGGAGGCGCCCACTCCAGGTTGCCTCGGACCCGAATCCTCAGCTTGTAGATGTCTGCGTGTTGGCCATCATCAGGCGAGATCGGCAGGGAGTCCGGGATGGGCAGCAGCTAGGAGTTGAGTGAGTTCAAAGTTCAGTTTTGTTGTGTATATTTGGGAGAGCCACTTACTGCAAATCAAGTTTTTAAATTATTGCAATTATTGCATGTTAAAGGCCATGTGTGGAGAACTGCTATTCTGCTAAGTCCTATCCGTGAGCAAGATGCTGCACCTTCTGTGGAGCGTCATGTTCTGGGACCAGCCAGTCGAGCTCCGAGGCTGCGGGAAGCTGCATGCCCTCAAACTGCCTGAGTAGACCCATGGCTACGGACTCAGCCGAGTTAGACTGGAGGAAGGATGGAGAGCTGAAAATGCACACAGAAGGACAGAATATATTTCTATAGTACAACATTTTTCAACTGATTCATCAAGTTTTTCTGTTGTTTATTCCACAGCCAGACATACAATCCCCAATGTAGTTTACATTACTAAATTGGAAATTGGTTAACATTTTAGATGAAAGTCCCTGGTGAAGTACTTTTTCACTGTCTATTTTTTTTTCACTGTAAATTAGCATTCATTTAATTAAGATTCTGAACTTTTTTTAAAAATCATTCATTATTAGAGGATGAAGGGAAACAGAAAGTAGCTGTGTTACTTACATGGACTCTGAACTGAGGAAAGACCTGCCGCTGGAGCTTACACTGCGCTTAATGTCTGCATCTGGAAGACACAGCAAAAGAAAAATAAAAGATTTCCCCCCTTACAGTTTGAGCAGTGCATTAGTCATACATAGACATTTGATCCACCAGCCATAGATGCAAAAAAAAAAAAAATCTTGAATAAAATGTTATGATTTCTAGGACTGCATCCATCATCTGTCAGATGATGGATCGCAAAAAGCATCCAAGTAAAAAGTAGCAGCAGCTGGCTGGTGGATGAATTTCTCACCACTGGTCAGATGGCAACATTTCCTACAGCTACCTGTAAGCAGCCTTCAATGTTTTGAGAAGGTATAATTTGAAAGATGTGATCAGGGACACAAAAATAAGGGAAATATAAGAAGAAAATATCTCCTTTAATATACTGAAGTGAAAGTCCCAAAAAACACATCACATCTCTGATTGAATTTTAAATGTAATTTAGCAGGTAGCATACAGGAACACCAGAGATATTCAAAAGGTAGAGCCTTTTCAAGTCATATTTTCTGGTAACACTCCACAAACAACATGTAAGTAAAGACATTGAGCAGTACAGGTTTGGTAGAACAGGAGGCCGCCTGCATGAATGCTTGTATGACAGCTTCTTTCTATCAACATTCTTATTTATTCAGATCAAACACTGGTTAGATTCAGAGCCCTTCTGGGTTACAGCCAGTCAAAATCAAAGCATAAAAAGAGCTGGAAGAGCAAGTTAGTCAGCTGCAGGCTTGTTGTTTGTGTGCAGAAATAGTTTCAATTGGAATGATTGCAAAAAATAAAAAATAATCTAATCAGATTGGCTTGACTAGTATGTGAACATCACCTGACATAAACTGATAAATCTCTGGCTTCATTTGTACTGACAGTTCGGGCAGTTTGACTACTGCAAAGTGATACTACAGGGTGATTTTCATCAACGACACAAGGCAAAAAGCACACGTAAGTAGACAGGGAACAGTGACTGACTTCTGGTAGTTTGTGTTTGCAGCACAGTAAGTGTAGAGTAACTGTGGTATTTATTCTGCTCTTTATACCTGAAGGTTAATTGTTTAAATTTCATAAATATATTTTAATGTCAGCAGAGTGTGGTCTTTGTTTAAAGCAAGGTGGTATACCTCTACTAAAAAAAACAATTTGGGAAATTCTACTATGGCATCTGAGTTACATTTGCTTAATTTCACTGTGCTCCTTGATTACCAGCACACACCCTTCTATGCCTCCTGCTTTGGTTTAGGGCTTGAGCAGTACTAAATAATCAAATATCACGTTTGTTTTTGATCACTTTCTTTGATGTCAACGACTGGTGCTTTCAGAGGATACACAAGAACATTTTCAAGAATTATCATTATTAATGTGGTTATGATAACCAAACGAGTATTTTGTATTTTAATCTAATCAGTACTAAAACACAATCAACATACGATTTCAATTTTAGTTCAATTCTTTTGGATTATGATTAGGATTAAGGATTTTGTTTAAATTTATGGTGAATTATCCTTGTTAGGGGATGCAGTTAAATTTAAATCATTTAGGATTAATAGGCTAGACAGATGCATTCAATGTTAATTTCACTAAAATGAAACAATAACACATATAAACAGAAAAATGTATCACTTAATGCAGACCAGGAAAACATACATTTTTTATCATTATCACAATATTACCATAGCGAAAATGACAAACAATATCTGGTTTTATACTGCATCATATTATATTGATATTGTCCAACTGTAATTAGGTGCAGTCATGTTCATAATAAGTCTCAGACAAAACAACCAGTGTGCCCCTGATAAATTCATCACTTTGCCGGAGTTACATTCTGCCATAAACCGTCACAAACAAACAAAGAGAAACTCAAAAAGAGACAACTAGTACTGGGTAGACTTCAAACTTTGAAAAGAACAAGTTTGAAGGATGTGTTTGTGACAGCAATCACACCTCATTCTCACTGGAATCACTGGAGGTAATGAAAAATGAGGTGGATGGATAAATGAATGAATGAATGAATGAATGAATAAGAGCATAATCCCTGTAGCTACAGTTGCCACAGAATGCAACTTGTTAACTGACTCGTCTCCTCCCATGAGCCTCTCTAAACTCTGACAGGTACAGGCACATTGGTCCTACCGCACCACCAAAACCCTGGAGCACTCAGCAACAAGCACCAACACAAACAGTCAAGCACACAATTCAGCTGAGGTGAGAAGGCAGCTGGCTCGACCCCAAACTGAAAAATTACAGTATTCCCCGCCCTGCTTGGAAATATTTTCTGTAGGATACTGGATACTGCGGAGCCAGACTAGAAATTTTCTTCAAAAATAACACGACCACCAAAGTACTATAGCTGAATATCATTAGTTAAAAGTTCCACATTAGCACAGTACCAGTACTGGCCTGGATCGTGTTGTTCCCATATTTTGTTTATCATACTGATTACTTTTGTCTAAGATTATGAATATTTTCATTGAACAACTACTTGGTACTCATTTTGGGCCAACAGGCATCAAAAATAAATCAGTAAATCAACTAAAATAATAAATATCTCTAGTTATGCCTTTGTAAAGTACTACAATTTTAGTACTTCTTCATTATTTTCCTTCAGGCTGGTACTGCATGACCTTAAGTGCAAGTACCTACAGCGATGCAGAATCAAAAGTGAAAGTCCACTGATTTACTAAATGTACTTATACATCTCTTGACAAAACGTCAGCATGTTAAAAAATGCATAGTTTGGGTATTTCTGAGGTTGATTCCTAAAGTGTTTAAACAGAATCAATCAGTATGATTAAACAAAGACAAAAAAAAGTTATAAACTGTAAATGGCAAGAGTTATGGTTGAAGTGCCACTCAGTTTAGCAGGAGGAATTAAAATGCAGAACTTCTCAGTTTGGAGTTTGATGCACGGCCACTTTAAACAGTCTGTGTGTAGCTGTGTAGCTGTGGAGCCTCGCCCACCCGTCCAGCCTGCAGATACCTGAGAAGAGGGAGGCGAGTGACAGGGAGAGGCCGTTCTGAGACACCGCCAGCAGGGACTGACCCTCACAGCCATCTGAGAGACAGAAACTAACACTCAGCACATCCGTCACCACAAGCACAAACATTTTCAACACTCCACAGAGCTGTGTGTCAGGGTCACAGGCAAACGTTACACAGTATACTGCATTGATACAGTACATGTGGAGGTCATGCAGTTATACAGCTCGCTCCAAGATACAACAAACTGTGTGTGCTCACTCGGCAGTACTGAGAAGTGCAGTTACACACAAACACAGTTAAAACATATTAACACAACCCATACATAAAGTACATGCACATATAAAATCCCACAACCCATGTTAATAGTATCAAAGCAGTACATGATCAGATATTTCTATATGTTAGTGGTTTGTCTCTTCCAGGTACTATTTATCACAAAAAACAGCAATTGGGATCTATTCAATTCATTTGGAGGAAAATGTTTCTAAATGATGTAGTGAGCACTGCTTGGAATATACCAGAAGCTTTTCCAGACCAAACACACCCTATCAAATGATTATGACCATATAAATCCTAGATATGCTGACTCACATGGCTGTAAGTTCTGTATAAATAGTAACACTAATAAAAACATTTTACAGTCACAAACACTACAGACTGCCATTCTGTGACTTTTGTACTCAGGCTCCCGTGTTTATGGTTCATGATAAAACGTGACATGCTTGTTGAGCAACATGAAGCAAGTGTGGTGATGGGGTTATGAATTGTGACTGGAACAGAAACAATATCATTCACACGGACACATCACTCTGTAGCTGTTGCCTGTTGATCATTAAGTAAAAAGATGCTGAAAAAATACACAAAATGCGCAGTCACATGCCAGGATTTTGGTCACACTGATTAGCAGTTGCGACACTCAAAAACAAACGCTTATTGTGTTCTTTTCTCCCCGGGTTAATATTTCCTGGTGTTCCCTCATTCCCTCTCTCTACCTCGTAGTTCGCACTCCTCCACCTCCTCGGCTGAGCCAGAGTCAGAAAGGCCCTGGCAGGAGTCCTGAGAGCTCCTCCTGGAGCCTCCGCTGTCAGTGGAGTGGAAAACTGCAGGAGAGGTTAAAGATGAGAGACGAAACAAAAAATTAAACAGAAATAAAAGACAGAAAGCAACATTAGCAAACAATACTGTGACACAGTGAAGCTAATCTACCGAGCGAGCCAGTTATAAACTGTGTAAAGTTCAAAGTCATTTAAATTTGCATGCTTTTGCAAAAACATCACGTTTACCAGGATGTCCCAGATGAGGGGAAATATATGGAACCAACCAATTCAATTTCACTAATTTTATGGATTCTCTTAATTCATGGACCATACAATACATTAATGGGCATAACTAGCAGCACATGTATGCCAAACTGAAATCAAAGCAAATCTGGCACCATTAAGTCAAAGTTGGGAAGAAGTTAGTTGGTAAAGTGGTAAATTATAGTTGTAGCTGGTCAGACATTTGACGGTTGAGTAATAGTTAAAGTGTTCATTTGACTAATCAATTTGAGGAAGTAGCTCTTATATTCTTCTTATTAAAGAGGAGAATGTATTTATAAGAACTAAGATGGAACAAACCGATAATTTTTAACTCATGTCTAGCCACTGTAAGCGCTTCACGTATTTGTAAATAATCAATTTATAATTTCTTAGTCAATGAATGAAAGAGGTGACTACTCTCCCACTGAACAGCTCTTCACTGCTAATGTTGCCTTACTGTGCTGGGAGGTTGCGCAGGGCGGGAGGCGGCTGCGTCGGATCTGCTGCCTCCGCAGACGGATCTTCTGTTTAAGCTGCTGAATCTCACAGTCGCTGTCTCCCTCCTCCTCGCCCTCCTCCTCCTGACGCCGCAGGTTGTATTTCATCAGCTCGATGGCAGCAATAAGGGACTCGGAAATGCTGAAATGAGCGTTTTCCTACAGAACACAGAAAAAAATCCTGAATCAATCAGAGGATGAGACGTATTAACTGAAGGTCAACACTGTACTTTTCTAAACTTAGTTATTACAGGTTTTGCAGAATTTTAGTACCAAGTTCTTTTAAATAAAATTTGCCTTTGTGCAGCACTTTGAACTGCACCAATTTGTATGAAAAGTGTATATAATCAGAGTTTGACTAAACTGATGATCAACTGATTAATCAGCATCAACACTAGTCCGAATGAATCACGAGTTAAAATGGACCATGCCCTGACCTTCTCGAGGTCAGCACAGCTGCCAAAGTCCTGCTCTGACAGGTAGCTGATGAGGCTCTGACCCTCTGACGGCTTCCTGAACATCCCATCTGGAACACTGCTGTACTGGGACCCATCTGAAGAGACCAAAACATATACACAGAAAACACATGACACCAATAAACACTTCTGCACTCAAGTGTGTTTCTGTTAGGTGTAATTTGTTTTAGCTTTTAAAATAAATGTTTGGTTGTAAAATGTCTCAAAACCACCTGTTAGAAACTGAACAGAATAAAATTCTCTAAGCTCTAAGATAAGATGGCCAATAAAACTTGAACCTTTCTATGACCTTCCTGCTCAGGTCCAGAGTGCCACGTTTATGGATCAGCTGAAACACTCGCTACATTCACATTCAGGAACTGAAAACACATTTTTCTTCAAGAAGCATCATGTCAGCTTTCCTGTCCAACTTCCTCCCATTTTTAAGTTTGCCTAGATTTTCTTTGGCTCACATTTCCCCTTAAATGTCTAACAATCACAGGATAAGAGATAAAAAGAGATACTTTTTTACAACATAACTGTAAAAGTGCATTTTTAAGTATTGCAAACAGAAAATCAGAAAACTCACGAGACTCCATGTAGAGGGAACTGGGGGAGCTGACATCGCTGCACTGAGGTGAGAAAGGGCTGTAGTCCTTCATACAGCCGTCCACTGCGGATTCTAAGGGACAAATAATAGTCCATGTTAAGGGCCTCTAATCACCTAAATGCCAGACTCACAAAAGTAAACACTGAATTCTTTAAAATTGATGGGAACATGCGTCATCATTCATACACAAAGCAGGTTAAAGGCTGTTTGATTTGATCACCATATTTGTGTCCAACAATCAATAAAATCTATGGAGATGGTTCATTTTATTGCATGCTGAAACAAAAACGTGACTACTGCTGACCTCTGTCAGTAAAATGCCTTGAATTAGGGATGTACGGATTCAGAATAAAATTCAGAGAAGTGATACAGAAGTGATGGGTTTAGGTAAATGGGGAAAAATGATCACATTTTTGCTTTTACTAAAGGAAATAAGCTCATATTACATTGCATTACAATGTAATACAGCTGTACTTTATTTACAGTATGTCCACATCCTGTACATGTAACAAATACAAGAAAACACCTGCTTTACTTCTTCTTTGACATTTACATGCGGATTGTTACATTTTAACTACTCCTACTGTACTCCTATCAAGACATCACTAGCATAACTCTAATGAAATGAATACGTTTACGTACATTTTTTTATATAACTTCCAAGTTACCCTCAATTAAACACTGATCTGACTGATCAGTCAGAATCAGACTGGTCATGAAAAAAGTGTGCATGAAGAAAAACTAATACATCAACGAATGAAAGGGGTGATTCATGGCCTCATCAAGTCAATTTGAACTGAGTAAGACAAATCAAAACAATAACGTCAAACACCAAAAGCACATATTATGAGCTGAAGGCAAGACTTGAAATGACAGGGAGGAAGAGAGTTCGTTAGCATGCAGAGGAAAAAAGCAAAGAGGGGTGGGAGGGGTCAAGTGATGGAGCACAGTGGAACTGCACTGCCAACCTGCTACTGGATCTTCTATTATTATGGTGATTTTTCGGTGGCTCCCTCCTTTGCATAAATAGTAAAGAGAGAGAGGAGAAAGAGATAGAGCAGAAGGAGAGAAAGTTACCTCAAGCCAAGAAGGGGAACAGTGAGTAAAGAGAATAGAGATGTTAATCCGGAAATGTTTAAAACCCACAGACAGGAAGTGTGCACCTTTCGAGAAAGAAGGTGGACTAGTCGCTCTCACAGAGCTGGAGATAAACACATAGACTTTGCTGGTACACCCCCATTTAAATGTCACCTTCACTTTATGCAAACATTGTGCAGAAAAATGGAATTATTAACAGGTATGTTTCCATCAGCTGCAGAACGCAGAAGCTTCACTCTAAAGAAATGTAATCCAGGACATTATTTACATTTAAGCCCAATTAACAAACTAAATACTTTATATCAGCTATAAAAATCAGAGGATTTCAACTCATTACTACATGTACTACAAACCATGATATGTTTTTATCTGTGAACATGCAGCATAAAGCGATCAGTCACTGCACTGAGGAAGTGATGAACCAACTAATAACAATTTAAAGCTTCAGTAAATACTACACTCAATTTCATGTAACTGGTCTCTCTTTCGATTTTTCAATTCAACATAACCAACTAATAATATAGATGGATCGTAGCCCATCTATTGTCATATGAGCCACCTCCAAGTTTACTTACCGTTCCTGAGTTTCTGATTGACCCCTGTGTCAGAAAATGAGCGTGTGTGTCCTCGGGCCCCCCGGCCGGGCCCCCTCTGGCCCTCTGAGAAAGATGAGCGCCTGGGTGGGGGCAGATCCAGGGAACCCCGTTGCAGGGACTGGTCCTGGGTTTCGCCCTGCTCGCTGCTTGGGGTGGAGCTCCGGGAGTCTCGGCAACTGCGTTGCCCCAGGTTACCAATAGCCAGGTACTCCGGACCATCGTCATAGTCGCCGTCACCAGAGTCCCCGGCCTCAGGCAGAAGGGAGGTGGGCGAGGGGGACTCTGTGAGGGAGACGCAAGGGACCGAGACAGGGCCAGAAGGGGTTGTCACACCCTGCTCGCTCTCCCCCGGCCTTGACACACACACCCAGGGAGCTCCCAGGCTGCTGGCTGGAGAGGTAGTGTCTGCAACAGGTAGATAAAGTGAGATGGATTGAGACACAAGCTTTTACAAAAAAAAACAAGCCTGCTTCTCTATCACTTCCCTTTCACTTGCTCAAGCTTTCCTGATGTCACTGAGTTGAATGGGAGTGGAATAACAAGGATAATCCTTGTTATTCCACTCCCATTCAACTCAGTGAATTGCAGATTGTTTTCATCCATAAGAGTAACAATAATGTTAAAATGTGAAGGAAAACCACTCCGAAACTGTTTTATCCATTTAAAGAAAGAACAGCCAGTTCAGGACATTGAGTTTTGGAGGCTGTCTCAACACATTCTTCAATAACTGATCTTGTCCACAAACAATCAGGCCTCTGTATGGTGAAGTCAGTCAGTCTATTCACTTACAAACTGTAGTGCATTCATAGTGCCATCCCCCAACCGTAGTCCCTATATCCCTGTATGTACTGATTACAGAATAGTGACCCTTTTCTCTTCATTTCATTCACTCAATGTACAAGCTTAAAATCTTTCACTTATATAAAGACAAATACATGAAGTCTGGTCAATACTAAACTGTTTTTGCTGAAATCTGAAATCATTTTGCATGACCTTGCTAAATTTCTGTTCCTAAAATTACCACAAAGCCAGATGTGGCAAAATATTGTAACCACAAATTTCCAGATTTGAACTGCTATGACCCAAAGTGTGCTCCATGTTAACCTACCATTTATCTCTTTCCTGTTGTCCTGGAAAAAAAGACTAATTTTCCACTTCAGAATAAATGAAAAGGGAAACCTAGACAGATCACCTGCTAGCTGTGTGCCTACCTTGAGAGTTATCATTACAGCACATTTAGTCGAGCCTCATAAGAACGGTCAGTGTGATAGATAAAAGTATTCAGTGGAATCAATAAAAACAAATCAACAAACCCATTTAAAAACTACACTTGTCACCCTTTTCCTCACTTGTGCTGTTGCTGTTTTGGGATCTGACTCCCATAGTGTTCCCAGAGTTGTGGCTGGTGGCGACTGCTTCTCGGAGGGAGCAGTTGGAGGTGGTGAGTCTGCGATTTAGAGATTCTCCTCTGGGAGCAGAGTCAGTGTTCCTCCACGCTCCTCCAGCCCCTGGCAACACACACAGGCTCTGGCTCTTCAACAGGCCCAGACATGGTGGGCCCTTCAGAGGGGACAGCTGTAGGGTGAAAAGGGACAGGAAAAAAGTTTACGTTTAAATCCCAAATCCACCTTTTTTCTTCCTTTAAAGTCACCATCAGTTCTGAGAGAGGAAGTTACAGGAAGCTATGGCAGGTGGGGAAAAATAGCACTACTCATCAAAGACTGATAACGAGGGTGTGAAGCACATTCATTCTTTTTCCTTCTCTTTTGATGTTGAAATGGAAGATTGCCATTCAATAACAGACTTTATTGAAGTAATTTCACAAGACCCACCCCAACAGTGTCCACTTGGGCTAGTAGTTTGGGGTTATTCTGCTCCACAGCTTCTAGACACTGGAACATGGCGGTCACATGGGGCTCGCTCAGAAGAAAGGCATCATCTGACAGGCAGAGACAGACAGACATAGACAAGGAGAGGTAAGGAGATAAGATGAAGAGAGATCATTTGTGAGGACAGAAAGAGAAAGATTAAAGAGTGGAAAGAAAGCTGGGTACGACAGGAGCTGGGTAACAGAAAGAGTCATTTTAGCTGCTTCCTACTTTAGTTTACACTTCACACCAATGTTTTCTATATTAAACTGGACCATTAATGTGAACTCACCATTATAGTATTTACGTGTATGTCCCAGATGCCGGAGCAGAGGTCGGAGCTGGGCCGACAGCTTGTGAGCCTGTAAGCTGTGAAGCAGCCAGCGTTCAGCCTTGTAGCTTTCACCAGCACTCTTGATCCCGCTGCTCAGTACCGGCTCCAGGTGACTGAACTGAAGACGGGCAAGGAGAAGGAACAAGACACAGAGGGAAATGTGAAACAGAACCATATTGCGAGGGGAGAAGTAGATGGGAAGGAAGTCGGCAGGGATGCAAACAGCATGGTGAGAAACGCTATTTATCTGAATGATATCCATCTATTCATCGTATTCAAAGCAATGTGGAGATGGAAAAGCAGCAGGTTTGACTTGGTGCGATGCAAACGACAGGTTTGACAGTCTGAACAGAATGAGCAATGAGTGGACAGAGGAGTGAGGGAAACATGTCAGCACAAAACTAGGAGAGAGCAGAGAAGATATCCACAACCAATCGTCACATGATGATTACATCATGTCTGATCGTACTGTGAGCCCTGCTGGTCAGACATAGAGGACGTAATGGCGATAATTAGATTCCAACAACTCCAAATCCCTTTGCTGTTGCACAATCCTGTTAACAGTTGAAAGAGGGGACCGGTGTCGAAGTGTTCGCTACAACAAACACAACTCTGCTGTGGGCATCTGAACTGTGTCAGGTATTTACTGACCTTGCATGTAACTAACATTGCACACTACAACTTTACAAAAGAAGGAACTATTGTGTTTTGTCTGGCAGGCAGACAGGCTCTCAAATTCACCACCTATTTTCACTGTTCAACAAGCGAGGTCAAACACAATTTATCAGCTTAATGAAGGGTTAGTTTCTTGCTGGAGCAATCACACAAATCAGCTTTTGCCAAAATATAAAACTGATCAGTATATGGATAATAATAATTCTAAATTTGCAGCCTGGCTATATGCATTCACAAGTAAATCACCGGTTTATTCTCTCCTAAAAGTGATTAACAGAGTGAATAAAATGTGGAAGCACATAATTTGTTGTGTGTGAATAAAAATTACAGAACTGAAACAGTTTTGAGACAAACCAAGCAACAAGATGACTGATTAGGATATAAATAAAACTGCTGCACAAAACTGATAAAAACCAGGGTAGAAGCCTGTGTAGTAATATTTATTTTTAAAAGGAATTAACAACTCATCACAGTCAGCTTTGCATGCTCACAATCACTCCTCTGGATTAATGTCTTATCAGTAAAGCCCTAATCGCTGATACAGATTGCTAAACAGTGACTATTAATTCTCCAGGTGGTGGGTTTATGGGTAGTGCCGCATACCATATTTTATACTAGCATATAACCAAATTTTTCTTGGAACATAATTAAAATTGTACTGCAAGGTAAGTTCACAATCTGAAAGCTCAAAGTAAGTCTACCATACACCGTTAAACGATATGTAACAGCTAACAATTAAACTCTGTATGAGAAAAAGCATAACCTAAAGACAAGTGGCAATTCTTAGACATGTGTTCACGTAAACTTGCACAAATTGGAGAGTGTGTGTGGACTAAACATGAAAATATTTCCATTCCACCGTGTTTGTGGCTGGCAGTGACCATACCTGTTCGACGTGCGAGGCGAGATGGGGGCTGATGTAGCGAACACACCACACAAACGGCCAGTAGTCTCTCTGCTTGTAGTACACCTGCAATACAAAACCAGCAGCTAACATGACCCAGTTACAGAGAATACCAGCTTCAATAAACACAATAAGCCATTATGGAGAGTGAAACTGATAATGTCGGGTAATACCTGTCTGATCATGTAAATGCCAAAACGTAAGACAAATGAGCCTCTACATTGGTAAAGCATGTCATATAACCTGTTACAACTGTTACCTATGGGTAAATGAGAAACTTTACTATTATCTGTACTTCTGTATTTAGCTTGTCAGTGACATTTGTCTTAGCATCTACGGTTGTAATCAAACTGACTTTAGGTGCAACATGGGTAGTTAAGAAATGTTCAGCTAAGCGATACTGCAGCTTGCTTTTTGAAATAGTACGGTATTGTGGGGCTTTAGGTCACACCTTGACTCAGTGACCATGTTTAAATACAACGTGTTCCTATTGACCAACCATGCAAATTTTCAGGTCAAACTTTAACAAATGCTGACTTTGACCTGAAATTCTGTCAGAGCTGGCTGGAGGTCACACAGAAAGTGATCAGTAATCTGCCTACAGATTGGATGAAGAACGATTAAATACAACAGGGGAGAGTGGTATCAGTGCGGTCTCCTGAGTTCTGACCTGCTCATTCTTCAGTCTGTGGCTCAGGATGTTGTTCATGTCCTTGTGGAGCCGCTGCAGGCCGCCGTAACGTGACCACACGTTGGGGTTGTTGGTGGACACAAGACCCTCCACAGTGGTCTTCAGGCTGGACAGTAGCTTCCAGTGCTCTTTCCTGTACGGAAAACAAGGCCGCAGGAAGGAGTGAGGCAGGATGAGCGAGGAAGTTTAGGAATGAGGAAGGAGGTAAAGAAGTGCTGGTGCTAGCAGTGTCGTGGCTTAAATCATTACTCACAGGAACAAAAAAAAAGGAAAAAAAGTGAGTCTTCAGCATTTTAGTTTCAACAACCTAGCTTCACACTGAACTCGGTGCTGACCAATAAACGATCAATAAATGTGTTAGCAGTATCACCACATCCTGGCCTAAATACACAGATACATAAAGAAACACTCCCACTCCCTCCGAATAAACAAAATGTTTGTCTGTTTGTCTATTAAGCAAAGCACAAGCAGAATGTTTTTACCCATTAAGTGACATTTATGATGCCTAACCATTATCTTATATTATCCCTACTAATCTGCCTAAAAAAAGAGCACTGAGCGTGTGTGCCTTAGATTTAAAGTTATTATTTTTTTTGCCAGTAAGGACTTTCCTAAAGTCTCAGTGTTGATGTTGATAAAATGGTTGATGTGGAGTTCGGGGAGTCAAGACAGCTATGGAAAGCTGTTGCTCCAAACGTGTTGGTTACAAAACACGGCAATAAAATAAACCATAAAGCACTGCCTCATATAAAGTACTTCCTCTTTTTCCCTAAAGTCAGCAGCCAAACTAAATGCTCCTGGTAACAAGTCACATACTGCAGTGGGACAAAAATCTGCTGTCAGACGGTACCAACGCTTGAGGCTGTATTCTTTGAGTATAGGATAACTTTACTGGTCACTATACTATACTATGCTTTATTGGTGGATACTTTGTAAGATATATCAGCTCCCAAACGTAGTTTATCAAAATAGATCAACTCAAATCAAGCTCCAAAAATAGATCCAGTACACAAAAAGACCAACGCTGTTTTATAACAAGATTGTTTTAGAGAATACAGTCATGTAGTCTAACTGAATAGCCCAGAACTGTTAATTATTTTATTTTATTCCTCTAAAAAACTCCCAATCCTCATCTCAGACAGAGAAAACAGAGAATGTCTGGCTGATAAGCAAAGGCTATGAAAGCTATGAATAGCACATTTCTAAACACAACAAGTCTCTTATAAAGCAGCAGTGCTGAGCAGCAGCATCACGAGTTCAGCTACCGAGCTCAGTAATCACATCACATCACATTCTCCACATACTGAGGAGCATGATGCATTTATGCGACAAAAGAAGTGTGTGTCATGCTTTAAGTGTACGTACGTATATATATGTGTGTGTTTTTGTACATATGTGTGTTTAAGGGTTATTTTCTCTCTGTTTTGTGTGTGTGTTTGTGTCTCTTCTACCAGAAAGGCCACAAGACAGATTTGTTTACACAATCTCACCTTCAAATCACAAAGAAACAAAAAGGATCTCAAAGTTATCATGGTGCATCCTGCTCATCTACCTCATCATATCATCCTCATCTGTGTACCTCTAATGCCCTGACGAGGCAGGAATCACTACAACACTGACACGATGCTTCAACACCGCTGATACTTCATCACTGAAAGTGAAAGTTCAGACTGACGTGGGAATTTCCTCTCAAACTCTTTACCTCTGAACTCTTCCAGTAATCTGCATAACATGTCTACTTGCAGTAAAAACCCCTCCTGCTCGCTGGATTGCCCGATTCTTTAAACACGAGTGTGCATTGTTGAGTTTCCATTAAAAGTAAAGCGTGTAAATATCCTGCAGGAAACAACGCGACGTGACAGCGAGCTCTGCCAACGGCTGGCGACGCTTCCTACTTCACGGCGGTTGGTCAACAAAACGTACAAAACGCTTATTAATGCCACGAAAGTTGCATTAATCGGCCGACGAGTTGCTCGTCGCTATCAGACGGGCTGTCGAGCCTCGCCAACGTCGTTTCCTCCGAGGTGTCAAACAGCGACATGTCAGGTTAGCTTAGCCTAGCCTCGGCGACGTGACATTTATTTAAATGTCTCAGTTTTAAAAGAGTTTCCGGCCCACAAACCATTAATGGTCTCCTCTTTTTTTGCTGTTTTTTTTTTTTTTCTTTTTAAACTAACGAGTGTGTTATCCGTATGTTGTCCGCGTTGTTTGTGTATCCACGGTCGCCCAGCCCTGCCCTGCCCCGGTCTCTCACCTGCGCTCCTCCGCCTCTCCCTCCGCCGACATCTCCGCGTCCTCCGGGCGGGACCGAGGACCGCGCAGCGCCGCCAGCTCTGCCCGGCCGGCCGGCTCCCTCTGTCGCGTCGGTCGCAGCGCGGTTTCACCCCGGTAAGGAGGGCAAGCTCGGAGCGGTTACCCGGACTTCCAGTCGTCCGCCATCTCCGCCCTGCCTGTCCGAGCTGCGCGTGAAAACAGTGGAGGCCGCGTCGCCCTCCTCCTCCTCCTCCTTCTTCTTCTTCTTCTTCTTCTGCAGCCGACACGTCCTTAGTGTCGCACTACCGCCCCCCTGTGGAGTTAGTCCACTCCTGCACTTCCAAAATACTTCGATATGCTCTGTGCAGTTTATTTATATTTTTTCTCTGTTTCAGAACTCTTTGCACAGTTTCTTTTCATCAGCTCAGCACGACAGTTAATGTCACATTCAAAATGCACTAATGCGACCAAAACACTTCAGGAACTCCTCAGGATCGACTTAATACCGGAACACTGACATTTGTGTGCCAGTTAATGACAATAAAAATCTCTTAACAACAGGTAGCAATTACTGTAAATATTGTCTTTGTAAAAATACCATTTATGCATTTATTTTACTTCTTTACTGCACAGATTGTGCTCATTTACAGTAGCTTGTGTGTCACAGAGATTAATCAGAAATGTTGCAAT
Organism: Lateolabrax maculatus; assembly: GCA_031216445.1. Classification (NCBI taxonomy): domain Eukaryota; kingdom Metazoa; phylum Chordata; class Actinopteri; order Acropomatiformes; family Lateolabracidae; genus Lateolabrax; species Lateolabrax maculatus. The sequence continues at coordinate 11,681,331 of CM062196.1, forward strand.
ATGCATCAATAGGCGCTATTTCAAATACACAAAATTAAGGGGGGGGGGCATATTTCAACTCATTGGCTGCAACTGCAAACCTTTATTATCTGTTATTGGATCTGTTGATCCATCAATAAAAACCTGAAAATAGTCTGTATTTACATTCCTTACAATAACAAAACTCACTCACTAAATCTGCACTTTTATTTCCTGCCTTAATTTGAAGTAATTAAAAATCCAACACAGTTTCTGCTAACCACACTGGAATTATAGGACTTGATTTATTCTTTCTTGCAACCTTTTTAGTATATGACCCAAATTTCTCCCTCGCTTTTCCACAAAACCCCATCATCCACAAATTACTATCTTCCCATATAATGATAAATTTAAAAACCGGTTCCCATTAAATGTAACTTAATAGAAGTCCCTCTTTCCATAGCATATCATGTACAGTACTTTTTTCTACATCATACATACTTCAACCTACATAACACCGAATCCAAGGTACCAAACCTTTCCTAAATCCACTCTGACACCCTGCAATTATATCCAATGGGCAATTTGAGTAGGGATGCCATGCCCCATGTTAGAAAAATGCATCCCCATTTGTTAACCTGCCATTCCCCCTCTCCATCCCCTAGTAGCAGAGACAGTGCAGTCATGTGAGGCACCAAACCAGACAACGGCAGAGAGAAAATTGCAAGAAGAAACAAATGTACGTGAGAGATGATAAAGGACTAAAGCACCAAGTTGTTATTTTGCAAAACAGGATGAGGGGGTGTACTCCCATAAGGCCATCCATTAAAAGTTAACAAATCGCCTGCTGATTATATCCTATTTCTCTTAATAATACATTACTCTTTCATGAATTGGTCTATAATTTGTAATTAGGTTGTTTTTTCTTCTGTTTGTTTGTCTCATGAAGGACATTTTGACGTGTCATGTCAGGTAAAGCACAGCATTTTTGATGGATCTGTTACATTCAGGTGCCAGTAAGCCATGGCAGTGAGCCAGCATGCACTGGTACTGGAATATCTAAATGTCATCCCCTCCTCCTCTGTTTTTGATATAATTATGTCCCAGTTACATTCATGCGAGAACATTATTACTTTAATACATATAATCTCAAAAATTATCCACAGTGGGAAATGTAAACCCACTCACTTTCATTCTTTCACTGTTCATTTCTACTGAAATCAGTAATTGAACTATAACTCACCCATGGGGTGCCATAAAGAACCTCCTGGCTGTGCCCTCGACCTTAGCAACCCCTTTCACATCACACCCACATGATGGTGCCAAAGTCCTGAACTGAATGTGAAGTCCAAGTTCAAGTTTCAAGTTTACATGAATCAGTTTTATCACTTGATGGCAGTGGCGAGTCAGGAGAGTGTGACATCCGTCTGTAGCAGTAGATCTCATAATTGCTAGGTGTGGTTGCAGATGACTGAATGGTGCGTAATTGTCCCTACATAGCACCAACACACACACACACACACACACAAATTATATGATTGCAAGACTTCCTTCCCCTGTGATGAATGACAGTATGTAAGTGTTGAGTCCTTGGAACTGTTTGGTGACTCTGAGACAAGAGAATTGCACAATTTGGGGCGGATGTGAACTTATTTCCTCGAAAAATATATTAAAATACAGTGGCATTTCTCAGAGAAGAATATTCCATTGAATGCCAAAAATGTACAAGTACAACAGTATAAAATAAAACATCAAATTAACGTAAATCCCATTATCTTCAAATTAATTTATAATGTTCATCCAGTGATGAGATGTAAAGGCCGATACCAATACACAAATAAAGCCTTATAGCAGGTTTTTAACGGCTCTATCTAGATGGTTTTGCTAATTCCAATCTCATAACAGCAGAGGGGGTAGTAATATCACAATGTAAAAATACTTATGAATTAGAAATACTGATTATGCAGAATGGCCCCTTTGTTATTTTATAATTGTAATTATTGGATTATTGTTATTGATGGATTATTGTTTATTTGATTATTGTTATGCATTAGCATGTAAATAGTACATCCTAGATCTTTGTGTGTGTTGCTTTGTCCATCAATACTACTTTTATTAATATAATTGTAGATTTTGTATTAAATCTGGAAAGTATCTGGTAACTGTAGTCAAATAAATGTAGTGGCATAAGAAGTACAATATTTCCCTCTGAAATGTAGTAAAAGTAGAAGTATAAAAAAGCATAAAATAGAAATATTCAAGCACAAGTACCTCAAAATTGCACGTACAGAACTTGAATGACAGTAGTTTCCACCACTGCATAATACACACAATATATTCTGGGGAATATGCTCATATGCCTGACTCACATATTTAATACGTGTCAGGAGTCTGCGCGTCAGGAAAAGTTACATGAGGAAATGCTAATAGACCCTTTCACTCATCATTCACGTATTTGCATATTCTGATCTGTATCAGCTCCCAGTCATGTGGAAAACCACAAGTCTGGACGCGCCGCAGTGACGCAGCGCTGTAACCTGCTGCTGCATGAACTCACGCGATGAGTGGAAAGTAGGTGAATATGAGGAGCTGTCACAGTGACACGAAGCCTGGTTGATCCAGTTTTTTAGTCTGCAACAATGTGCCAGGTGCTCTTTTATGTTATACCTTCATGGAGGAGACAGAAAATTGATGACGCGGTTGTTGTCCCATGCAGCAAGAAAGTCAGAACTGCATCCAGAAGGTTCAGCAGACAGAGCAAGTGGCATCCAACACAGAGAAAGAAGTGTGGTGTAAAACACACTCAGAAAAGGCTTTATTTGCCTAAATGAACTCATGTCTGAAATGTCTTTTGTTGATGTTATACAACACAACGCTTCATCATTCTCAGGCAGGGAGCGTAGGATAGTGTAACAAGATTTTTGAACTGATAAAACAAAAATTAGATCAAACAAAAATGGAAGGCCATCCAAAAGTCAACCCAGATACTTGGGTAAAACTAGCCAGAAGGGCCATTCCACCTTTGTTTGGACCTAAATGATAACTGATCAGATTACATGTAACTTTGTAAAACTCTAAAAGGGAAATTGGACTCACATGGTGGCACCTGTAAACACAGAACCGGCGCTCCATGGAAGCTGGTGTTTCCTTCTGCAAAGTGCAAATAAGTGCAGCACCATGCTCAACATATTCTGAATCTATGCAACTTTTTCTTCTCATTTTATTCCCGCGCAAAGAAATACTGAATAAGCCAATTTAGATTATCTATTTGCATGCAGAACACCAGGCCAACCTCCTTGCATTGCTGACATAGAGGAGTTATTCTAGAGCAAGTGTTTTCTTTATGTTGAAATGCAAGTATGACAAACACAGTTTAATTTAGGACGTGACAAACGTGTCAGAGTCTTTGCCAAACCCAACAGTCAGTAAGTATAAATCCTATGTAGAGAAGGTTATTTGTCTCTTGTAAGCGTGATTTAGGAACCGCAAGTTAAAGTACACACACACCTAAGATATCAAGCACAGATTTAACCAATTCATGAAAGTAAAAAATGAGAAATTTTGACTATTTGTCAGACTATTTGGCAGTTGTTAAACTGACATCAGCTGTCAGTGGACGTTAGCTCGAGGCTGACTGAGGACACGTCACATGCAAGAGTTGCTTGGAAAATCACCACCTTCCTGAAGCATTAATTTATGACTGAAATGACAGGTAGGTTGTGAGTAACAGATTGTATCCTTCAAGTGAATTCACAGGGACTTTTTTATTTTTCCCCCTTGGAAAAACAAATTCCTCCTAACAATCAGATTCAACATAGCGTTATTAGAGTCCCATGCTGTTCTAAGGAACTGTGGGAGGAAGATATAAGCTCTTTTATAGATGATTGTGACTGAGATATTTTAGGCCAGGGTTGATAAGGTCAATAATCTGGACGAATAGAACTAGAGAAGTTCACATAAAAGTTATAGTAACAGTAATTGAATTTTTTTGTTTTCAAAAGAATACCAATGTTTTCCTTCAAGATTTAGCATATTTGATCATCTCTCTCTCTCTCTCTCTCTCTCTCTCTCTCTCTCTCTCTCTCTCTATATATATATATATATATATAATATAAATATATATATATATAAACATGTGTAGAGTACACAAACAATTGAATGTCATAATTGCATTTTTGAGAACATTTAGAATTTAAACTGCCTTTATGTTATTTTATTGTATTTATTGATTGTATACATCAAGTGTTTCCTATATTTTATCTCCTTCACTATTCTTATTGTTTCGGTTTTATTTTTCCCTTTATAAGATTTGATTGTCCTGCGCGGCCAGTGAAATGTTATAAAATGAATTCCAAATTGTCTAAATCCTGTTCTCAATTAAAGACTGAAGATGGGACAAGATTAGCATTGAACTTGGTATCTTTATTTTGGTCAGATGTTTTCCAGGAAACTAATCAAATACTTTAAATAACTCTTAACCCAGTTGACTCTCAGTGGGATTTTCCCTCAACTTTCTCTCAATTTATCAAAAAGCTCAGCTCCTCAAAATTCTTGATTCGGGATATCCGAACATCCCCGTTTTAACGCAATGGATCAAATCTTCTCTGGAATTCAAGCACATGGAGACCGTAAGCTTCATATTAAAGGCCAAACCATTTCAGTTCTAAAAAATGCGGGACTTTTTCTTTCCCTGCTTGGGAGATAAAGCGATCTGGACCCTAAAGAGGAGGACTGTGTGGACTTGGGATGGGATGAGCATGGGAATGAGTGTTTGGAGCTCTCCCAGAGAAAACATTTCAACATGGCTCAGTAGAAAATTATAAAAATGTGTAAATAATAAAAAATAATGATAGCTGAACTCCATTTAGCTGCTTCAGTTTTAGGGTCCTGGTATTGTGCAAGCTGGCTCACTGTCATAGCTTACCTGGACACAGAGCCATCATAAATACTAGTAACGCCTGTTACAAAACTGCATTTTGTTAAAATATTTAGATTTACTAAGAGAAATTATCTGTAACTAAAGGAAAATGATCAGTATTTTGTAGACCCATGTTTGTACTCTTATTGGTAACAAAATGTGTGTGTGTCTTCCTGGAACACAAAAAGAAAGATGGGGGGAATAAAAAAAAACATGAAGACATTCTCTTAATAAAACAGTAATTTATTTTTGACTGAAAACTAAAATTGTCTGAACAGCACATTACAAGGGCATTGTTAAGATATTTTCTCCAAGGCTCAGTGATCACTTTCATACAGTACACTTGGCATGTACACGGCATCTCCTTCAAACGACAGAAAAGAAATAAAATAAAAAAAGAAATAAACCCATTTGCAAAAAGAAAGAAAAAAAAAAGAAGGAAATTAAAGATTCCATCCTGTAAAAAGATGATTGATTGTACAATTACCAAGCGTTTTGGTTTGGTTCTAAGCCACAGAGAAAGAAACCGGATCGCCTGACGACAGCAGACGGCGGCACGGGAGGCACAAAAGACGTGACACAGACAGGACACCCCATAATATGCTCACACCCAATCGACTGGGTTCCAGCTATAAAGTGAGAGATGTTTAATAGTTTCCATAGTTTTGTACTTTTTGCGGATAATCTAGTTGTTATTTTCTCAAGTGTTGATACACTACAATCGAAAGGGAAGTGCTGCATTCATTAAATACATTAAAACCTGCAATGTAACAAAACCTTTCCTCCGCATATGTAAATCAACTCAGCATTTACATGAAAACCCAAAAAAAAAAAAAAAAATGGCTCCTTTTCTGACTGTTTTGTGCACAAGGCCCTTCCCTCCATATGACACAAACACCTTTCCATTTGTTTGTTTTTTTAATTCCTACCCTCGACTACTTTCTCCACCCTCTCTGCCCATTGTTCCCTTTCTCGTTCGTATATCCTTTCACAATCATTCACAGACTGACATCTTGACAGAAAAATAAAGAGTGCTGGATAAAAACATGAGGTAAGAAAGTGGTTGATTATAGATCATGCAGAACATGCAAAACAGCGACAAAACAAAACATAGGGAAGGAGAGAGTAGGGGGGAAAAAAGAAAATATGAGGGTGCATTTAAAAATGGAAAAGAAAAACAAAAGACTTACACAGCTTCGCGTCTTTGGTTATAAAGTAGGTTGAACAATTTTCACAGCTTTTCATCCCCCAAACCCCCAAATTAATTTCTTGTTTTTTCGTTTTGACAAAGAAAGTCTAGAAAAAGTAAATTAATAGTTTTCTTCAAAACATCCCATCACATCTTAACAACAGGTGTTCCTCCTGTACAAACCCTCCTTGCTCTTAATACTTTACACTTTACAAAATATACATTCAACCTGGATTTTACCTAATGTAAGCTCGGCTTTAGTGTTAGCACTATTTCAGAAGAAAAATGTCTATTATGGAACTTATTGCCTACTTTGAGAATGAGATCTACTTGTTGCAAGAGACTACCAAATGTAATACCTGACAGATTCTAAAATACCAAAAGACCAGAAGAGAAAGGTTTCTTTTTTGTTTTTAATAAGTATCTCCATGACATTGTTCATTTACATTATGAAAATAGCAGCCCTGAAATAAATAAATGCAAATACTAAAACTGAACTAATGAAAAAAGTATTATGATTCATGTCAAAGTACGGTGGCTCTGAGAAAACAACACAAGCTTTTGTTGCAGCATATAACAAGCCGAGGCTCTCGACTCGCTCCACTCAAGCCGAAGCACCCGCAGGCGTCTTCCTCTGCTCAGGGAGGATGAAACCTCTCCCCCACTTCCCCCCCCTCGGGTTCTCTGGCCTCTTCCGGGCCAGAGGGTGACGTGGGGTGGGGATACTGGGAGGACAGTCCCCTGCTGGATGTTACCGGACCCTCGCCGCCACACTGGCCCTTCGCAGGGTTGCACCGCACTCTTGCACAACAAATCGAGCTCTCTGTGCCCTTTGACCCCGTCTCCTGCACAACAGCATGCAGTTTTATGGTGTGCACCGGCTCCCCTGCCCCTCCTCCTTTTTTTTCCAGCTTTCTTGCGACCAACCACAGGGACAGAATAAGACATTTTAAGGGGTGGTAGATGTCTTAATAATGTGAAGGCCCGGTGACGGCAACGTGCACACACTGAAGCATGGCTCTTGGTAGCAAACAAAGATGTCGCTGTAGTTGATGTTTCCTCATATGGAGCATATTGAACGCAGAGCTGAGCCTTTTTGCTTTATGGAGCTATGGGGACGGTAGCAGTTGTTGTCTTTACTAACAGGGTCTTCCACTCCTGTCCGTGGGAGGTGTGTGTTTGAGCGTGTGTATTGGGGGAAGGGGCATCACGCCGAGGTGATGTTGGGCTGATGAGGGACACTCTGACTCCCCTCGTGGTGAGCCAAGGGGGTGTTGTTGTTGTTGTTGTTTGTGACGAGCGTGTGCTGCTGCTGCTGCTGCAGCGGCGGCGTGCTGCTGCCCTGGGTGAGCTGGCTGGACAGCTGGCCGAGCTGCTCCGTGTTGGCCAGCGACTTGAGCACAGCGTTCTCGCGCTCCAACACCGAGTTCCTCTCGTACAGCTCCTTGATGTGCTCCTTCAACACCTCCACCTCCTCGCGTACGGCATACATCAGGTGGCTCTTCACCAAGTCCTGAAACAGAGGAGGAGGAGACAAGAAAAGGGAGGCTAAAATTAGCGCACAAAATAACCAGTAAGAAACGACCATAAATAGCTTTTAAACACAGCAGATTCCATCGTCAAACAAAGGAAAGAAGGTATGTCATGTCAGAGCCTGAAGCGGTGACGTGTGACCTTATTTTAGAACATATTTAGCACTCAGTTGGGATTGCCGTGGGGGTTTTGCAACCACATTTTCAAGAGGTCACCGGTCAGTCAAACTGCGTGAGCAATACTGAGATCCTGAAGATTGTATTTGACTTTCCAGGGTATTTTTTTCTAAGAAAGGCCTAATGAAAGCTGGTTGTCAGAACAGGAAAGGCAGAAGCTTTCATGAACTAAATATAGGGGAATGTATCATGGATTTATATGATCTAAAAAAGGTTCCTCCAGGTGAGTTTTATGTTCATTGTCTCTGGGACAGTTGAGTCACTTAGCGTCGGAAGTGGAAAAACTCTTTATAAAACAAGTCACAATAGGATCGCAGAGAATGTGTGTCACCTGACCACATTTCATAGCTTTACATGCGTGGAAAACTCACCATTGCCTGTTCAATCTTGTTATCGATGGCAACAACGCTGGCACCGGATGCACTGTGGAGAGAAAGAGCAAGTGTTACCACAAGATACACATCTCATGTCTACCACACGGTTTAGATTGAGATCAGCTCTTTCACATTCACTAACTGCTGAATCTGGTCCATCAAGTGCCAAACATGACCTCAGATTGTACTGGCAAACAGATCGGATGTTTAGATTAAGTCAAATCCTTTTCCAGAGAATGAGATGAACAGATTTGAGAGTAGTTTTCCAAAACAAACAGGCTAAAAAAAAACTTGTACTATTTTTAGTGCATTTGCTTGAAAACATCAGAGGTGAACACGTTCAAGCTACAACGATCCACTGTTCAGTGGTATTAAAAAAGGCAAAGAGGGATGTTACAAACATGGGCAGATAATGATAATATTGGCAAGTTCTACTGTGTGGCCAGTAAATAGCTCCTGATCAAAACAAGAAAAATGGCACCAGTGATCCCAAGCAACCGGGAAATAGTTACAAGTCAAAATAACTTCACAACCTGTACAAACATTTCTGAATTAAGCCGCAAATTCCTCAGCTATATACTGAGGTATCTTCATCACTCACACACAAATCATCAACACTGATATTGTTTTACTTTGGAGGTACTTTTGTGGCAGCATGTGGCAACACAAAAACGTGTCCAAGTGTAAATTTTAACACAGCAGCAACTGAAGATCCACACATGACGTCTTTCATCAGTAAAACCAGGTGTCTAACTGGTGATGAAATACAGTGCAGACGGTGTCATTTATAAATCACTACATGATCACACATGTAAAGAGACGATAAATACAATCTCATAGAACTGGAGGGAGTTTAAAACATTTAAAGCAAAATGCACTGAGAATATCCAACACATTTCTCTATATTTCCATGGAAAGTTCCTGGAGGCGGTTGTTAAAATAGCGACATTTCAGCCAGGCACAGTATCGGTTTTATCTCTGCAGGACTGCGCTGTAATGAGAGCAGACCACAGACAGGCAGTGTGGCTCCTCTCCTGCAGGAGTTGTGTTCCGGGTGTGGCTGTATCAGTTTACATTATCGGTAAAAAAAATCTCTCTGTTTCTCCGTTTTCCAGTTAAAAAAAAAAAAACAGATTGTTATCGCGTTCTGGCGAAAATGTGAAGCATCCACACCGCTGCTGGGTGCATCCCACTTTGTTACAACGCGTTTAAAAAGATATAAACAAAACAATCACTTCTGAGCAGCGAGACACTGTTTTTCCACCTACCTCCCCCTCCTCTAAAAGGAAAGAAAGGGAAACAACGTAGCCCCGCTTTACACAAAAGACGATCGACTGACGTTTCCACACACGAGATCTTCACACGACACAACGATGTCGCCAGGTTTCAGGGTGAAAACAAACACCGAGGGGCTTTATCCGTCTTAATAGATAACGCTCTCTTGCACAATCGCCGCCCTGCTCGGAGATGGATGCAGAAATCTAGAAAAAAAAAAAAAAAAAAAGAAAAAAGGAGCGACGCGTTTCCCGGCCGCTGGGTGGCGCTGTGGCGTGAATCTGAGCGATGAGGCGCGGAGAGTTTTATTGATGTTTGGAAAGAGTTCAAAGTCAGCGAGGAAACACATGGCAGAGAGAAACAAGCCGCTGAAGCGCCCCGGACTGTGATGGAAGATCACCACAGACTGAATATAATGGGATTCATGTGAAATATATTCAGGTGTTTGAGGCGGTTTGATAAATTAAAAAAAAGGAGGTTTTATGTGCGTAAACGTGAGTTTTAGACCAAATCTGGAAGATTTACAAGAAAATATCTGACACTTAAACTAATCTTAAACTAACTCAAACTATATTAGTAAAATATTGCATATGAAATTAAGCATCAGTACAATGAGACCTTACATATTCATTACTCAGCAGCGTTACGTCCTGCGTGCTGCAGCGCACGTACAGCCTTCAACACACACACACACACACACACACACGAGGGGGGGGGCATGGTGGAGTACCACAAACAAGCCTGGAGCTCAAGCACGTCCAGGATGGCATGAAAACACTCAGAAAAGTGAACGGGTTCGGTACAAAGTTTCCAGATCTAACTTTAAAGTACGGCAGTGCACAGAGTGTGTGGACAAGACAGTAAAACAAATGGACACACAAAAATAAAACCAAACAGGCAGAGTGCAAGAAGGACGATTAATCCACAGACTGTAACTAATCCGTCCATCAAACACATGGCGGAGAGCGCGTATAAAAGCCCATTACCTGGCGCATCTCGGCCTGTACGACATCAGACGTCCTGGATATGTCGGAGAAGTTCCCGGCGAGCACGGCAGACTGTAGTTCATTTTGCAGCGCATGTTACCGCTCCTCTAAGTGTCGTTTTTTTCCCCCTTTCCTTTCTTTCTTTCTTTCCTTCTTGCGATACGGCTCGGCTGAGTGTTAAAACACGGATGGCTCTTGTTTGAGTGGGAGCTGAGCGTGTTTTAAAGCCACGCTGGGTCACATGGTGGTGGGGGGGGGGGGCGGGGTCCAGCCTCTCCCTCCTCTCTCCACTTTATTCCTAGGAAGACTCTGCTTCAAGTTATAGTACTTACTGCCACTGTCTGCCAAGAAATTATACACTGATACTCACGCAGCACACAACGACTTATTCAGAGGGCTGAATGTTAATGAAGCAGGGAGACAGTGTGTGGCATGTGCTGGCAAAGAGGTCCTGTTTCAAACTTTACCTCCACAACAGGTTTTTATGGCCCTGAGGAGTTTTTCAATCACGTTTCTCCACATGTTGACTCTCCGGTGCCTTCTTCTTATTCTATATTTCATGTTCAAGTAAGGAAAAGCAATTTCATGCTGTTGAAATTGACTAATCTGTATAGATCCAAAGAGAAGCGTGAAAAGCTGATAGAGACGGTTTATTTTTTGCATCAGCTGTATATTAGTGATAGAAACGTAAAGGCAAATGAGATGAATACTGCACATTTTTATTGGTCACGTTGCCACTGAGCTGATAACAGTGCAAAGAATCACCAGAGCAAGTCACACTGAACCCACCGGGTGAATTCATGTGCTTTGAAAGTAATTCAATCTGTAACGCAGCGTTCCACATTTCGCTAGTCTTCCTCTTCTCTTTCCCGAGGCAATGCAAAGCGCAACACACGTGAGGCAAAGTAAAAATGTCAGTATCAACTGGAGGTGATGTTTAGCGTGACAGACCCGCACCGACGTGAGGACAGTGGGGTAAATGAGTTACATTCCACAACGTGCAACTCACTCGGTTGTGAAATCTAAAGACAGATAAACAATGCAAGGAGAAGACATTCCTCCCTTTGAACTGAGCTTTTACACATCTGGGACAATGAGTGAGGGAACGGCCACAAACTGGAATTTCTTATCAATAACAAAAGACAAGCAGACATGCGGGTTGGATCAAAATAACTTGTCAAGTGACTGGATGATCTGGCCTGAGCGAGGAGAGAAAAAAAAACCTAAACTCATTTGTTGCCCTTCGGTGTCCAAGAAAAACAAGGCAAACTGTACATTTTATTCATGGAGGAAGACATGTGGTAGTTTATATAAGGACCACTTGCTGGTTTCACCTCAACATGGGCCTTCCCCGCAGACTGCAGCAGCGCACACATGCACTCGTCCCCCCCACCCCCAAAACAAAGTCTCCAGGACCACAAGGCAGCACATTCCGACTCTGGACACCTCCGGCCCCGAGGCCAGCGCCTCTAAACCGAGACATCTGTGTCAGAGCCACCATCGTGCTGTGTCAACTTCTTCACTGAGGACTAGTTCATCAAAACAGTCCTGTAACTACATGTTTTTTTTGGTTTGATACCGGCTGAAGGGACTTTTACAGCATGTCTCCTGTTTGACGCCGAGCTCCTACCTGCCAGCGCACTGAGTCTGACTTTATCTGTGGCTCTGTATCACATGAGACACGTGCAGGAGCAAAGTGTGGTCTCCTCCATCTCTCTGGGTTTATCACATGATGTTTTACAGCATCAGAAATCCAATGCGATCTCCATTAGGGCACAGATGCACCGGCACACGTCCCTGTCGCAAAGCATACAAACACTCTCTGTGGGGGGAGGCAGCTGAATAAATTAGACCTCAGCCTTTAAGTGATAAACCCCCTGCCCCTTTGGCAAGTGTTTTTCAAAACAATAGCTGGAGGGTGGGGGCTGTAACAACAGAGGAGTGTGCTCACTGACGACTCACTGTTGCTCTTTCAGACAGAGTCCTGCTTTAGCCCAGCTCATGGCTTTTGTTTTCAAAGATGCAGTTCAGCTGCTGCGCCAGATGAGGTCGACAGAGGCTCCGACTAGTTGTGACACAAAACTTCAGTGAAAATGCACAGAGCAGCTTCAGGCAAGAGCAGTTTAGTCATGTCTTTGCTGAATGATCACAATGGATTCGTTGTCGTCGCAGAAATCAACTAGAAGCTTCCATTTCTACAAGCTGTCTCAAAAATTAGTAGTTGTTAAAATATTACGGCTCATTATTTCTGATATTGAGACAAAATCATTCAGTAGTCACAGGAATGCGGTCATTATAGCTGTGTGTTCACCATTTGTAGTTGTGACATAGCAAGTGAAACTTCCGATACCATCGGTAACTCACTCAAATGCCATCGGCAAACATGGAAATGTACATTTGTGCAAACGATTCGCAGAACTGAAAGTGGCGTCTCAATGTGATTTACTGTAAAGGTCAAAACAACTGCATGACGATGCTAATGATCTCTGAAAACAAAGACACCAGTATTTTTAGGGGGTGGTCTCTACAGAGGACCTGTGTGCCCCTAATGTTTACCCCTCTAGTTAGTTAGATAAATTAGTTCGCTCACGTCCAGTTTTCCACAGAAACCTCTACTCTTTTTAAAAAAAACACAAAAAACATGTCAGTTAGAGGAGTGACTTAAATGTTTTTAGTGAAATTTCAGACATATGTCTCTGCCAAGTACCACTAATTTGTTAGTAGTAGTGTATTTTGTTTCATTATAGTATATCTACTATTTATCTATAACATCTCGTAAAATATTTAAGTGTCCCAGAGCCCACCCTGACTTATTCAAATTGCTTGTTTTATCCGAACAGTCATTTTCACACAAATGATTCAAATGTTTGATTATCAAAATAGTTTCAGATACATTTTCTGACAATTGATTAATCAATGAATCAACGAAAAACCTTTTAAACTTGAGATAGAAAGATTGAAAAATATCAACGAGTCCTTGAAGTGTTCAGGAAAAAAGAACATTTGAACTAAAGTTTAATTATTTGACAACTAGCCAAACTGAGGAAGACTTTGATACAATTTAAAGCCCCAAACTTCTGCTAAATGGACTTCGTGGTGAGACGGTATTGTACATTTTCCACACTGTTTATTTTCGTCAAAGTTTGTACTTTCTGTTGTCAGGAAAATATTTAAAAGTGGACACAAGATTCCAGTTGTACGTTTTGGCAGTGTAATCTTTCTATGTGAAGTTCCTCCACTGCTTGCTCAGATAATATCTTTGACTTGTACAGTATCTGTGCGTAAATGATAATTTGCATCGCAAGACGGGTGAAACTAGGAACCTACATGCCATCAACATGCTTTTCATACTCCACACGAATAACCTGAACATGACGAGGGGTAAACAAGTTATAAAATACAAAAGGAAAACTTATTTACGTATTTGGTGAATTGCACCCTTAAATACTTAAATTTGCATACTGAACCAAAATAACCACAAAACAAGGAATCTTGACAAACTGCTTCAAGAATCATGCTTCAAACAATGGTGAAAATTGCAGGATGCAGGAAGTATGTTAAATGTGCTTCTGAACATGGTGGATTTTTCAGATGCTGTATTGTTGGGACGTGTTGTCCACATAAAGGGTGGTCCATACTGACACAATGGAGACTAAACAAAATAAGACTGACCTCAGGGACTCCCTGTCTGCAGATGGAAGCTTTATTTTTTCAGCACTAAATCAGAGTCATGAGTAGGTGTGTCTGCTGCCACAAAGTTTCCGCGTAAACAGGCCGTTGGGAACTGTCCCAGTTGCACCCTCGCCTGTTACATAATCCCCGGAATCGTCCGCAACCATCTCGTCCTGCATATGTCCCTATGTGACATGCTCAGAGCCCACCAGCCTGTCCGCTTTCAAGACATGGACACCACTAGCAGACGACTTGGTGGATGTACCGGACGACAGGGAGCATTAGAATGAATCAAGGCCCTCGGGGGCTTAATCAGGCAACAATAACAATCTGAATTCTCCAGACAGCGGATCATCATCGTTAATTTAACCGGGTTATGGAAGGCCTCATTATTTTATCCTGTGTAGAGGCTAAAATAACTGCCAGCAGGGATGTTTGTTAATAGACTGCAGAGCTCCTGAAGAAATGATAAAGAGCCACAGTGTAATGTGACCATTAAACTCCATATGCAAACACAGTGGGGGATACAAGGCAGGGGTCCCCCCGCCTTAAATAATCACTGCCAAAATAGTGTTCAACTAAAACCAGATCTTCAGCGTGTATCACGTGCCTCAATATCATATTTCACTACTTTTTCTGTGAGTGATTTGGGCTTGTGCTACATGTTTGGCTCAATGTGGACTAGGACCCCACTGGAATGTGTTAAAAGTAATAGTGTGACTCCCGAGGCTTTAATGTGAAAATCCTGGCACCTCCCAGTTAACGAGCCTCTGTATTCAGCAGAGCATTTACCACGGGATGAAGGACTTAGCCTCATTGGGGCCTCCTCTCTGAAGTGCAGGGTTTGTGTCAGGCTAATGTCATTAGGCACTATACTGCAAAAACACTGGGCCTGATAGCGGTTTCAGCCATTGTCTTTCACTCTGGCTCACAGCTGAGCTTCAATCATGACTTGACATTACGAAGCAGAGCAGCAGCTTAAAAGCTCTCTTAAAGACTAGAAAAGGGGTTTGTGGCCAGAAGGAGTTTTAACAGTTTGAAACTGAAATTGGGTTAGAGGTGAAATGCATGACTGGCTCTCCTTCATCAACTATTCGGGTGGTCAAAAGGAGATGTTTACTGGCGAACAGTAGACGTCTATGGTTATATTAGGTATCTCCCAGGTGTGGATGCCTTTAACTGGCTTATTGTCAAGCAAGGCTTTGCTTGCTCAGCAAACCATTCCTGGATAAATAAAGGTCAAATGTCAGCCATGTTTCCAAAGATAAAGTTGACGGGATGAAAAAGCTGCCTTCATTAAAGGCCTTCTTTGAGACATGAGGTTTGTTACGTAAGTGGTAAAAATCTTTTATGGTTATGATCTCCAGCCATCAATTCCTCCCTGCATCTTAAAAGGCTGGTTAAGTTTAAGATCCGACCTCTAAAGAATGTCAAGTCATGACACATCCATCAAGGCCCTGCAGTTAGTGATTTCGCCCGAGGGGGGGGGGGGCCTTCTGTACAACAGCCGGGTAATCCGTTTAAAATTATTTACTTACTGTTGTTACTTTGTGTGCTTTTAGGAAAGACCCCTGAAATTGATTTGGGTTGAGTCCTCTGAGGATATGCCCCACAGCCTGTTAGCAAAGTGGGTTTGGGTTTGTGTGTGTGTGTGTGTGTGTGTGTGTGTGTTTGTGTTTGTGCACGCGCTCTAACTATCTTTGTGAAAACCAGTTTGAGTTTAAGACCATGGGAGTGAGGACATTTTGGCCGGTCCTCACTTTCTGAAACACCTTCAGCGGGCTGTTTGAGGGTTAAGACTAGGTTTTAATGTCCTCACAAATATAGCTGTACAAACGTGTGCATATTTTTGAAAAATCCTTTGACCGATTTGCATAAACCAGTGATATCGTTTTATAAAAGAATGAGAACAGCGCACTGCTGAGAAATGGTAAGCAAATAAAAGGAGTTCACTGGCGTGGTTCTTTCCTATCAGAACATCGAGAGTAAAACTGCAGTTTTCCCACGTTCAACTTTCCTCCTCTTCCTCGTCCTAATAATGAAATGTTTGTTTCTGTGTCATAAACAGTGGCTGCATACCTGGTCTGGATCAAATAAAAAATTAAATAACTCTCCCTGGCTGAGCGTGGGGCCACTGATCAGGTGTGCTCAGTCGGAATATAAATCTGTCTTTTCTTTACGGTCCCTAATCATAAAGTTGATCATTGTGGACCGAGGGCAGTAAAAGGGCTGCTGCTGGTTTACTTGGGGCCAATCACAGCCTCACAGTGATTCCATTCAGCAAAACAACAAATTGCTTTCCTGGAATGTTTACAAATGCAGAGTGTAACTTGTAATTTAGTAAGGCAAAAATAATTAATCCCTCGCTTGTTGCAGTTGAGAGACATGCTGTTAACAAGAGGAGATTTAAGCAGAACTTTGTAGGATCAAATGAGTCCCTAAGATTTTGAGCTTGTGAAATGATGTTCAGAAAAAAACTGAAGACCTGTGGTTGTTTATTAGGAAATGGGTTGAAAATAATTTGTAGGTGAAGAAAGTTTTGAGGAAAAATGTGCACAAATTATATAAACTAGGGCCCCAACGGTACTCTAAGTTAATCGATTGTTTATTCCATAAATATAAGAGAAATTGGTGAAAAATGCCCATCAATACTCCCCAAAGCCCAAATGTCTTGTTCTGTCTGACCAACAGTCCAAAACCAAAAGATATCCAGTAAGTAAAAAGGCTCAAAATGATAATTAAATGATCAAAACCGTTGCAGATTAATTTTCTGTCGACTGACAAATCAATTGATCAACTAATTGCTAATTAGCAGAGAGGTTACACAAGGGGGGAAAAAATATGCTTTTGTGAACATCCAAGTATAAACTCAAAGCAGAAAACTCAAAGTCCCCGCACTGTGTGCAAGGTTAGGTTACGAGTATGAATTTTGAGCCAAAATCAGGTCCAAAGTTTTCACTTGTAGCTTTGAATCTGTACCAAGATGTTCAAAAAAGCGGTTTGTTCTCAGTCTTTATGTAATCTCCCTGTTAATAAAATGTTTTGCACAAATTCTATTTAGACATTCTAAATGTTTTTCTACAACCACAAATCTTTTCTACACATTCACAAAGGCACGCAGTCTTGTCACAGATTGACAAAGGATGATACACAACTCCTGGTGTTGAAATTCATTCTTAACATTACTCCACAAGCTCTAAATTGTTTTAACCCTAATTTGAGCGAATCGAGCTGCAGGAGATAAACAGGCAGGCATGTTTTAATGCCCA
Organism: Lateolabrax maculatus; assembly: GCA_031216445.1. Lineage (NCBI taxonomy): Eukaryota > Metazoa > Chordata > Actinopteri > Acropomatiformes > Lateolabracidae > Lateolabrax > Lateolabrax maculatus. The sequence goes on from CM062196.1 coordinate 11,698,681, forward strand.
CAATGTAGTAGTAACTTGCGCAAAACACCACAGCTGGTTATAAAAAAACATAAAAGTGATGTGAGGGCATGCTGCCCAGCTGAGGTTTTACATTTTTCACAGGGCAATCATTTTCAGGAATGCTCCTTTATGGCCTCAAACTGTTTGTGTGCAATCCCCCCCCCATCCAACAAGTCCGACCTTGCAGGAGAGCAGCTGAGGACAAAGGGAGGCGAAGGCTCCCTCAGGTTTACCTGCGGTGAGTTAAAAAGTTTTGAATAAAGCGGCACAGTTAGTCACAGAACCCACAGGCAAACATGAGCTGGATGGGGAACCAACAGAAGCGTTGAATCTTTTGCCAGCCGCGACGCTACACACTTGCTCAACTGCTACTGTTTCTTTACTCAAACATCCACATCCCCTCTGGTCATATGGACGTTGGCACACCTCATTCTCACTGCAGTGTACGCACGCACACACACACACACACACACACACACACACAAACAGGATTCAGTCAATGTTACATCTGTTTTAGTCCACTACATGTCTTTGTTTACTTGCCAACAGCTGTCACCAATCATGGGAGTGTAGATAAACTACGATATTCACATGCCATTTATCATGCAGTAGTCGATGTTAATTAAATAAAATAATCCTCATGGCTAAACTCTTTGATCACAACTGTTAAATAAGTGGAAACAAAAACAAACTGTGCTGCATGCTTGGCTCAGTATAAACCACAATGACACTGTAACAACTTTAACATCAGTTTAGCATCAGTTACCTAAGAGCAGCATTTTTTTTAATTTCTATATTTCAAGCACTTTATTTTCAAATATCAAATTTGGTCTTAGGATTCATTTAGATGAGCGACAGGTTTTGTCCCAGCTGAAAAGGTTTTTTTTTTTTTTAAATTATTGATACACACATCACACACTGCCTTTTTTGGCATATTATGTAAAAGTCAAAAATAGAATTTGCTCTAATTTCGCTGAGACCTGGGGAAAATACATTTGTCCTTGAATCTTAAATTGGAGTTGTTCGATCAGACATTATATAATTTCATGACTTCATAAGCCAACCACATGTAGCAACTTAACTCCAAAGTTTGTTTGCTGCTGTTGGAAGTCAATTAAATATCCATGGCAGCGAGTCAAGACCTCAAACAGCCTCCATGAGACAGCACATGGGAACAAAAAGTGGTTGTGACTAACGCAAACCACTTGAAAACCATGGACATATTTTCTTCCAAGCCAAAACCAACTGGTATTCATGTTACTATAGTACTGACGTTCCTCAACAGGTACTCACATGTTTTATAATAATTAACAATCCATTCATAATACTGCCTAATCTCTGAGATTGTCCAGAAGACTAACAGAGGATTTAGAAATAAATGAACCATTTCATTATTCAAAACTCAAAACAGTGGGTAGTATAACTGCATTAACAGTATTTGTATGTATAACAGAAGTATGGGGGGAAAATGCATGTGAATTCATTTTTGTCAAATTTCAAACTTTTTAAAACTCGGAAGTGATAAAGGGATTACTCTTTTTTAATACAGATTCGCTCCTGTTGTGTCAATCAAGTCTTTAAAATACATTTTTTAATGTTATAAATTTCCTTAAGCCATCTTTAAATTGCTCGTTTGTCCAGTGTAATTCAATCTAAAGTGATATAAAACAAAGACAATAAGCACATCCTCACATTGAGGAAGCTGGAACAAGTGAAAAGGTACCAAGAGTCATGACAGGTCAGTTACTAGTGCAGCTGTAGCTCCATAGTTTGTTTCTTTGGCTGTGGAGTTGTTAAAAGATAAGAATTCATTTTAAAATTCAATTCCCTGAGTTCAGCGCATCTTAATCATCAATCACCAGCTTTTCATCTGAGCATAAAAAACAGACTTAAGAGAATATAATGTCATAGAACACAACGTTGGTCATGTAATCTCAGTGTGATCTGCTATTTGCAGTGCTAAAACCCCTTAGCACTGTGCTGCACACGTTGTAGAGGCAAGAGAAACCTGAGCACCGGATCCTCGTGACCAGCAGAAGGTGTCACAGAAAGTGTTACATAAAGTGTCACCAAGTGCACCAGGAAGCTTCCTACAGAGCCATGCTTTCTCCATGCATTACACACTCGCAGCTGCTATAATGTCCAGCTTGACAAGTCATTTAATTCAGTAGTTGATTTCTTTTTTTCTTTTTTTTTTAAACAGGGGAGAAAGTCTGATAAGAGAAAAATAACAGGTTTTTGAATGCAACAATGAAGTTACTGATAGCAGACTTTTTTTGCCAATACCTACAATCTTCATGTGATCATTTTTTTGTACATTCATTTTTTCCCCCTCTAGCATGTCATCTTAGTAACAGTAGATATATGTATGACGCAGCATTTTGAATATAATGAGACTTATTCTTCTCTTAAATAATTTTTACTTACCAAATATCTCCTATCTATTTAAAATGTTGTGCTTCTACCACTTGGGAAAATCTTAATTATAATTTTACTTTTTTACAATACAATAAAACATTTAAAGCGAGCGTGAGTGCTAAAAAAACCCAAAAAAAAACGCATATTACGGGTCTAAAGACTTAAAGCAGCTGTGGTGAGGTGGGATAATAAGTTGACATCTGGGTTTGCCTTGCAAACAATGCAAGTCGAATGATGGTGTTATTTGTTTAAAAAAATACCCTCTGGATATTGACGACAGTGTCCCACTTTGCTGACAACAGCCCATAAACAGCTAAACGACGAGTCAAAACGGACATTTTCTTCCAAGGTGCAGGGTCTGGTTTAGTCGGCACACACACGTAAACACACCCGAGCTCATACCTATCGTTGACAGGCTTTGACCCTCGTAATCTGCTAGGCCGGAAAGCCTGGTAGAAAGCAGTGGACGGGTTCCTGCATTTTAATGGGGGAGGAAACAGAGACAGGAGAAACATGAGTAAAGGAAGGGAAACATGTACGCTGGGAGAGAGAGACATGAGAGAGACGACATGGGGGAGAGTGACATGCTGTGAGAGGGAAAGAGAGAGAGAATTTGAATGAGAGTAGAGGAAGATCCTGAACCACACTGAGAGGTCAGAGGAAATGATGATACAATCCAGATTGCCCAGCTCTTTCCAGAAATGACATGATGACGCAAGACCGAGCATCATATAGTCACTCTGACTAGTTGCGTTACTGCCAATCACTTTTCATATCCACCCTGTATCAATTTCTTACATCTCCTTGTTTATGGTCATTTTAAATATCTAATATCTGCTGTAAGTTGTGACAATAACATCTCTCTTCCGTAGTTTAGAGGATTATTTCTGGCAGACTTTTTTGGGTGTGTGTTTGTACTTTTTAATCCTGGGATTTTGTGTGATGTTGTTCGTGTCCAGTCAAAAGTCACCACCAATCTGGATGATCTGGCAGGAAGTTAACTTCGCCATCTCCCGTTATTAATGTTCATAAAAAGTACTAACTTGTGAAACTACTTGGTCAGACTGATTTGCAGAATAGAAAGTGAACTTCAAACAGGGGCGGTTTTCCTGACACAGTGGCTGAGGGTAGATAAAATTACGAGCCACATCAAATATTTATCAGCATTCAGGCAATTGTTAGCACAGGATGTTAATGATTCACCAAGTTCATAAATCTCAGTCCTGGATGTCTGAATTTAAAAACAGGCTAATAAACTTAATTACAAAAATACAGACGGTTTTATTGTGTGAAAAATAATGTTTGTATAAATATTTTGCTGATGACATTTTCTCCTCTTTTAGTTGTTAGGCTGAATGTTAGGGCTACACTTTAGGGGACATTTCAACTTCCTTCAGTAACTGTAATTTGTCTGCCTCTTCAACTACAACAACTTCAAAAAAACAAAAACATTTTTTAAATGTATTTTGTGCACTTTGGGAAGTCTGATCTAAAAAAGCACTATAACCTGTAAATAAACTTTACTTACTTGAATTTGGTGAACAATTTTAATACCTTTAAGTACAATGACTGCACACATTTTTACCATGTATGACCACATGCATTTTGAGGCTATAAAAGATTTTCATTAAACTGCAAAAAGAAAATGTAAAGTAACGTGAAAATGTTTTAAAAAAAATCCATTCCCATGTACTTAAGTGCAATGTAAGAAACGTGATATTTAAAATTAAAACTACTTTCAGGTATGGCCTTAAACAACAAACAGGGTAAAAGGTAGCATATAAAAGTTCACGAATTGTACAAGTGCATGCTCCTGCTACGTTCAAGTTCATGTCAGTTAACTATCTTTCTGCACCCTAAATGTAAAACTTTCTATAGGAGGCTAGTCCTACAATAAGAGCAGGGGTGGTCGGCAAAATCGTGAAGTTGACAGTTTCACTATATACGAGACCCTGGAGGACTGAAAAACAAATGCGGGCGGGAGAAAGGAATCCATTTATAAAACTAGAAAAGTGGGGTTAACCATCCACTACTGTATTGGTGACTGTCAACAGTGATTTATGGCCAAGTTTCCAAATCTGAGCCAATGACAGATTTATCTCTGCCACACCCCACAAACAGCAGCACAGGACCTTCGAGTTTCCTCATGCACTGGTGAGGTATTTAGACACTGCAAGTTTAAAGAGCTCACAAACAACATACTTCAGAGAGCTGAGCTCAGAGCTGCTGTGTTCAACTAGCCAAAATACCTGGTTTAATTGGGACGGGGGAGAATTTTTGTGTGCATGACGAGTTCATCAGGCAGAGAGGAGATATCTGAAGAAGAAAAAAAAATAGGGAGGTTGTGGGGAGTCACATCACTTGAATCAACTCAAGCAAACTCACCCTCTGCAGCAGGAATTGTAGAATTGGAGAAGAGAAGTGAGTTTTTTAGTGCACAGTAGTATACAGTACACACACTGTAAAGGCTACTTTAAAAAGGCCCACCAAACCTGTTTAGTTGGCCTCTCTATATAATAGCATGTGTATTGTGCACAAAAAAGTGAGCAGATGGGTGACAATCATTTAGAATATACAAAATTAGGGTTATTTGCACCATGTGTTCAGGTGTAGATATATCAGTCATACACCAAGTCCATTTTTCAAAGTTTTATCTAATCATAGCTTTCTTTCTTGTGGGCCGAAGCAAGCTGAAAAGAGACAGCTATTCTTTGGTTTGACTAGTCAGTCACAGCATATGGAGCCTATGAGTTAGACATGAGACATCACTTCATTATGAGATATTACAAGAAAAACACCTTGTCTACACTGACAAAACAGCAAAAACAGAATAACAGCATCACAACAGCAGCAGCTACAATCCACCATCGCAGCTTAAATATGTCTGGTGTAGAGTAGGTGAAAAAGTGTGAGAAAAGAGTTTGGCCACACAAATACTGATCTAACCCAAATGAATTCACTAATGGCACATGGAGCCCTCATACGTCATACAGCTGATGAACAATGCAGGCATTATGTCTAATCATAATAGTCAATCGACAGAAAATCAATCAGCAACTGTTTTGATAATTGATAATTGATTTTAGGTTGTGTTTTTAACCAAAAATGCCAGACTTTCGCTCGTTCGGGCTCTTCAAATGTGAGCATTTGATGCTTTTCTTTGTCATATATGATAGTAAACCAAATATCTTCGGGTTTTTAGACAAAGATATTACCAACAAAATAATTTGCACATTAATCACAAATTAAAATAATCATTAGTGGCAGCCTTAATAAAACATAAATCAGATGCTTGATTACAATCATACAAGTCTTCTCTACACAGCGCAGCTGATGTTTAAGCATGTTGCAACCTTAACAAATTTGGCCTAGTTGAGCTGTTTGAACTAGCATTGTTGCTGGAAGAAAACATTAAAGCAACAAAAGATTAAAGTAGCTCCTTAGTGTGTGAAAGGGCAAAGACAATATGTTGTTAGTTAGGTATGCAACTTCATCAAAATAGCGTCGTAAAAGGTAACCTATAGCTGCAAGTGATATACACCAGAAAATGTGATGTGAACTCACGTACAACCCCTCAGGCTTCATTTAGGAGACACTTATCTTGAAATTGGAGTGATGTGCACATGACAGCACTTGACCTTAAGGCGAGTTTCTGTGGATCATAGTTAGAATTTAGAAAACGTGCCTCCAACTCAGGCCACTGCTACGACTGTTCACATGTCAAGTTTGCAAAAGTTCAGGAGGCATATTTGACTGAAACATCAGTTTAAATGAAAAATGATTATCTTTAGTATTACATTACGTTTTAAAACTGCGACTAAGTTTATCATCTTATGACTGAGAATCTGTTTAAATCAATAAATACAGTATTAAGATCATTACAATATTACAATGTGTCCAGGATTTACTTAACTTTGTGTACCTTTATGGAGTGTTTTGTTTTTTTATTTTATTTTAAATACATTCTGGACAGACGTCTTCGCACTCAAAGACAGTTCCCACAGCAGCACAAAGACGTGAGAATGAGTAGGGAAGGTGTTTGTTTATGACACCATGTGTTACGGTACATGACAAACTGAGTAACCACCCCATAAAGAGATGTCAAAAAATGGGTCTCACGTTTAGGCGAGTAGCCTGAAGCTACACCATACTGTTAGATCTGAGAGACCTTGTCCTGCTCTCATGATGTGTGCTTGACAAGAGATTTAGCAGCCAGAGCTTCTGTCAATAGAGAAACTGCGTTAGTGTCACAAGACTTTATTGTACACAAAAGAGCCTGTCAACTCAAACATGCCGAACTATTTGCAGCATTATCCAAGGTTTAAAATATTGCATAATTTGATTAGCAATGACAATGTTTTCAGAACATAAAATGGTCATTCAAAAACGATGTATTACATGGGATATAACTACAATGACATACTCATAATAGTTTGATGAGGTTCCAACTCCCAGCTGTGGAACAGGAACTTATAAAAACAAATATGCCCATAAAAATCCCTACGCTATTAACAATCATGGCACAACATGTACAAAATAAAGAATAGAGTCTCAAGTGGGATTTCTTCCTTGTAAAACCCATCTTTAAGCTGCCTCAGAAAAGGCTGCTGCATGTGCCTGAATGAACACATGATCCCTCAGGTCGCTTGAGGGGAAACTGCTGCTTTTAATGTAAGCCACAAAAATTAAATTTTCCACCCTGTAGCATGACTTACAAACAAGGGGTCCCATAGAGACCTATGGAGTCAAAGACCAAAACACGTTGCAAACACTGGATTTTGAACTGCAGGTTGTTTTCCGTCCTTTCTTTGATGTTGCTCAATGCACACGGAGTTGAGCAGACTTAATCCCTTCACATGTGACTAGACATATTCATCTTCATGTCGTGCATACAAAAGTCTTCCCCTGTTCATGTCACACAAGTCAAATTTGCAGAGTTTTCTTGGCTGAAGCCCTGATACAGGGGAGGCTGAATAAACTGGACAGAGAGATGAGATGTGACCCAGCAGTTGGAGGAGTTCTTCTCATAACGCAGTGATTAGGAGATGCCGTGGGAGAGAGGAAGAGGCTCAAACGCAAACAGGGACGTGACCCTCTGCATGGGGCCAAGCCTGCAGTCATACTCGAGTCAGGCAAAGTCCCAGCTGTGCAGCTAACCACCACTGACAACACAACCCAGCCCACTCTCCTATGGGAGGCTGCAGCACGTAGGCCAGAGAGTAGGAGTTTGTTGGGGTGTTTATGACTCAACTTCAAAAACCTCAGTAAGTAAGCACACAGCTCAAGCTTTAGCTATGTTAAAGGCAGGCTTGAACATCTCAAAAAAGACTAGCAAATATGTAAAGTCAGTGAAAGATGAGTGAAAATATGTCACACTGATATGAGCATTTCTTGTAAGCAGAGGGTGTTAATTTCTGCTTGAGTTACACATAATTGTTACCATGAGTACTGATGAGTCAGTATAATTCAGGATCTGAGGTGGCTCGTTCAGCTGGGTGGCAGCTGATAGCATCGGCCTAGAGCTACAAAGCCACCCTATCTGCTCAATTTCACTTAACAGGGCTCAAGTTCATTGACTCATTCGGTTAAATAAAGTGTAGAATTGGTTCCTGAAGCGTGACGTTGGCCAAGTGAACTCTGCCACACCACTCCTCAGGTCCGTTTCGGTCTCTGCTCGTCAGCTGCTGTGTAACAACACTGGCCTGTGACTCTCCATAGACTTTGCCTTGGGTTGAGCGGGCAGGCCAGGCAACTGAGGAGCGCAGATCTGACAAGAAGTACAAGGGCCGCGTAGAGCTGGACACCAAGCTCAACAAACTGAAATGATTTGACATACTGCTGATTCCCAGGAAAGCAAAAGACCTGTCACTGTAATTTGCATTTTAAACTATTAACAATAATGTTAATGAGCTCAAATAGGGATTTTCAGTTATTTTCTTTACTAATTCAAGTCAAAGCCAATGAAAAACCTATAGAATCTTGTTTTTTTAAATATACTCAAGTTGAAAGATATGCTACCTGTTTTCACGATAATGACAAGATTATAACTGAAAAAGCCTGCACATACAAGAGTTATTATGCCATTTAGTATACACTCCTTCTGCTTATCATATATGGTCCCAGGAGGAGCCACAGCTGCAAAAATGTGTTGTTATTGCAACTGTTCAATACCATTCGCATGTCTGTTGTACTGCTGGTTGCCTGGGCATTCGTATATCAGTTCAGAAAATAAACTAACAGATTCCTGTGACAAATCACAACCAACTCTTTTTACATACCGTACACTGGGTGTGTCTTCTAGGCATTACAGTGACTAACCTATAGTAAACTTTTCTTGATCTAAACTGTTCTCTATTACAGGAAGCGTACAGTGCCAAGGTTTTCTGCTTTCTCTGTATAAGTAGTGTTTTTTATGTTGTAAGCGGTGCAAAGTCTCACTACAATTGGGTAACCGGAACTGTATCAACACATTATGGTTTATTTATTAGTTTATATATGCTTTGTGTGTGGGTTATGAAAAATAACTTTACTTGTTACTATTCTTTCTCATAAAATGGAAAGTTAAGTTTTAGGCCACTGGTGGCGCTGCAGAGCAACGTGTTTATGAGCAGGTCTCCCATATTGGTTGTATGTGTTCCATCAGCACACACACAGTAGAGGGCTATCCTATCAAATATCACTTTTTCCATGAGACTTACGTTTTATTGCCTTTGGTGTCCTCTCACACCCATAGCAAGTTTATTTATATAGTACTTTTTCATACACAGGGTGCTTTACATAGATAAAAGCATATATAAACCATAACTAAAAACAAGTACAAAGTACATAAAATAGCAAGTAAAAGGGTAATTAAAAGAGAGAAAATTATAATTAAAAAGATAAGCAATATGCAATATAATATATATATATATATATATATATATGTTGAGAGTGCCTAGAGGTCTACTTCCAGAATTAAAGAGCTGTAGGAATAGAGTGCAAGTTTTAGAGCTCAATCATAGGCACATGAAAAGAGAAATAAAATAAATAAATAAAATGCCAATGCAGGGACTGTCCTTTCTGGTTTCAGCTGCAGGTGCAATCATTGACAGCACAGGAAGTGGTAGCAGAATATTTTCCATTGTTTGGTATGGCGCTTTTTGGCTGACCTCATTCTGAGCAAGAGCCGAGGGTGGCAAAAGGGGCAAAGCGCCAGAGGAGCGCAGAGAGGTGCCTGAGAAAAAAGTTAGAGTACTAAACCTAGAATTCAAAAAGATGGTTAATAGATCTTAAGGACATATGCAAGGTAATAAAAATGTATTTTTTAAGCGCAGTACTTCAATAACCATGTTACTTTTCACCTGTGACACCGTTTCACAGTCGTAAAATAGATAAGAATGTGGATGAAATGTTTTAACATGTTTAACTTAGAGGCTGACTCAGCTGAAGAGGCATGACAGTGTGAAAGTTCAGAATGAACCAGTAATCACACCTCACCATAGTGCTAACCAGGAGGTCAACGTGGCCGATGATGGTAAGCTGCTTCTTATAAACAAAAAAAAGCTTCTGATTATAACAATGACAACATATGTTTTTATAGATTTCAGCATTTTTACTGAAGAAATCAAGTGAATATCTGAATCACAACAGCATGAAGCAATCTCCTCAACAAAGAGTTATGAAAAGAATGATCATCCTGTAAGTGGTAGTAGATACACACACACAGTCTTACACAATCAAACAATTACAGGGAGTTATTAGTTTGAAGCAAGGAGATAAATGATATCATCTAGATGGCCTCACTGCATGAAAAAGAGGATGAGTTCAGGCACTTATGACATATTCAACCTGATTTAGTGATAAAGCGAGGTACCATCTGTTCGACACCTCTGTTTCAAATGAGTGAATAAACCGTTATCAGTCTGCTCAGCCACAATGACTCACGTCCGTTTCCTTGCAAGAGACTGCTCATTGTAAGACACTGGAGGAGGTGGGGGGCAGAGAGTGGTTCGCTGGTGACAAGAGGAGACACTCGAGACGAAGTTGACGAGGAAGAAGAGGAAGAAGACAACTGAGGAAGCGTTTGACTGAATATGAAAGCGGACATCAAAGCAAAGCAGGAAACTTCGGTTCTTACGAAAAGACAGAAGAGAGAAAAAAAAAAAGCACGCTGAAGAATTTGCATTGTCTGCATGGATGTTAAACTCAACTTGCAGAGCAGATGTGACCTTAGAGCAGGTCATGCTCGCGTTCACTTACTAAGACTGAATCCACTGCTGAACCTACACAAGAGTGATTAAGTAGGAATAGAAATCTATGAGAACATAGATACTGATACCAAATGTATTATCAAGTCATTGTTTAAGTCACAATCACTAGTTCCAGCTTCTCTGTTGTGGAGACTTGCTGCATTTCTAACACTGATATGTTAGTAAGACAAAGACATTAATTTTGGACTTTTGGTAATTTGAAAACGTCACTTCGGGCTTTAGGAAACTGCGATGGAAATTGTTTTGACATTTAGACACAAATAATCAATCAAAAAAAAAGATTACTGCAAGATTAATCAACAATGACAATTATTGTTGATTGTATCCCTTATTACAAGTCACGACATGCTTGAATATTTTGCCATGATGCCAGTATACTACAACTATTCTTATTTATAAGCAAAACTTTTATTTTAAAACTTGCGTTATCAGGGCGATGACCTGGTGCCTCAGTGGTCATTGTAAACACAACATCTGTATACTTTCAAATGAATTTGTCCTATGCTGTAACTTCTTAAAAGATACACATCAACTGGGCCGTTACACATCGTACTGGCAGTATGTCAACCAATAAATAAAAATGAATATCAGCACAGAAAGGCCAACGATATGTTTGAGGTCATTTATAAACCATGTTTCCAATGCATACATGTACACAGAGAGCAATGAAGTTTATTTTTTAACAGTAAATTGTCAGTATATATATATCTTGGTCACAATTCCTTAATAATCTGATTTAAGGGATCGTCATATTGTTTATGCTGTGTGTTTATGTTAAAAATTGGCCAATATTTCACTACATCTGGCTTCACTATCACTATCTACTAGACGTTTCCTTCTCAGAAGGGAGAGATGTTCATTGGATTAATGTGGCATGCATAAGTTCAAAAATTTAATTCAAGGATAACTGAGGAATCTAAAACCTTTATATTCTCTATGTCAAAACAGGCCAAGCCAAATATGTTCCAGATATGCACTTCAGCCTAGAAGTGATCCGTCTCATTGTGTTAGGACTCACCCACAGACAACCCCTCAGGAAGAAGTTTGGGACGGATTAGAAAAAACAACAGTGCAGGCAGTGATTGGTAAATGAAAAAGACACTGAAAAAAAACCCTCCCTGACCCTGGAGAGGCCAAGACAAAGCCAAACATGAGCAGCCCCTAAAATCTCTAATTCACTCTTTCTTCCACTTGGAGCCTCTCTTAAATTCTCTCAGCCAATCCCTCACTGCCATACCAAGATACACACACCCACAGACACACGGATAGCGAACAGATGAACAGTCACAGGCACCAATGAGCCAGATCAGTCGACGACACCCATTGAAAGCAAGCAAGAGTTTAGAGAGAGGATGGATGACTCAGATGCAGCTGCCTGCCATGCTTTCCACACATCCTCATTACTCACTATTCAGTCATCTCGGCCTCCGGGTGGCCCTAGGCACTGAAACACTGTTGTTCAGCCCTGGCGTGCCACTCTGGGAGACTGAACGGCTGCAACACACAGCTCCACATTTTCTACGGCAACTGGTTGGCTTATTTAGAGATGAACACATTTATATCCCACATACCTCCAGTCAAATCTTCTCTCCTTCGCCCAAACACTAAGTTCTGATCTGTGGTCAGCTTTATTGATTGATTTACTATTGCTTATCATTAGCAATATTGTCACAAAAAGTTAGAGACAACAAGATAAAGAAACTCTAAGTGATGGCCAGTTCTGCCCAGTGGTTGCCCAAAAATTGTAACTGAGCTTGTAAAGGAAGAAACATAAATAGACTTTGAACTTTTGTCTCTTTCACTTCCTCAATTTTGTATCAGAATAATCAGCTTTACTGTAAACCAACAGGGTAAGAGACAACTAAATCAGAAATACGCAAGATGAAACTCTGAAGCACAACAGTTGTCAAAAAGGGTACGGTTTAAAACACACTTAAATATCTTAGTGCAAGAAAGTTAAAACAGTTCCTTTAACAACAGCAGCAGCAGCAGCAGCAGCAGCAGCAGCAGCAGCCATATGTGATTATCACATGAGAGGAAGAGCTATATGTTACAGGTGTTAACTTTGCTAGTTAACACCTTTTTAACATGCTGTAGTATGAAAACAGCTTGCATCACTGTTTTTCATGGCTGCAACTAACAATTATTTTTATTATTGAGTCATCTGCCCATTATTTTCTTCATTATCAATGGTCAGTGATGTCTTCAGATTGCTTTTCCCCGTTCTTATTACGGTGTTATTACTACATCTTTGTTATCAAACCACAAATTTGCTCTTCTTTTCTTTTTCCAGTGCTTCTGGTCAGCAGGTGTGCTGATTGTTACCATGGAAACGTGGCTCTTAGTTGTGGGGTTAGCCTGGCTAACGTTTTAGACTTAAAATAAGGTGCTCTTTATTTTTGTGAAACTTTCCATCTTGCATTAGACTAATAAGCACTGGCTCACCACACTACAGACCAGTCTAAAATTGTTCATCTTTGTGAAACCGGCCCCTGGTCAGTTATCCTTAGTATGAAAATTCAGCCTTCGTTGAGCTTCTGAAAACCAAATAGGAACCCATGTTTAAAATAAAAACCTGCTAACTTTGCGTATTTTTGATTGATTCAATTCTCAAATTGTTAACATCCCTTGCCAAAGTGACAACACATACACTACAACATTACACAATCCCTCAGCTCAACGTAGCCCCCTTTCTCCTTGTGGGGGGGTGATGTAAGTACCGACTGGTAACAAGGACCTGTCAACAGGTTTACTCTATGGTCAGAGCACTTCCTTTGATATCAGTCGATGCATACTTAACATGCTGTAACCTGTCTAAAGAGGGGGTCTAACCTGTTCTGTACTGAGACCACTTTGGAAAAGACAATAAACACCAACAGTTTGCACACACTGTCCTCATTCCTGGAACAGCCTGCAACATACATGCTTCCAGCACAAACTGAGTTAGTTATGGTAGGCCGCCAGGAGCGTGGTTGTTTACTTGCTTTGGCAGGTCCACTCTAATTGGAAGTGATCCCCTGACCACATCTTGCTGAGATAACAGGGTGGGTCCTGCAATGCTAACTCATTCAACCACTTTGCCTCACGCCGCTGGCCTCTTTAGAAAATTTATAAAAACGGAAAAATATAACAAACTTGACATGTTTCAAAATCAAACAAAATTCACTTGTACCATTGCAAAACAAGGACGTTATTGTTGCTCAGTCTCTGTGCAGGAGAGGAGCGTTGTATTTGGGAACAGCACCAAATGAGTTGAAAACCATTAATGAGCACTATGAGGGTTGTTCCAGGAGACATCAATAAAGCCAACTCGGGTCAGTTATTATGCTTGTAAAAAAAATGCTGCTGATTGCTCAACACCAACACTTTCACCCCAATTTAAAAGCAAAGAGAAGAGAGGTTTGTGTATGAACTAAAGCTTCTCTCTTGATTAATTAAACGAGAGAAGACAATTTTGTGTAACAAAAAATTGCATCAGCAGTTTAGAAGCAAAGAGGGAGAGTGGGTTAACAGGTCAGTTAGGGATAGACAAAAACAAGAGCCGGAGAGACAGAACAGCCACATTAGAGGGAGACAGACAGGAGGCAGGGCCAGTGGTCCAGCCCAAAAACAGAGCTGGTGCAGACCCGTCTGCTCAGTCCGCAGCCCGGGGCGTGCCACAATCACAGCCATTCAGGGCTCCTGGAATGTGTCCCCTGGAAGTTCAGGCAGGTCAGCTATCTGTGGAAAATAAGCTGCTCCCTTGTTTCCAGGCACGGCTGCAAGCTAACTACAATCCCACACACACACACACACACACACACACACACACACACACACACACACACACACACACACACACACACACGACCCATCCCAAACCTGACTCTCCATACCACCATGTCCTCACTTCCTCCCCCTTTGTGTTAACCTGTTAAACTGCTAAGAGGTCAAATGAAGGGAGGCGTTACAGGTGCTGAACATGCGCACATTCAGACGGACAATCAAGGCTTGGGCGTATTTTTTTTTTTCCTATGTTCACCTTAAAACTTAATATATTTCTGTCCAAAAAATGACATTCTTAAAATAAAATATCTGTCAATAACAACACAGACTTGACAATTTACTGTCACTCTAGGCATGTAAAACACATGCCTAGATCTTAAGAAGAAATTAGAAATTAAGATGACATGGAAAAGTATAGAAAAATTCATCTTTAAAAAGGGATTCAGCAAAATACTCTTAAATACTATCAATCTACTGTATATCTGCCTCAGATTTGGGGCTGGACATTGACATTCTCACATTTATCAATTAAGTATCAGATCACACGGTCAACGTATGTCAGAATACACATATATGTTGAAGAAAGAAAAAGATAATTTGGAGCAAAATACATAGAAAGATTCTTCTTTATACCATTGAGCCATTCCCTACTGCTTGGCTGACAAGTAAAACAATATTGTTCTGTCACGAAACAGTCAGCTGAGAGCCATTAAGAGCTAACCATCTAGATACCTGCTAAGCTCCTCCTAAGCTTCAAGTTAATCCAGTGTTAACATATATTAGCAGGCAGCTGCTTTAAAGATTGCCGGCAGCGGCAAACATTGCAATTTTTTCCTATTAACAACAACAACAACAACATAGATAGTCCCCACCAGTGGTACCAATGGTTTCCCTACTGTAAAAGCGATTGCGATGACCCCAGTTGGAGGTGGACTCCTCACAATTTCCACAAAGTTGAACTCACACACTTTGCAGCTGACCTTTCATAAACCTTCCAATCAGATTACAACTTTATGTGACATTCAATGTGTGTGAGGAGAAATTAATCTTGTGTGTATTTGAGTTTCCACAATTGCATGGTGACATCATACACCAGCTATCAGACAAGTTGAGGAGGTTTGTAAATTTGGCTGCCAGTTTACTTTCCTTTTGTTGGCCCAAGTTCATCGGCTTGTTTGCTGAAACAAGCGGAGTCTTTAATCTGGCGGAAACAAACTTTAGTTTACAAAACCATGCTTGTGACTACCATGGTGGTAGTTTTAAAATCTCCATACTGACTGGGAACAATAACTGCCACCCAGGCTCTTGTATTTCACACTCTTCAGTAGCCAAGAGCAGACTATAGGCAAACTGGGTCGCTCTCAGTGTGAATGTGTTTACATGCACAATGGTGAGGCAGGGTGATTTTGAAACAGCCTGTAGGTGCAGACCTACTTATAATCATTCAAACTACCTTCTCATCCCCCACACAAGATATTTACTTGCTACGAAATTACTGAGGGTCAAAAGTCACAAAAAACTGTAATCCTTCAGAGGTAACTACCATTTTTAGCCCTGGAAAAAAGTCAAACAGTTTTTCAGTAAGCCTGGAAGACTGAAACTGCCCCACAGCACTTTTACTTCGAAAGTGCCTCCTTGCCAGAGCTCACGATTGAACTTCAAAATGTCGATGGTGCTCGGTGTGGATTGCACTGATATCAAGAGAGCAACATGACTCAACATATAAAGACGGATAAATTACATGTCTCCCCCAGTGACTCATAATATATCATTAAAACTTTCAAAAGAACAACACATTTCTCTCCACTGTACAATCAAGCTACCACTGTTCTTCTGCTTGAGAAATCAATTATGGATTAACAATTAACATTCCTAATTGAGACAGTGTGTGTGGGGGGGGGGTGTCTGGCCTGGAAGAAGTAATTGAGTTAAAGTCCCAGTGATCCTATTGAAGGAAACTGATTTGTCCCAGGGGCAGCTTCTACACTTTATTTGGCAGAGAAGCAGCATGCTGAGCAGAGATGCTAACCATTACAAGCTGAGGGGAAATCATTTTAATCTCATGACTCCACCCCACAATGCTTTGTTCCACTTTTTGCGATGCACTCTAATTCAAAACAGAACCAAACAATGAAACTTGGAGCAGATTCCTCGACAGGGCTGAGCTCGTGCACAGAACAATGCACCGCTGACAAGACTAGAAAGTTTGAAAATATGGGTCCTGTAATACTGGGGTGTGTACTTTGAAATATGTTTTTTTGGTCCTCCCCTAGATTTACAAGAACCTTATGACTTAACAAGGCATCTTAATTACAACTGATGATAGTTAAAATGATGCCTATGAATGCCAACTTGCAGTTGGGCCCCACAACCTCACTCAAAACTGCTAAAGTTTTGAGGCTAACCAAAATTCAACATATGTGTGTATACATGTGCATGTGTGCAGCATACAGAATCCATATAGAACCATTTGTGAAAAGAAAACACAACTGCTATTCTCATTATTTAGGCAAAGAGTACAGGAGATATGGGCATATCCAACCTAGTTCACGGTCCACAATGTTATTGTCCAATATCGTTGGTTAATAGTTACCAAGCCTGCTGATGCTTTGTACAAAAAAAAAAAACATTTTTTGCAATATTAATAAACAGCAAAAGCTCTTTTTACATGGAACATTTTTAAAGCTTGGACAGCTGAATCAGTCAAACAAGTTTGGTGTCGACTCAACATGCACTGTGTCAGATCAGGCCTTTCAAATGTTTGAAATGCCAAATTGAAATTCCATGCAATTTGGCACACATGACATGCTTGAGAAGAAACCGCACCAATCCACATCTGCAGTGTTGGAAAAGACAGTTTTTGACCTCTGTCTGTTTTTGGGCTGGACCACTGTTTTTGACCTCTTGGTGTTCCCTATTAGCTGTGTTAAGCAAGATGCAGCAATTTAGTAATCTGTCCTAAGCAACCAAATGTGTTGTGGTTCGCTGGTCAGTTTTGTGTTACACCAGGCAGGTTTATTCCCTGATGGAGGTATTTTGCGGGAAAATGGTTACAGAGAGCAATTAAAGCATCACTGGCTATGTAGCAACAACAAAAAATTGTTTTAAATTATTAAAATTTGTTCCAAAACATTTATGCCGACTAACCAATTGGATTACAGGATGTGGAATCCTCTAATCCGATGTCTGAATTTTATTTAAAAAGGCATAGCATTCTACATTGTAATTACAGCAGCCCTATGTGGCAAAGAGACCCTATTTCACAAAGCTGTATTTACATTTTTACTGATGACTAGTGCACATTTTATGCATGTTATGAGGGAGTGTGCAGAGAACAAGGAGAAGGAGCTTAAATCATTAGTCTGGGAGCCAGATCAGAAGGCAGACACTGTAGTGCTGATTCAGTCTGGCCATGTCATCGCTGCCACAGACACAGTGGCTTACGTGCCCGCTATCTTTGCCACAGGTGTGTGTGATGTAGGTGTGTGTCTGTGTGACCGTCTGTCTGTCCTCTCCACTTCCCTGACACGTCTTGTCCTGCTGCCAGCATCACCATAGCTACACAGACAGCCACTGATGTCACTCCTCTTACACACACACACACACACACACACACACACACACACACACACACACACACACACAAAACGGGCAAAGGCTGTTCCTCTGATTTAATCAGGGACAACACAAAAATGTTTCCTCCGCACATAATCAACCTGTACGTGATGCTGCTGAAATAAATTTGATTAGCTTCCAGAATATTTGAATATCTGGACTATGAGCGATCAGGCCTTGACCTCCTAAAGCATGCAAACACACACACACACACACCCTCCTCCTCTGGCTGTGCCATTCATAATAAGCACTCAAGAACAGAACAGAGCACACTGATAAACACTGAGGCCTACATAAATACAGGACAGACTGTGCACGTGTGTGTGTGTGTGTGTGTGTGTGTGTGTGTGTGTGTGTGTGTGTATATGTGTATAGACTCCAGCTCATCTGTGTCATTTTTGGCTCAAACATCACCCCTCCGACTCTCCTCAGTCCTCCTTGGACTAGCAAAGAGTGGCAACACTTCAGCTCAAGCTATCCAAAAACCCTTAAAATAGCTACAGTGTGTACAACAGAAGAGTACTGTAGGCAAGTGAAGAGTTGGTATTTACAACGTTTAAAGTTGGCTGGTTGGGATCACTGTGCAGGGCAAGTATGCTAAATGTCTCTCCCAGAAAGACAGGACAATAAAAAACAACTGCCTACATTTGGGGGGGGCTTTCCCTTCTCAGCTATAAAACACAGCTACTGCGTGTGTTGTAACTTATCCAAGTGCTTCTTAACGCCCCCTAAACCCAAACAGCCTGTATGGTTGAATGGAGGCTTGAGTTACTAGCCAGTACTTTGTGGGTTGCCTTGTTCCTGTCTCTGCCAGTTTTCATTTGCTCACTATCCCCCCTTCTTCCCGACCTACAACTTTACACTTACAAACAAAACTGAGAAAAATGCGTGTTGTGTGATATTGTTCTTTAAGTACAACCAAACACTTGTAGTTATAGCGTTCCTAATTTTGGCACTGGTGAAGGGAGAGGCGTTCTCCACATGACCACCCTGCTGTAGAATGCAACAAGAATGTTTAATATGAGGGTAAACTTCCAGATACACACTACTACCTCCAACAATCTAATGTAAGTGCTTCTTCAAGTAAAGGCTTTAGCTTTTCTTCCACAGAAACTCAGTTAATCAATATCCATACTATAATACTGTACTACTGACTGCCCACAGCTGAAGGAAAAAAAAAGTAATAAACAATATGTATGGAAGTGGACTCATTTCATACTTTTTATATTATACCCTCTTACCTGTCATCATCCACATCCATGGTAATATGGATGCCAAACAGGCTGTTGACAGCAGGAGTGGGCAGGTTGAAGCCCTGGCCAATGAAAGGCATTACACCATCTTTCCCTGGCACCACAGTGGCACTGGGCTGAGGTAGGGCATCAGACTTCTGCCTATCTTCTGACTGGTTACTGAAGCCAGAGAAAAGGCCTGTTGTGGCTCCTCCGTGGGCTCCCTGGGGCTGGACAAGTCCTCCCGTGCCAAGCGCCTGACTTGGCACACCGGGAGGGGTGTTGGTGGTACTGGGCACTGTGGTAGGCGCATTCGGGACACCGCTGTGGGAGGTGGTGGTGGTGACGGAAGGGGCGATGCCTATTCCTCCTGAAGGCTGAGTCTGGCTGACATGCTGCTGCTGGCCACTTCCTGGAAGGATGGAGGCCATGGCTGGTGCATTTCCGGCTTGTAGCAGGAGACTCTGGGCTGAGGCTGCCTCTCCACCCAGCCCGTGGGCTCCTGGACCAGCAGTGGCGATTAGAGGCGAGGGTACCTGGCTGGTTGGAGGCCCCACAGGCAGGGCCGACATGGGAAGGTTCTGAGTGCTTGAGCCAAAGTGCTGCTGACGATAGTCGGGCTGGCCAGCTGAGAGGCCAGCGGGATGAACAGAATAAGCGAACTGCTGAGCCTGCGTGGCAGGAGGCATGATGGGAGAATTCTGCTGCATGGCACCATGGTGCACACCATTGAGGCTATTAGAGAGGAAGGTTTGGGGAGCAACGGGCTGCATGTTGACCTGAGCCTGGTGTGGTTGCTGTGATGCTGTAGTTGTATAACCTGTGGGCTGAAAGGCACTTACTCCGCTCCCTATCTGAGGAGCCAAGCTGTAGCCTTGCTGGAGAGGCTCTGAAGGGTGAGGGTGGGCGGGGTGCCCGGCGGAGCAGCCACTGTCCACGGCGTTCTCCAAAGCCTGTGCAGAAAAAGCACTGCTAGTGACCACAGAGTTACTGGTGGCCCCTAGCCCACTGTCCCTGTCTATACTTTGATCAAAGGTTACAGTTGGCTTTATGTTGTCCACAGTCCGATTTAGATTTGAGTCTGAATCTCTCTCATAGAATTCAGTGCATGTCCACCTGCCCCGTCTGAAGGGCTCTCCGGTACCATGGTCAAGTTTGATGACCCTGAAACGGGAACTACAGCTGGTGCTCACAGGAGCTGCGTGAGCCACACTGGTGGAGACAGTTGCAGCCGTATTGACGGTCAACTGATGGGTAGCTGAGCCTGGAACAAAGGGCTGAGCTGCAGCTGGCACAGGCACACTTCCTAAATTATGTGGGGTGACACGTCCGGTGCCTACACTTTTATAAGGGAGTCCTCCGTTGACAGGACCTGTGGTGGGCGGCTGACCCTCCTGAGGCTCCCCGACGTTGTTTAAAGTTTCCTCGGATGAACTCCTCTCACAAACACCCTGGTCGGCCCGAGACACGTCAAATATTTCCGACGACACGTCCTCTGTCCGGGACTCGTCCGGATCGTCCAGGCTCTCCGTGTCGTCGGTGATGCTGCTGGCCGCCACCTGAGCCTGCGTTACACTCGTGATCTGGAAGCAACTTTTCTTCTTGGCCGGCATTTTCGACATGTTGACTATCTGCGTCAAGTCCGCCTGCTCCCAGAAACGAAGTGCCGGACTAGTGTCTTGCGAAGTAATTCACAGCTGAGGGATATGACACAGACACGTACCGTCACAGGGCATTTCCATACCGTTCCTCTTCCTCTCTCTCTTCCTCTCTCTCTCTCTCTCTCTCGTCGGAGAAAAGTGTCACAACCGGGGGCCAGACCCTGCGAAACTCCCGAAACACTCAGCGGCGTCCGGTCACCGCACACGGGCGGCTGTTGCTCCCCGACTCCGGCCTCTCTGACACCCGGTCGGCCTTCCTTGTGTCCCGGCAGCGGAGTTGCAAACAGGCCCCTTGTCAAAGTTCTTGTCCAGCAGCTGCCGCCGGTACTCTAGTCTGAGGCGGGCCCGGTCTCTCCTCTCCTCTCCTCGCCGACTAGCCGAGTTAGCTGATGTTAGCTCGCGTTGCCCACCTCGGCGCCAGCATGTGCGGCATCACGATGTAAACAAAAAAAAAACACTCCGCCTTTGGCTTTTCCAGAGAAAAAAAACAAAAAAAAAAACAGAATCCAGAATCCAGCGGTGGGAACGGGGGGTGGGGGGGGGGGAGAAAAAACGCCTCAAAGTCCACGGAGTTTCGCCCCCCTCTTCGCCGTGTGGACGGCTTGACTTTTGGCAGCTAGCTGACAGATGACCACCTCACCGCCGCGGCAGAGCGCTAACAGGCAGCTAACTGCAGCCCGGCCGCCGCTCTTCTACCCGACCGCTCCACAAGATGGCAAGAGCGAAGTGCATCCTGGGTAAGAGAGGTCAAACGGGTTTTTTCTGTTACCTAAAAAATAAAAATAAAAATAAATAAAAATGTTAATTAACTTTTTTAGGAGCTTTTATCCGATGTTTGTTTGTGAGGTTGTTGAGTCTGTCGATAATTTTGAATGAGAAAAATAAATAAATAATGATTTCACCCGGTTAAAAACTATTTAGGTCGCCGTCGTCACTTCCGGTTGACGTCGTACCCCGGTAGAAGCAGTAAAGATTTTTTCCAAACGTCGACAGCGTCTTTACCTTTACACATCTGTGGGCGAGAGATGTTAGTTTTTGGGGTGATGTAGGTTTTATGATTTAGGGATTGCACACCGGATAACCTCACTTACTTACAAATACAGTAATCTCAGTTTCTCATACTACAGCCATGTGATATAATGTTCTTTTAAATCGTCGACAGAAACAACTGTGGTTTTTTTTTAAGCATCATGTTGCAAAACTTCAGTTTCTATTGGGGATTAAAGTCGGAAACATTCAGTCTGTAAAAGCTGCCAGAGATTTAAATCAACTGAGTCACGACAGGAGTTGTTTTTGGATGAATCACTTATCTCCGGGAAATCTTAGAGCCCGTATCCTATTCAGACACAGCAGCTACTTGGCACAATGCAGCATAACGAAGAGGATAGTCAAGCAGACACACCTTTGATTGTGCCATGTAAATTCAATCAGTAATATAACAGCAACGTTGGTTCAGCACAGGAATGTCCAGTATATCATATTAGTATTTGGCTGGTGGCCAGTATCTATATCCAGGAGGCAGGAAATGCCTCATATATGGCCCATGACTATGGTGACCCCTAAGGGTAGGCCTATAGCACAAAACAAAACACGTTCAATCACTATATATGTTTTCGTACTGCATTTCCCTCCAGTTTTAATTTTTATTCTTGTATGAGTTTTGTCATTAGATGCCAATGCATATGATTACATTTTAAATATGTTCCTAAGAAATTGATATGATCTCCAGTTTCCTCTGTGGTACATCTCCAGGGATCAAGTTTGACTTGCTACAAAGACGGAAGCTGAATGATTACCGCACCTTCCTTCAATTGAATTTGTTACCTGACATATGAACTCTAGTCCTGCTTTGGACGGATAAACAAAGATTTATCATCGCCTGCATGGACGTTTGAAATATAAGTTAAGGAGTTGAAACCTGTGACACGCCCCTTATCGGGAGATTGTAATACCGCTCAGGTGACTTCATAATTCACACCTGAACTCCTATAACCATGATGACTCATATGTGACTTCAGCAGCTCTTGTAATATGTCAGGTGTGAATGACCCATAAAGGTTTAAATGATTTGGACTCCCCATCAGTAAAACTGATTAATTAGATTAATTAATTGGATAACAAGAAATGTTTTCAAAAATAAACTGCATTTACCATGGCACTTTTAGACACTAAAAGTAACTTATTTACCTGATTTAATCTATATATTATTAGTAGTATTTGCATCATTAGTATTAATGACTTTATTCCCTGACAGTGACTCATAAGCACTGAACTTATGACTAGAGTTTATTGCATCAATAAAGACCATCAAAGGCTTGTGCTCGACTGCAGGACAGTTTATCACAAGATCAACACATGACACAAAGAAAAGAAATGGGTCATGGTGTTGTGATGTGACGTCAGTTCTGATCATGGTAAAGAATGGATCAGGAGTTTAAAAAAGTGGGACATGCTGGTGGTTTTGGGGTTAAATACCATGTAATCGCAAAGTCCCCGGGTTAAAGTTCAGCTGGGGACCTTTATTGCATAGCCTATCTCTTCCCTCATTTCTTGTCAGCTCTCATCTGTCACTTATAAAGAGATATACCGCCAAAAGAAAAAAAAAATCACTACTTTAATCTGTGGCACTACATGCATATTCATGCAGATCCACATCCATATACAGACACTGGAAGCAGATGTGTTAAAATACTATAAATAATAGAAATAATGGCGAGAAAATTGGTGAGAAAAAATCCAATGTAAAATCCATATTGATATATAATACACAAAGATGGAGTTTTTTGGAAGTTTCTGTTACATTCAAAACCAGTGTTGGACGAAATATTCAGGTTTTTACTTGAGTAAAAGTAGCAAAAGCACAAGGCAAAAAGTACTAGTAAAAGTCCTGCATAAAATCTTATTTCAGCAAAGTCTTCTCCTCCTAAAGTATTATCAGCTATAGTATCAAAAGTAAGTACTCATTATTCACTATGTCAGTGTCATATTATTACATTTCATGTTTAACTATAGAGTATTAATGAGTATTTCCATTTTTGATACATAAACCTCCAACCGGCATTTTAATAATGTAGCTGCTCGAGGCAGAGTTCATTTAAAAAATGTAATATACTGTTAGATTAATCTATAATAATGTATCATAGTTTATAAAATGATCATATGGTATGTGCATTTATTTGACAGCTATAATAGATGTCAAATAAATGTCACTAAAATGTACAATACCTCCCTCTGAAATGTAGTGGAGTAGAAGCAGAAAATTGAAATAGTACATTAGTTGTATTTATGTACAGTAATTGAGAACAGTTACTTTCAAGTCAATTTATTTTCATAGCCCAGGTTTACAATTTGTACAAGATATAACACCCTTGAGGAAAATGTGGTAATATTAGGTTTAGTGTATTGCTCAAGGACACTTTTTGAGGAACCTGTGACCTCTCTGCAGGTCACCTTCCCATTCTTTCTTTTATTTCTTTCAGTTTTATTGCTCTTAAAAACTGCGTAACTGTGTGAGAAAGGGCAAAACAACTAACCAGAGTATTTTCATAAAGTGTATTACATGGTTGATGAACAGTGAGGTTGAAAATAGCTCCTCTGTATTATTCCCCTGACAAGACTGACTAATCATTGAATTACACAGTTACATAATGTCCGGGTGCCGACTCACAAGGTCTGTCTGACAAAAACAATTTTGTGCAGTCCTCAGATAAGACAGAGGAGATGGGAAATAATTTAATACGAATGTGGGTTAATACACAGTACTAAAATACACAAGCAGGTTTTTGTTTCCTGCTGCTTTTCAAAAGGGGTGGAAAGAAGGATGAAATGCCAAAAGATTAGGACTTAATTTACGTAACCATTACACAAGTAGAAGTAAGATTACTTGTGTGGAAAACTACTTCAAAGTAGCTTATTTGAATGCTGTGGCTTCATGATCGAAAGCATTTATTTATCAGTTTGTGCATCTACTCAAAAAAGTAAAATTACTTAATTAATTCTAAATTACTGTCATGAGTTAACATGTAATTTGATTTTAAGTGGTACACAGCTCACACAGCAGTGGCTTTAAATTGTTTCAAGATTAGATATGTTTTGATTAGCATTAACATGACTTTTTACTCCTCAACTCCCTCTAAAAACAATGTTGCGACATCAGCTCCAACAAGCCCTCTATACTTAGACGCCCTCCTTTAGTAGCGGGCTGTGCGTGGGTTTTCCCAGCCCCAGCCAAAGTGTTTGTGTAGCTGGTTGCGTTTATTTACTCTGGTCTGAGGGCGAAGACTACCAGGCTGTGCTGCGGCGCGTCACAGTCCAACATGCTGGGTCCACTTTCAGTGGACCACCGCAGTAACAAGACAGGTGTTGTACCTCTGTATTTTGGGGCCCAGCGGTCACTTTCAGCAGCCCAACCTGGGAGACCTCTGGCCTTTAGCAAAGCACTGTGGGGTCTGAGAGCACACGATCAACAAACAGACTGACCAAACATCAATCCGCACTTGCTAAAAGAAGGACTTCCCCTGAGAAAAGGGTACAAGGGGTTGGTTCAGGGCAACTTGACCAACCTGAAACTGAAATAATGAAATATGCACATGAAGGTTTATTGGGCTCCTTGTCCAGAGAAACACACATTGGCTTGTTAGTTTTGACCAGGGCCATTTATTTCCCTGTGTCTGACTGCTAATAAAAGCAAGTGTTAAATAAAGTTAAATTACCCTTGTGTGTGTGTTTCAAGCTGCAGCTCTGTCTTCTCGTCCACATAAGCCGCCCCGTTAGTACCACATATACTCAATTCACAGAACAAGCTCTGAGTTAAAGTCTGGTGTATTTTTAGATCATTGGGTGTTTTTTTCGGCTGGGGTATGCATGTTCATCCTGATATTTTTCACAAGTTCATAAAATCCTTCAGAGGTAGCCTATTGGGCAATTGGTAGTTCAGTTATTACACAATATCCAGATTATATAATGCTGTATCTCAGTTAAACACAGGTTTATTTCAAAACATTTGTCTGCCTGTATGGCTGAACAGGAAGGAAACAGCCTCCAAAGACTCAGACACAAAAATAATTTGCCACTTAGCAACTTTTTTTTACACTCTTAGTCCATATGATATTGCACTTATATAATTAGTGTGTATATCAACTGACAGAAACTCACAGAGTAATGTAAGACCACCAAAATAATTATTGTATCATTTTAATCCTTTTGGCACAGGGGGTGCAACAAACAGTGAATACTTCTACGTCAACAGGCCAGTAAAATAGAGGAAAAGTTATGATTGTGCCATCATGTGAATCATTCCTGATACATCTAATTGTGTAACATATATTCCCTCTAATTTACTTCACAGACCATGACAGGTTCAGTGTAACACAATTACATTAGAGGGTATTACGAGAGAAATTGACAAGAATTCCTCTTTTGAGCTTTTAACTGGAGGTGATGATTCACTAGACAGTGGCATTATTATTTTAATGAAGTCATTTTGGGTTTGAAGCTGACACAAAGAAGAAAGAAGAGGAGCTGCTGAATGTAAAAAAGTGTGAGAAATATACATGACATGGTCAATATGTGCATATTTACAGACACGACAGGCACCAGGAGCACAAAAAAGGCTTGGGCAGCTACTCTAGAGTTTGACACTCTTCCTCAGACAGAAGGTTTTAAGCTGATACAGGGAAACATACATTGAATTGGTGACAAATTAAAGGAAAACAAAACGGTCTTAGTAAAATGTTTGGCCTCCAGAGCTTCAATTCTCTTTGGCATAGCTCCTATACTTCTCCAGTCTTCAAAAAGATATTTGCTCATTTGGTGTTTTGGTGATGATGGTGGTGGTGGAGAGCATTGTGTACTACATTGGTCAAATGGGTTGAGTGACTGTAAAGGCCATAACTTATTTTCATGCTAATTAGTGAGAGTGACCCCTTGTGCCCTGTGTCACAGCATCTGCATTATGCAAAAAAAAGCTATGCTTTTTCCATTTTAGTTATCAGACTTATTTCTCCAGTGGTTTTAGGTTGTTTCTTTTTATATTTTGTTTTTTTCTCTATATTTGACCATTCCCTGAAATTTTTGTAACTCCGCTGTAAAAATAAAGTTCCCCTTACTGGCTTACTAACTTATTTGTATTCTCTAATAATTCATTCAGAACAAATATAGAGCTGAACATGGCTCTTTCCAACAAAAACACATTTTGCTTTTACATGTCATGCATTTAACAGACAATCTTATCCCAGACAATTCATAATGAGCACGATAGAATATGTTTAAATTCCCTGATTACCAAAATCACAAGAAGTACAAAGTTCAGGGCCTTAAAACCCTTACAAACAATACAAGGCATAATGCCAATTATTACAGACTGTGGAAAAAATAGGTGAAACAACATTCCTGATGAGGACAGATTTTTGAGCTGTAATCCTGAATGAGACATAGTTCTCAATCATTGTGTAAAACTGCAGCAACGACAGAAGAAAACAATAGAAATCTCCCCTATTCAAGCACTTGGCCTAAAGGATTATCTCTCCTCAGACAGTTTGGATCACATCGTGTGTGTGTGGGTGGGTGTGTGTGTGCGTGTGTGTGTGTAGTGTGTGTGTGTGCGTTTGTGCATGTGAGAAAGAGAGACAGTGACTCATGAATCTGGACACGTGTTACAAAGCACAGGAACAATAATGTATGCGTACACACCCACAAATAACTGAATGTGTAAATTCTCACACGAATGTGAAAAGTTCAAAATAAGAGTGAAAAAATAACACAGCCAATCTAGAAATGGAACTGTTTTCTCTTTGGATTCCAGGCATATTATTGACGCTACTACGTGACGTAATGCAGGTGCCTCATCAGGGAGTGGGTATAAAGAGGCATTTGTGAGCAAAAGGAGAAATGTCTTCAGGGGGAAATGTGCAATGCTTAACACCCGAGCTGCCTACATGCTCGTGGTCAGATGTTTATCAGGATCATTCAGCAGAGTCATTTTGGTGAACATGTTTTGACAAAAACATCTTCTTCCAAGAAAATTTTCTTGAATCCTAAACTGTGTGTGTGTGTGTGTGTGTGTGTGTGTGTGTGTGTGTGTGTGTGTGTGTGTGTGTGTGGTCAAATTCACCACAGCCTCACATGTGAACAAATTCATCTAAAAGGTGTCACTGCCTGTATCCCCCAACACAGTATGTCTTGATAATGTTTTCACACGTCTTTGCCTCCAGTAAAAAGGTAAGTTAAGTGGCTCAGTTTAACTCAGTGTGAAAGGTCAAAAGGTGAAACTTGACAACTCCACTTACAGTAGAAAAAGTAGCCCTAACTAATTTTCTCTTTCCCTGTGAAGCACAGATCCCAAAGAACTCTGAAATTGCATTCATGTGATGCACGTACTGCAGGGATGCAACTAGAGGTGGCTCCAGGTCACTGGTTAAGATGACACAACACATGTTGGTGACTTCAAATAGAAATCAAAGCAAGTACAACAGACCCATTAAACATAAATAAGATGGAATGTTTTTCCTGTTAGATAATTAATGCAAAGCGCATTAACCTCTGTCTGTAACCCATCTCTGTCCCCCTGAACCTAAAATAAACGGTCATGAAGTAACAATCATTCATTCAGAAGCACAGTTACATTTTTGGTCATTAAATTATTAGCGTATGAAATGCCTTAAGGATTCTTAAATTTGTTTGTTTGGTGTGACCAACGGCCAAAGAGTCGTGACGGAAATATCTCAGGAACTATTGGATGGATGTTTCGTCTTGTGGCACCTTCAGGACAGTTGTTTCTTAAATTGTTTAATACTTTGGATTTTGACCAAAGACCTGCAAAACTAATGACATTCCCATCAGGC
Organism: Lateolabrax maculatus; assembly: GCA_031216445.1. Taxonomy (NCBI): domain Eukaryota; kingdom Metazoa; phylum Chordata; class Actinopteri; order Acropomatiformes; family Lateolabracidae; genus Lateolabrax; species Lateolabrax maculatus. Next base: position 11,727,462 of record CM062196.1, read on the forward strand.
TCAGGTGTACTCTGTGTTTAGCGCTTATTGGCTCATTTTAGCACGCAAACACGCTGAACTAAGATGGTCAACATTAGCCTGTACATGTTAAACATCTTCATGTTTGCATTGTCATTGTGAGCATGTAAGTGTGCTGACTCAAAGTGCTGCTGTGCATAAGTACAACCTCACAGACTCTCCGTCTTACGTACTTGTTCATTTCAAAGAAGAGTTTTATGAAATTGGTTTCTCGCAAAGGATTGAGGGTGCGTCAACTGTTTCATTACTTGCAGCAGTGGAGGCACGCTGTATCGAGGAGCGTTGGGAGTCAGATCATTTTTCTCCAACAGTTCCCACAGAGCTTTACAAAAAGAGGACATGACAACGATACATACATACTCATGTATTTGGAAAAAGGAGATTAAAGATAAAACATAAATCTCCAATCACCAATAAGCAGTTTAACATGGAGAATTCAAGGAAAAGGTCTGCTGTATTTTTTTCAGAATTCCATTTGAATGAGTGGATTTTGCCTGCATTTCAACAGATGATTCAGTAAATTAATTAAATGTATGAATGAAAAACTGTTAATTAGCTTTCTGGTCTATCGACTTTGGTTCTTTTATACAAAAGTAAAGTGATTAGCCTCTTAGCCTCCTCTAAACACACACACGCACACACACACACTGACAGACTGAATGAGTACAGGTTCTGCAGCTGCCATTCATCCTCATTTGTCCGGAGGCAAACTGTAATTTCTTTCACAGTTGAATTCTCTTAATTGGTGTCATTACTTCCAGCCCTATTTGCCAGCAGCCATAGTAACAGTGTTTGTGGAAAACAATAGGGAAAGCAATGTAATACACATTTGAAGCTGATGTCAGGCCACCTGATCAACTGCTCATAAAAGTGCCTACAGTTGATAAGTGGGTCATCCTCGCCCGCAATGACTCAAGGTTTTGCCTGGAGCAAAATACATATGCTGTCTTGGCAAGCTAGATTTCAAAATAAGCTATATGTTAAGTGTATTTAACAACTGCTCTGCTAGAGTATGATAAGTTTCAGAAATAAAGAAAATACTAGTAAGGAGAGCTGAGAGCAAATTCTTTAAATAAGGACTCGAAAACTTACATTTTATGTTGTTCTTTTATGTTTTACAATTAGTAAAATGTGCATTCGGCACATTACAGGTAAGATAAAAAGTTGCTGATAATACTTTAAGGGCTGATACAGGTTTACATTATACATTGAAATCAATGTCAGAGATACATCCTTACATCTTTACTTTGTTATCTGGCTCTCCTTTACTGCCACCCCTCCTCCCAGCGTTATAAGTTTAACTCCTTCCTATGACCTTTGACCCGACAGGCCATAATATCCCCTACTGTTTATAAAACCAGGTGTGCCTCCATCTCTTAATCTTCTCATTGTATTCCAAATCCTGAGCGACTTATTTTCTTAATTGCCAGGCTTGAATGGGATTATGGTGTCTTATTGGAGTCTGAGAGGCCAGCAGGGCCATCGGGAGGCTTAGTGTGGGGGTGAGAGGTGGGTGTCAAAGTGTCCAACCAACACTGGACATGAACAAATGGGACAAGTACTGTAGGTCCATATGGTCAGTGTGCAGACGGAGGCAGACTGATTGAAAGAGGAACACCATTCAAACTGAATGTGAGGCCCAAAGACTTTCTGTTATAGTTGGGTTACCTTTAGATTAAAGGGGTATTCCACCAATTTCACATATGAAGTTCAGTTTAGGCCTCACAAGGTGTAGCCTACTACTCAGCCTGTGAAAACAGTTGTAAAATGGCTTCTGTGGGTCTGGAGGAGGCAAGGAGTTTCTGATGAAAAGACTGTGGCATTATGGGACATGTAGGATGCTCTGCCACCAGCCGCTGGTTTCAGTTGGGTGTTCTGTTGGTAGGAGAAACCACTACTGGCACAGCTCAGACACTGGTAACGTTCGGCCTTTCTTTCTAAACACCGTTTAAAGCATTCTCTGTAGGTACTCTTTGTATTACAGCTTTTTTCTGTTTGATTTAGTAGAATTAAGTTTTTTTTTTATGATTTTGTTTACTGGTAACCAAGCCTGGTCTGAGGCTAATGTGTTGATAATACGAGATCCTAAGTTACTGTTGAATTACTGTTGATGTTGTATAATTTAGTCTTTACTTTTACTCTTGTGGACTGTGTATTTTCACTATATAAATTACTGTGTTGTACTTCCTATAAGAACTTTAACTGGTGAATTTGTTGTCCAATACTGTTTTCACAGTTTCACAACTGCTTCCACTGAAAACTAAGGTGATCCGCTGTCTTCAACCTCGCTGGAAGTGTGTTTAGCTTTCTGCATAGCTCTGCAACTACACATACTGTATATGGCAGAAGATAAGAGCTTGACCAGTTGTAGAGACTCAATCCTTATATTTCAGCCTCGGCTTTTTCAATCTTTTTTAAATCTGTCTCTTGTGAGTATCCCAACTTTATGTGCAATGCTAAATCACTCAAGAACCTTGAAAATGCATCCCATCATGAAAAATGCAGTGTTTGAAGCCATGTCCATACTAAAAGACTACATTTAAAATCACTTAGTTTATTGTTCCATTCTTGCTTCCACAAGCTTCAAACCACTAAAGCTAACTCAGCTTTTCAAAATGATCTCTTAAGTGATGTTGATTTATGTTGGTCTTACTTTGTGATCTGAATGGATCAGATCAAGAGAAGCTTTTTAAAACATGTAATGACATGCAGTTGTCACACTTAATCTTTATAATTGCTCTTAAAAGAGCAGAAAGCTGCAAGCGTAGGTGTCCTTCACTTAAAACAAAAGACTCATTGTGTTACCATGAAATGTTTAGTTTTAGAAAATGACCTTAAAATGCCAGGTTGAATGGAAAAATGTAACATCATAACAGCATTTTCAAAATCATCTACATTATTGTGAAGTAGCTAGAGACAGCTGAAAGAAAACTGTGACATATCACTGTTTGCTGATAGACAAGCATTTGACATTTTGCCAGATGAACTCACCTTTATATATATGGCTTTTTTAATTTGCATTTTAAATGAGTCGTATCTCGGTTCGTGCAGGAATGCATGATCCTGAGAAAGAAGCAAATCCTAACTTGTTTTGTGTATCTTGGAGAAATTTTAGATTGTTGTCAGTTTTCAACAAATATTATCTTTTAATCTCCTTTTATCGATTTTGGTTGCCAGTATTGAAACCCAAGCACTAATCTTGTAGAAAAGAATTTGTTCCCACACTGTGATTTATGCCAGTGTTATTCTTGAGTGTCAAATAACATCCAGTATACAGTATATACCTATAGCTATAGCTTATAGGTAAATAAGGGAGGAGTGGCGTCATTAGCTGCTCTTCATTTAAAACACTCGACAGGTATTTGGGAACAATGACACGGTTTTAAATTAACTTCCTTCCCAACCGTTCCCACTCTGCATGCCAAGTTATTGGCTTCTGGTGAATCCTTTGATATGATCTGACATGAACAAAAATCTGGCTTTGAGGCTTTCTGGGTTTTCTTTTCTTTCTTGCCGGAGGATTTCTGGTGCTGACCTGCCAAGTGTTTTCTAACCAGTGGCTCTAGTGCACCATCTGTGTCACACTGCGCTCATGACTCCACTCACTTAATCTCCAGCAAGTAAATCAAAGCTGTAATAGACAGTCGCGGCCAGAAGGTGTCGTCACTGAGCAGTAAAACAGTACTGCAGCTGCTATACTGTACTTAACTATCTAACTATCTAGCAAATAATTGAAAAAATAATAATTAAAAAGAAAAGAATACAGTATGTGTGGTGAGATGTGGTTTAGCCGTTCAATATAATGGTGGTCAGAGAAAAAGAAGAAAAGAGACACTGTGTCACATGAGATCTTACCACTTGGTTCATGTTTGCATCATTACAGCATCATGTTTAACTATTATTAAAACAAACTTCATCACTGTCAGACTTCAAACTGCTTGACCAATGCAAACATACACACACACACACACACACACACACACACACACACACACACACAGGAACACACAAAGTGCTGTACATTGCAGTGGTACTTCCCATTTATTATTCATTTGACTTGCAAATGACAGCCGCTCTTTTAAGAAGACTTTCGTGGTTGCTGTGAGCTGTGTGTGCATGTGTGTGGGTTGTGCTTGGTAAGTGGGTGTGTGTACATGTTTAACTGTAGGTGTTTCAGATATGACTTGTACACACGTGTCCATATCAGTAGCTCAGGTGGTCAAAAGACAAAAACCAGGTGTTGAACAGTTGATTCACACCTTCACTCAAAGAGTTAAGTGAAAATACCCACAGCCTGATTCTGCGCCGGGCTGTCACAAGTGGTTGCCTTCAGAGTCACGAACACCTGACCGGAGGCATTTGGACATATGTTTACTGCTGGGGTAATCAAATGAGCAGTAAAATAAACAAAACACACTGCAGTGTCATATTTTCTTCCAGGATTTTTTGCCCATACATGATCAGGTTTTCTATTCCATTTTCCAGAAAACCCACATAAGAGGTGCTCTAAAATTCACTTTCTCATTGCACTTGATGAGTTTGACACCGCTTTAAGCGCTTGAGTGTCACAGTATGTGGTGGATGCTTCTGTTCCAATTGCAACACCATGACAGGGATTTTAGCTGTGACCCTTTACAGTCAGATGTGGGAAGTTAAAAGTGTAAAAAGTGTCATCTCCATCCTCAGTGTATTCAAAGCACCAGAGTGGGAAAAACACCTGTGATACAGTGTTGCCTTGCTGCTCATCAGTAACTTTAAATTAAACAGATACAACACAGCATATATGACAGACGTCTTGACTAACAACTCTGTTTCCCTGTACCCCTCGGACCTGACCTGGGAAAACAGATGAATGTGCTGAAAACAACACACAGACACTCGATGATCCCCGGCACTGTATCAACAAAAATGTATGCTATTGGAATCATTTGAAAGATGCCATAACATAAAAATCGTACATTGTAATTTACTTAGAAAGACAGGAATCTCAGGGTTTGGTGTGCCATCGTTTTAATCTCCCACAAATAAAGCCAGTTTTATTCTTTTTCACTTACAAATACAACACAAAATTGTTGTATCTGTAAGAGTCCGGCGGCCGCCAGAGCATGAAAGGTTTTAACCTTTGCTTTTTGTTGAGCATCACGTACAGTAAAGCTACAGAACTGATGCAGTTTTTCAAACTGTTTTGACTAAATGTTAGAGGAAGCAGACAGTGAGCATAATAGACAAAGAGAACAGCGCCACCCACAGAAGTTCAAAACTCATCACAATAGAAAATTCAAGGAAAACATCACACTGTTTGGCTCTCTGACAGGTGATTTCTCTGCTGTGCAGTGCAAAAAACATCAAAGCAGTGAGCACTTCACCACAGACGTTGGAGACAAAGCCAGAGGAATTTGGACCTTGCAGGTGACCACATGCATGCCACAGTACGTTCCAAGGTTATACAGCATGTTTGCATTACGAGTTACAGTAATACTGCTGGCATGAGTCTATACATCTCAGGGAAAGCTGTACTGAACAAAAGGATATTGATACTCGAGCCATGCTTTGGTTTACGGATTTGGAAAAACCTCCATTCATTGTCATTTGAAGGATTTAAAGTGGGCCTCTTTTCAAACTTGTGAAACACACCATCCCTCCATTATTTGACCATTTATGATTAAATTATATCAAAAGCTAAAACCATGGCAAGAAAGGTCATAAAGTAGACAAAGTTAAGAGAGTAAAGCAGTGAAACTGATCAGACCATGAAAATGTCCACCCAGAGTAAGACTCACTTCATCCTTCACTATGAATCATGACTATTCATCTGTGTAGAACAGTGGGGCTTTATATCCAGTCTGTACATTATCATACCACGCTACCAGTGTAAGTAGGACTGGATGTACAGTAGCTTGTTGCCCTGCAGAACAACAACTCTGTCCTTCCTGACAGGCTAAAAATGGAGGTTTCACTCCAGAGGTTTATTCCTTTTAAAATGTATTAATAAAACGTCTCATGATGCGTCTTCTTCAAACGCTTTTGAGAATATAAGGGCATAAATACAGATAAAATCCGAGGAACTCCCTTGTGTTTTTACTGTAATTGACCCCTTTAAGAAAAACAAAATGTGGGTGTTGGATGATCCACATTCCTGAAGTATTTTTATGTAGAGAGTCAGAGAAAAATGAGCTTTACAAACCAAACGGATGAAGAGGAAACAGCAAGGCGGGCTGGGTTTCATACCAAGGCAGCTGAGCCACTCAGGAAGTGCTTTTACTACACATGATGGTAGATTTATTAAAGGTGCAGCTCAACATTTTTAAATATCAGCATATCTGACAAAAGAGAAAGAAGGAGATAATTGGTCTAGTTTCTTAAGCCTGTTTTATTTGTAGTTCAAGCTTTTCCTCTTGTTGGCGAGGATTTCTGGCCTCGCCATCACTATTCAAATGCATACTAACCCACTGCTCTCACCATGCTGTGGCTTTACATAAGCTCACCTTGTGCGTCTGCTGAATATGTATCGTGTGCATTTGAATACCCACATTTTACGCGTCTATTCCTGTGAGAAAATGTGTGCATGTGGTTTTCAGAGTTAATTTGCATGTGTGTGTGACATCCACGTGTTGCAGTCATGATCAATGGCAGTGTTGATCCATTCCACAGATGGGGGGTGCAGGCCTCTGAAAAGACTGCCTCATTGTTTGTCCTGCTGTGTCCAACACATGCAGACTCAGTCCGCTGTCCATGCAGATGGTCCACCTTTGATCTCCCATATTGACTTTTCTCAGGGGGCAAAGGTTACAAGCTGATTGTCATGTGTTTTATCCAAAGTTGCTATGAACAAGAGATATGTTATTGCATCATAATGGTATTTTTCCAGCCCTGCCCTGACCTTGTTGAATAAATGCCCTTCATAAGCATTGTTGAAGGGACACTCATCACCTCTGACAACTCATCTGTCAAAGCTTATGCTTCCCACTGTATCTCTCAAATGGTGAAGACGTGTGCATCTTCTGTCCCCCTCCCCACCCCCCATCCTTGGCTACTATTGATTTCCTTTGTTTGTGACAGGCCCGGGACCTGGTGGGCAGAGAGGAGACATTTTCTAGGAACAGAGCAGCGCCAGCGCTCCATCTTCCCTACCTGCTGCTGTTCAATATTTAATGCACTGCACCCGAGCTACTCCAGGAAGGACTGACAATGGAAACCTTGGTTACTTTTAAATCATGGTCATTATTTGGAAATTTGTTTTAGGAAATGCACGCTCATAATGATCATGCTCTCCCAACTTGTAAGGAAAAGTATGAGGAAATCTTCCATATTAACTTTAACACCAATTTACAGCAGCATCACTTACCTTGTTTAGTTAAAGTGAGTCCTTAAATGAGTTAAACATTTATGAAAATGAACAATATATGTGATTTCTTTTTTCTTTTTTTTTTTTTTTGCAATCAGGCCTATTAAAAATACACCAAAGCATATCGACCTTTGAGAGTGTTCATCTGTATGATTTAAAAATAGGTCTGCTTCTTCTACTGCTACACAAGACAAAGAGTGAACTGGAGTCATGAATAAATAATTTTGTCCAATTGAGGTGAAAGAAATGGCCTGAATTGTGTCCAGATTAGACAAAAAAGAGCCTCCTGCAGAGTCATAGTTAAAGTTATTAAGGACTGCAAGCTGATAACTTCAAACCCTGTCAGGCAGCTGTGGCTCTGACCTTTAACATCTTTCAAGTTGGTTGCTTATAATATTGATCACCTAAGAATAAAAGCACATTGACTACTCATTTCAGTGTAATCGGCTGTTGTCCAAACACTATTAAAAATACACTAATGAGCCATACTATTGCACTGGGTAACATGTTCCTTCATTTCGTAGTTTTTTTTTTTAATTAATCCCACAAACACTGTCCTGCTGCCAGAAACACTTAATAGAGCACAAAATGTGTATTAATATGCCAATGTAAATAGTCCCTAACAATGAACAATTTCCTCCTGTTTGAGCAATGTTTTTCTAAAAGTTAAAGTATATATTTGTGACCTGTTTTTAAAATATAAATGTACGTCTTCAGCAGGAACAACTGGGCCTCCGGCTCAGAGACACAAACAGGGTAGTGATGTCGGAAAGTGTTGAGAGATGGACTAACACATTGTTTGGTTCTAGTGTTTAAATGGGATCTGTTGACAGTACCAAAAATATAACCAGCCTTGTCCTTTAAAAACACAGAACATACAAATGCAAAATAAAATGTTTCCGTTTATGTAACTTATGATTTACAATTTAGCTTAGTGGTTTACAACATGTTGGGGTCATGTTCAGCACTCTGCATGTGCAGCTTGTGACAGGGAATCACAAGTATGCATTACCTTGTTTTATGGGGTTACAGACCATAAAGACACACAATACTGGCTGTCAGCAGCTTCAGTGCAGACAAATAGGTATTGCTGCTGTCTTTCAAAACCCTGTACTTTTAAGGTTTGCTTCTTAAGGTTTTCTACTTCATTAGAAATATCTGTATGCAAAGGCAAGAGAGACAAAAAAAAAAAAAAAAGGACAACGTGTCTCAGGGCAACATGCACCTCGAGTTGTAAATCAGTTGCAGCCACATGGTATATGCATCTGCCTGCTGAGCCGACAGGACGCCACAGCACCAGGTGTAAGCGTCAGAGTGCACGCTATACTGACCTATTCTCTTTAACACTGAATTCTATAGGGTTTGTTTTTATTAGTTCACATTACCTAGAGATCATACCCCCAAACTTTTACCATGCAGGTAATATACATGGACACCATGTAGCCGCAAAAAAAAAAAAAAAAGAAAAAAGAAAAAAAAAAAATGGCCTGCAGAAAAAGCCGGGGAATTGCTACTTGCTGTGATTATCTCTGTGTTATCCAGCTGTTGTGATGTCAAACATCAATACTAATGGCCTCAATCGCGACCAACCCTTTTGTAAAGCAAACAAGTTAGCTCTTTTCAGTATCTCCATGACTCATGTGCAGCCTGAGTGGTTTGGCTGTGAGTGGTACTATTTTGACAGAGCAGAAGTGCAAAACAGAGGTGGCCATGGAAACTGACGACATCCAATGGGAGAATGGGATATGGGTGTGGCTGGCTGATGGACAAGGGTTTCTGACCCGCTCACTTCCTTCTGCCTGGTCAATTAATAACTTTTTCAGCACTCATTCTTCCACAGGGAGGGAGGGAAGGAGAAAGAGAAAGAATTCACTGGAAGCTTCTTGATAAAGATAAAACTATCACATGATGTAGGGTTAAAAGAAGACTCAGATGAAGGAAGCTCAATATGCGGTAGATATTTAGTTAATTTTTCCCAACACTTAAACCGCATCTTTCCAACATTATCTCACTGTGAGGCTTTGAGCATGTCTGTTTTTCATGTACGTCAGTTCCTTGAGAGTCAGGTAGATCTGAGCGGTGAGTCACTGATTAATGCTCTCCAGTCACTCTTTAAGTCCAGTTGCTGCCGTTGAAGAAGGTGCCAAACCTGTGTATCCTCTTGTAACACTTGCTCTATAGAAGTAGCTCTCAGGTGTGAACTTGTGCTACTATATGAATGTGAAAAAGGTGCATGGTGCTAAAAAAGCCAACATTTTCAGAAGGGGGGTAAGAACTTCCCTTGATGAACGTTGCAGACATAAATTCCCAAAGTAGGAGAAGGAATGCCGCTTTTCAGAATTAAAAAATAAACTATTAAACATATCAGTTTTTTATTTTTAGTTGAAAAACTGCAGAGTTTACAGTCTGTCTTTGTGTATTGCTAATCTTACAGTTAGTCCACCCTAATGAGAGGGTAGCAAGATCATAAAAAGTCATGCAGTCACCTTATTCATGGTTTCCATGGAGCAAACACAAACACAGATACATACAGTACATGTGAGCCTGGTATTTTGATGCTGTCCTGTAAAAGAAAAGACTCAGGTTTGATCCTACAACAGACGAATGTTCATCAACAGGTATGTGTCCTACTGAGAAGCCCTTGAGCGAGTCACTGCACTTCTACAAGTTCAACCTACTCATCACTGATGGTTGTGATGATCATGTATTAGAAGTAGGACTGCCAGGTTCTGCAGCAGCACTTACTGAGAGGCTGTTTGCGGCCTTAACTCCAAAGTCCCCAATGACTTGTTATTATTCTTGTCTGAAAACAATGTAAGTATATAATAGTATACATCATAGTTTGTTAGTGATGCTGATAGCGTCCCCATGGAAACGGTAGTTTTATATATTTTTTTTTGTACACAAAGGTTTCATTGTTTTACCACTTGTTTTGTGTCTCAGTCTGACTGTATGTGATGTCCTGAGGTTTCTGTTTGGTTTTATGTGAGGTCACCAAAGTAAGTGCCTGCAAACTACATTGAAATGGCAGTATTGAATTTTGAATAAGTTTAAAAACAACACCAAATGTATTTTCAGAAAAGGAATTTTCGCCCAAATTAGGCCCCATCCTTAGTTACACAAATCACACAATTATTCACCAGTTTAGTGACACTTGGTATATTGTACACAAGGATTTTACATTATGAAGATGTATCACAGACTAAAATGGTGGATAACTCACAGAAAAAAACATAAACCACACAAGATCCGTGCTGCTTAATCACCGGAAGACACTCCGGAGTGTAAACTATGCTTAAAATGTAAACATACACACATATATGGAAATACAGCTTCTCTCTCCAACACGATGCTGGGGATAGCAGCCTCACAGAGGCTCACACATTAGGACTGTTTAAGGAACATGACAGACTGGGTTAGTTTCTGTCCTGCCCAGAGTGTGAGCTTAGTTACAGCAAGATATCGCCAATCTTACAAAGATATTTCAGCCACGTGTATTGGATATCAAAAAATGGCTTATTAGCATAGTGAGTGTGCGATTGCCTCTCAAGTGTTTTAATCTGTGATGATCTAATGGCCTTTTGAGGGTGTTTCCCTGCCTCTCCGTGCATGATGAGTGACCCTAATGCATGCTGAATATAAAAATAAAAATTCCAGCATAAATAATATGGATTTGGGTAAGACTTGTGATTGTGTAAATTTGCCCAGCTGATTAAATCTATCGAATCTTAAACCCTGAACTGGATAAAAGTGCATTGTGACATGAAGATATTGTAAATGGCCAGTGAATTACTGTTTAACAAAATTGGAGGTAGCTAATATGACTCCAGTGATTATCAGTAGGTAAACACTAATGTGAATTGTGAATTCAATATTTTTTAAATACCTTTCAATGACATATCTGTATTTGAAAATTGAATCTCAGAGATTCACATCAGCCTGAAACAGTGACTAAATTGCACATTTAAAGCTGGCTAAATATACATTTCGACCGGTTAAAAAATCTCTGGTCATAAAAAACCCCCCAAAATAATGGCAAGTTCGAACAAATCATTGATGTAGTGGAGAAAAATAGGCTGTCTCGCCTACTGCCATAATGTATTCATCCGCTGCGCAGTATATTATGCAACGAGGCGGCGGGGCGAACAACGACCCAGGCGGAGTGATTTACCGAGGACTACACCCAAGCGCCTGTGCGATTGCAGCGGCTTCTCTTCGTCGCCTAGACCAGAAGAAAGCCGGGACGTGACGGAGCCGGGGGGGTTCTGCTTGCTGGAGGCCCGTTAAACCACCGATAAATACAGCTTCCTCACAGTTTCTTCGTCGCTCGAGAGACGTTTGTGGCCTCACTTGACCCTTCGTACTTTCTTCATCTTAGAACTAATTTCACAAACATGTCCTGGAATAGCTACGTGGACAACCTGATGGCTGATGGCAGCTGCCAGGACTCGGCCATTGTTGGGTACACGGACGCCAAATACGTCTGGGCATCATTTGTCGGCGGTACCTTTGCCAACATCACGGTCAGTGGGCTCTGTGTGTCGGTGTCGAGGGTTACGCGGGAGGAAAATGTACATTTTTTTTTTGCATGCCGGCGTGTTTGTCTGCATAGCCAGGCCTTGTTGAATGAGGATAAGGGGAGCAGTGTGTGGTACACATGGTGTCCGGTGCTCGCACACAACATGCACTGGCACGTATCAACCGATGCATTTCAACCTACCATCAGCCTTTGTCGTTTTTTTTTATTTTTATTTTTTTATATAACCTTTTTTTAATCCAGTAAATTGAACATTACACCGCGGCCTCACCGTTCCCGTTATTTTTCTTTCTAGAAATAGCCGCCGGAGATAACCCAGGCTTAGCGACTAACGGCACGGCGGACTCGAGCTAAAGGGGGCTAACGCGGGCTAACGTTATCTACCCGTGTTTGCGTGTGACACCGGTCAGATAACACGAGCCAGGCGGACAAAGCGCAACCTGTCCCGTCAATTTATTTCTAAAAACCGGCACACTGGGAAAAATAAAAAAAAATTTTTCCTCCCGGATTTTTATCCAACCGTTAAATAACTGCCAACGCCGTGTGGCCGCGGCGTTGCGTTAACGTTGATTAGCGGACCACAGCTCGCGGTTAGCTCAAATCAGGCCGGTCATCCCCGCTGGAGATCATTATGAGCTTACGTTAACAGCGTAAAGTCGGCGGCGCTCTCACGCAGTCTGTACGTGCTGGCGTGTCGCTGGTCCTTCTCGGTTTTTCCCTACTCGGCTTCTGTGAATCCCGCCGGCGCTGCCGCCCCTTCTTTTCCAAGATGGCGGACACACTCCCAGTTTCTTATTCATTTTGTTCATGGAGGCTCATCGGGCCGTGCGGTCTCGGTGGCCGTCTCGCAGCGGCGGCCCACACGTGTGCGAGTCATTTTCTCGGCTCTTTTTTTTTTTTCCCCCTTAAACTCAACCACACGCAGACCTCTTAGGAGATCGCTGCGTTTTATATAATCTAACATGGCCAAACGATCGTCTCCGGCGCCTCCTTGAGCCACCATTTTGTCTGTTAAATAAATTATTAGTCGGTAATTTGAATATTTGTGCGAAGGTGAAGGCACAACCAGCCATGATGTGGGTATAACACACGCCGGGTCATTAAACGAGCCCGCTGGCTATGAATCGATAAGCCGGATGCTACAGACGAGTGAACTATGAACGAGTGTGCCGCCGCTACTTGGGAGTGTCCACCGGGGCACGGCGGCGTTATCCTTTCAAAACGCAAATACTAAAGATATCACTCAAGTCTTTTGTGTGTGTGTGCGGGGGGGTAAAAAACCCCCATGTTAAGCCAGAGCTAATTGCCTGCTTACCAGCGTTAGCCAGACAGTTTTTTTTTTTTTTCTTTCACCCCCCCCCCACAAGACCCGGTGATTAAATTTGCCAAACAAAATCTGCTGCAGGTATGCAGAAAGATATGCCTCAATATGTGAAACCGCGGTGCAAGGTTTCATGTGGGAATAGAGAACTGGATTCCCAATAGGAGGGGGGGGGGAGGCGGTGAATGTAATTAATTAAGTAACCGGGCCTCAATGTGTAGCCGGCCGCCATGCTATGGTTATCTGAGCCAGTAGAAATCCATTGAGTTTCCAGTTTTTTTGGGGGGGGGGGTTCCTTCCCCCCCTCCTGAAGGGTTTCATGTGTGCCATGACTGTGCATTTCTGGAGTTGAGGGGCGACGCCTTTTGTTCTGCAGACTGGTTCAAGAGAATAAACCCGGTTTAATGAACTTATTTTAATAACGACAAATGCGTTGAAAATACATTTTTGTACATGTAAGCAGCATTGGTAACACTAAGTAGTAGCAATAGTCAGACCTTTTTTTTTATAACATTTCTCAGCATAATGTTTTTGTCAAGCTATAGTGTGCCTCTGAGATTTCAGGACTTGCCAGTGATAGTGTAATGGAGTCAGCTCTCTTCAAGCAGACCATGCACTTTTTTTATTTTTTTATTTTTTTTTTTTTAATAAATCTGGACATCCTTGGTCAATTCTTGACCTACTGTCCAGACAAACGTAAAAACAAAGTACATTTCTTAAGGCTTGCAACAAATAGTTGGTCAGACTGTCTCGCCTTTTTATGAGCTAGACTTAATCTGGTACCCTCAGCTATTGACCAGTATTTTACACTCACATATCCTGTCTTTGATGTGTGAATATGGAAATTAGACTTAATGGTCTTTTGTAAATTTTTTAATTAAGGATGACGCTTCAGTTTAATTGGTGCCAATTAAGTCCTAGACCACCAAAATTACATATGACTAGTATGAGGAGTGAAAGGTTGAAAGAAGGCAAATAATACTCCAGTGACTAAAGGCTGTCTGAAGCGTCTGTTCACTCCATCTTTATTCTGCTAGGATGTATGAATTCAGTGAAATCCTCAGATCTCCAGTCACCATGTTTTTATATGTAATTTCAGATAAGGGGGGAATCATATTTGTAGAGGTGCACCCCAGATCCAGTTGAATCATGCATGGTTAAGAAAAGCTTTTAGACAGTAAAACCTCCATAATGTCTCTTAAAAAAGCCACACTGCAGTGCTGCAGTTGAGTTTTATGCTGTGTAGGAGTGTGATGGTGTCTATTAAGGAATAAGGGAACTGACTCTGTTTACCCATTAGTACAACTGGATGTCAGTCATCTCATCTTTTAATAGGTAACTAAAAGAGATTTAGTGCTACTTTTGTTCATCTTTGTTTAAAACCTACAAAAAAACATGCATCAGTTCTGAGCAGCATAACCTATTCGGACCAAATATTTCATAGTTAGAAATATTGTGAAAATGTCACATTCCTAAATGAGTTATTATAAAAATCTTATTGTTGCTCATTAAATTATGCAAAAACTCAAGAGGGTTGAGAGTTCTTTTAATAACACTTAGGTATTGCTTGTGGAGGCAAAGGGAAAAAATGGGAGCCCAGAGAAGAGGCAGAGAAATTAAATAGTACTAATAATTACATTTATTTGTGTGATACTTAATCAGTCTCAAAAGGCTTCACAGCGCCCACACTAAGAAGCAATAATGAGAATTATGTTCAATGAGAACAATGGAAAAACACCCAGAAATCATCACTAAGGAAAAACGGAAGACTCACAAAATAAATTATTAGATAAAATTGGCAGTGATGTACAGGTACCTGACTTCTTGATTTTGTGTCTCCCCCTAGCCTGAAGAAATCGACGTGTTAGTAGGAAAGGACCGGGAGGGATTCTTCACCAGTGGGATGACCTTAGGCAATAAAAAGTGCTCCGTAATCAGAGACAGCCTCAATATTGACGGTGACTGGACAATGGACATCCGGACAAAGGGTCAAGGAGGAGAACCAACATACAACGTTTCTGTAGGCAGAGCTGGCAAAGGTGAGCCCCATGTTCAGTGGTACTTTTGCTGTGAGTCGCATACATTTTACTAGTGCTACAGTGACACCGTAGCCTGCTTTGATATAGTGCCATTAGTTTAGCTACATTTATAACTTCTGTGTTGTCCATGCATGTGGGATAGATCTTTAATGCACCTTTCCTCAATATATGACATACACAGATGTTAAAAGTCTGTGAATTACAGGATATTACCATTGAATGTCATTTGATTATGATGGGGAACGTGCATCTCAGGTTAGTGTAATCTGTAGGAATACGCAGTTTGTTTTAAAGCTGAAGGGCAAGTTCATATGAAGTGGTTCATTGGTTCAACGTAAAGGGAAATTTCCCTTAAATAATTGTCTTCCATGCCAATAGTTTTATCAATTATAGCTGTATTGCAGTTTACTTTAACTTGGATGATTTACGTTTTGTTATCATTGGTAAGGAAGACTAGACATCTTGCAGTTTAACAAACCATAATCCTAAAAAATGATTAAATGTTTTCTTGCAGTTTCCCCCCCCAGTATCTTATCTGTTTAGAGAGATTTCAGGTTTCGTTGCTCCTGGCAATATTTATTGCCCCTCTGATTGAAATAGTTTTAAATCTAACATGTCCTTTCTCCTGATTCATTCAGATTGTCACTTAACTTTCAATTATAACAAGATTTATGATAAAACTTGATAAAAAATATAATTTCATATCCTTCATTTAATATCTTAATGTCAAAAATAACAATGGTAATTGTGTAATTAAATTGGTTGAATCCATATAGGCATACTGTTCAGCCCTAAACTACAACAGCAATGAGTTACCCAGTTGATTGAAGATGTATCAGTTGGCTGTAACTTCCACAAGCTGGATGCTTGTCAACCAGAACAACAATAAAGCTGGCACGTGATTTGTGCTCTGCTAAGCTGAAACACTTCACCAGAGGTCACAACTCGGTCTATTTGGGTCTATCTGAATGCTGATCCTTCTAAAATGAAGTTGTTAAAAGCAAACATATAAAATATGAACATAATTAATAGGTATTTCATGTTTGTATAAAAATTCTGTTTGGATGCATAAGTTGTGTAAAATTCTGGGAATTAAAAACCATAGATCTCTACAGTTAATAACTAACTTCAAATACACTTACACTTAGCTGTCAAAACAGTAAAATGTGACCTTTTGAAGGGGGCTTAGCATTAGCAATGATTGTTTTTGTATCCTACAAAAATTGGTCCCAATTTAAGAAATTGAAGTTAAGTCCTTTTTAAGGACTTGCCTGAGAGTTGTGCCAGTTTTCATGTTGCCTGTATGGGCCCCGGAGCCCTGTCCTCCACACTTTTCCCAGACACGACTAAAACTTACAGGTGAGACTGTAACAGTTTCTGTTCTCCACACACTTGGCTCTCTCTTTGGGCCAGGATTTCCTTAAAACTTCCTGAACTGCATGCATCTTCCTCCTTCCTGGTTAACACACCCCCTCGAAAGTATGAATCTGTTCCTCTGCTCACATGCTTCCACTGTGTTTCTGGTAAAATAAGTCTTCAGGCACTTTAGGGCTCTTACATGTATTGAGGAGAGGTACCACAAGCATGCTCCTGTATCTGCATGTGTTCTGCATTAGTCATGGTTGTTAGTGTTCAGTAGAAGCTTCACTTTTCTATTCTGTGCTGCTGGTATGATGTATATTTATTACAGATGAAACAAAGACTGGTCTATTCAAGTGGATTGCAGTAAACTCAGATAGTTGTACAGCCAAGGACACAAAGTTACTTATGTTATGTTGCTCTACACCACCAGCCACTTGCGTTAGTACCACATCCAAACAACACCGTCAAACAGTAAAGAAGCCAGTTGGATGACTAAACCTAAATTTAACTCTCACCTGGGTTGCAATTTTTTGGCGATGGATAGACCACATACATCGCTGTAGATATAAGGTGGTTCTATTCTGGTCACTTCTATTTGTGCTTTCTGTAAAGAATTGGACACAAGAAGTTTGAGGCATTAATGTTACTTTTCAGACAAAATTGAAGAAATTTTTACTACAGATTTTTCAGACGGGTAAAGACTTTAAATCAATATTGCCAAGCCCTCGTGAAAACTGTAATGTTTACTTAAAGGAAGAATGCCTGTATACAATAGTGCCATCAGTGCATGATTGCTTTCAGTCAAAAAACAGCAAGTTGGATTCAGGCGAGTTTCATAAGAACTGGGATATTACCCACCTAAACCACATCTTTTTGAAAAAATAGTTCTTTATTAAAACCCAGTTAGGCCTTGACCATGTCAGTAGTGATCTGTATCACGAGGCCAGCGCATGCTGATGTGGTTAAATTTGATCCTTTTTTTAATCTATAGTCCATGAGATATCAAATTTTGCTTTCACTCTTAGTGGAAGTCAGTAGATATTTGAGTGGAGTTGACATATATAAACTACAGATGTGAGCCTCTGCCTGGTAACGGCTTTGCATGCATCCTTTACATTTATTGTCCTGCTGTACTCACTCTGTCCTCCTAACTGTAATGTGTGTCTTGTTGTTTCACCACCAGCAGCACTGATAAGAAAATGAACGTGTAGGCTCGGTACAGCCTTCAAACCAAGGCGCCACTATGCTTTGTGCCATTGTCCTCCCCTGTAGCTGTCTTGTCTGCCTGCTGCTTTTGGCTCTATGTTCTTCTCTTTTCACTTGTGTGATCTCCTCACCTTCTCTAAATGTCCCTTCTGTCTCTTTTCTTTCAGTCTTGGTCTTGGTAATGGGCAAAGAAGGGGTCCATGGAGGCGGATTGAATAAGAAGGCATACTCGATGGCAAAATACTTGAGGGATTCAGGGTTTTAGTTTAGTTTTGACACAGCTTTTGTGGTGTAGTTGAGGGAGGGGGGGAAGGAACACAAATGAAAAGGAAAACAAAAAAACATAAAATTTAAAAAAACTGACCAAAAAAAATAAAGTTACTGTCAAGCCCATGTTTCCCGCCCAAACAGTCCCATTAAATAAAATCCCAGGAGCATTTCTAACAAGCGCAGGGTTCAGGCTCTGTCCTCGACAATGTAGCCCCACATTTAGCAAGGTGGCAATAAAGTATTTTATTTTCCAGCCCTGCTATCACCATGTCTGTTCATTTATTTTGTTGCTTTTTTCCTTTTGTGTACTCCAGCATTGGTTTTTGTCATGGGGAAGGAAGGTGTCCATGGAGGGCAGCTCAACAAGAAAGCATTTCAGATGGCTGATTACCTGAGGAAGTCCGGATACTAAAGCAGCCTGTACCCAGCCACCTAGCAGCTCACCCTTACCGCCACCATGTTGCATTTCACACTACTTCCAGTCCTAGTTGGTAGTTACTTTGTTTTTTCTTTTTCTGCCTTCTCTCCTCTCCATTTGTTATCCCATATTTTGTTATCTTCCCCCTAACCTGTCCTCTTCCCTCAACACATCTACGCTGTGTACTCTTGCCCTCTTAAGCACTATAAGTTGATCCATAGCAAAGATGAGCATGTTGCTAACAGGATGTCATGACAAATCTGTACTTAACCAAGACCAGCAGAAGATTCTGGCCAAACACGTGGACAATGAAAGCTATAGCGTCAATTTGAAGTAGATATTTCTTTCTTTTCTCTCTGTCATGGTGCCCATTACTTACTCCCTCCCAAACCCTGTCATACACACTCCTTCCTTGAGCAGCCGATGCCTTTGGATCACTTGAGCGGTAACCAAGCTCATCATGTCTTCCTCTTCTATTTCCCCCAATCATGTCCGGGAGGACAGACTGTGTGCATATCTCGGTCCACTGTCGTTTCTCCTCTCACACCCACCGCTATCCCTCCTCCACGCTCCCTCCTGCCAAAATGTTCAGTTCCTCCCCTTTCCCCTGTTTCCCCATCCTGTTATCTTAAAGCAGGCAACACTACAAACCTCACAGGAGACTCCTCTTC
This sequence comes from Lateolabrax maculatus, assembly GCA_031216445.1. Lineage (NCBI taxonomy): Eukaryota > Metazoa > Chordata > Actinopteri > Acropomatiformes > Lateolabracidae > Lateolabrax > Lateolabrax maculatus. The sequence goes on from CM062196.1 coordinate 11,746,649, forward strand.
ATCAAACGCTAACTACCACCCAACCAGTCCCCCTAATCCCACCCTTTCAGATTCACTACTCTGTCCTGAATACATTTTCTAAGGGAGGGAGGTAAGCGTGTGTGTGCGGGGGGGGGGATGTTTGGATCAGCTCAGTTAACAATCATGAGCCAGATTTGAGTGTCGGTGTCGCCCAGATGCTGGTAGCCTCTCCTCCCGCCATCACAACCTCCGACTACACGAAAACCCATGGACATTCCACAATAACAATGGCTCAGGCACTTAATACTGTTTTTTGTTTGCCAGCTCCTGTAATATATATTTTCTTTTCTTTTTTTTTTTTTGAAAGGCTGCCATTTTTGGACAGTAGAAATCCCAGCATATAACCATCTGGAATGTGTCCAGTTTGATTTTTTTTTTTTCTTTTCTTTTTATAGGACCAAGTGTAGTCGAAAAGCTCGGGTGTTTAGAAAACACACAACTGCATTTGTACAAACCCATGCTGTGTTGACAACTACGAAACTGTGGAATAAATTGCCTTCTACTCTATAGTCAGCTGAGCTCTGGGGTATCACACGGTCTGTCCACGCTCAGTACTGCTAACTGTAACGTCCAACTGAGGGAAAAAAAAAAAACTTTCTAAAGTAGAAATGACACTCAATGGGAGATGGGATTGGTTGGAACAAAGACGCTTATGGTTGTCTTGTCAAAACTTAACTGCAGAACCTGTGTATCCTGTGCCATAATATAGAGAGATCTGTTGCTGTTGTAAGATGGATTTTACCCACTGTCCAATAAGGAGTCATTTCATTGGCACTTTTCTTTTTTTTTTTTCAGCTCCACTGTTTAGGCCTTGTGGGATGTGTGTACTCATTAAAAAAAAAACAAAAGGAAAAAAACTACCAAAAAAACCTGTTTCAAGTCCTGTTGGCTGATTTATGTTCATTTCCTTTTCCTCACCACTTTTTTTCTTACATCTGGGATACAGTCTCTTTAATGCATCTGATTTCATATGCATACAACCAAGAAATGCCATAAATTGATTTATCACCTTGTTTACAGACAGATCAAATAAATTTATTCCAACCAGATAAATGCTTGCTCTTTGCTTTTTTTTTTTTTTTTTTTTTTTTTTTTTCCTTCCCCCCTTCACACTGAACACTGCCTGTTTTCCTGCCTGGAAATATGCTCATAGGCTTTCTGACATGAGTCTGATGAAAAGATGGAGAAGGTCTCCATCACATGTCAGTCTGGTAACGTGACACTACCGCCAGCAGCTTGCAGCACAAAGACTGAAAACAGGGAACCGGCAAATCTGACTGTCCAGAAGACAAACCGTAGGTCTTCTGATGAAGGGGTTTAAACATCATATCAAATTATAGACAAAATGTTAAATTCCAGAAATTCAAGCTGCATCAGTTATTGGACAGGAGTCTTTCAGAAGTGTTGGCACGACTTTAGAGTAAAACCTGGAACCTGCACAAAAATAAAGAGTCCAGTTTTTCAGCCTGCTCAGTAATCCCGCTTCACGAGACAAGCCCCCTGGACAAAAGCTTGAGTCACAATTCTGTAGTTACATTGTTAGTTTATTTGTGTTTATTGAAGGAGACTAGTTGATTGTGGCTCCGTTCACGGCCATCTGACAAAACAATCACCCTGTAGTGGATGTAGTAGCTGTTGTGAAGCTTTTCATCACAGCACATGATAGCAGCGGATGGAGTTTTGAATCTCAACTTAAGCCAACACGGAGAAGTCCAGTCAACACTCGAAAAAATGAGATCTGGTTGAAAGCTCCAGAACTACAAAGTTAAACCCCAAGGCCACCGTGAAGAACCCTCTTCCTGTGTTTAGAGGTAAAATTGCACTTTTTAACTGTGAAATTAGTGATATTTGACAGGAGTGTAGAGGTCCCATAATTTCCACTTGCTAATGAGCCGTGCCAGACCTGAACAGGCTGATTTGTTTCAGATAATCAGGTCATTACGCTGAACTCGTTTACTGGAGCCTACTTGTTTTTTCTTGTTTAAACCCAAGATGAACACAGCGCGGCTGTACGTGTGAGCGACAGTTGTGAACTATTTAGGACGGGCATCTGACTGTCGTCATGAAAACGGTCAATTATTAACCATGCAAAGTTTCCTTGTTAAGTGTCGTTTTCGTTTTATTGAAGTGAATTCAGATTGAGTACACACGACATACATGAGCAGGAAAAAACACTAACAAGACAAATATATCAACTGAAAAAGGCAACAGGTTTCATGAACAAAAATCAAGCAATGTTATGAAGAGAAAAAACAAAACATATTTACTATAAACTGTTAAAATGAAATAAGGTCAGTTAAATATTTATTACAAGGCCTATCAACAAATAACTTCAGTTAAACGATGATAGGTCTGCAGCAGCCAAAAGAAGTTTCCCACAGGCAGCATGGACATAGTTTTCACTCAAGTGTCTCTCCACACTTTGAACTAACCCACAACTTAATGTGACGTCACATGGAGAAACACGTGCTTCGCTAAGGACGCGTTTCTCAAACCGGTTTGGCTTCAGTTTCTCTTGGTGTGAATCTTCGTAACAGATAAACCGTGGCACAAAACACAGACAGGAGCACCGCCTAGGCCCCTTCGTACATCAGAAATAAATTGGCAAAACCATATTGCTGTGTCTTTGTTTTGTTTTTTTTTTCTATACTTGCTGAATGTTAGTTTAACTTTACAAAAAGGATGCTGCATAGCGGTTTAAGGTGTGTCAGTGTAGCATGAACACGTATGTACAATAATGAAACTTCCCCATCTGAAACGTGTAGGACGGGAAATAATCAAAAGGTAAAGATGTAACTTACTGTGATCTATACTTTTTATATACACGGTACTTTTACTGAACTTTGTGTCCGAGCGTGATTTCGTGTGTCTGGGACCTCTGGACTTTTCCGCTCATCTCTCTGCATCATCTTTTTATGACTAAATAGAGTACAGTATAAGAGTCTACTGTACGTCAGTGTCGCCGGTCCTGTCAAATCTTCCAAGCAGCTAAGATACGCTCACCGACTCCCTGGAAAATCCGCACTTTATCCATAATCAAGGTAAAAATAAAACTTAAGATTTATATTTGAACTTGTGGGGAGGATACATTACAATGTCTTGTAAGCAGTGACAGAAGAACTCAGAAGATGAATCTGTTTCGTGACCCCCCCTCACCCCCCCGTCGAAAAAAAGTCTCTTGCAGCTGTGAGGTTGGGGAGGGCGGGGGTTTTAGCGAACCAGTGAGCCACCCGGCCGCCAGTCAAGCTCGGGGCAGGTCGTGCTCGTGGTCTTCAGAGCAGGGCTGCTGCATCTGCACCACCACAGTCTCCACGGTGACCTCCTCGTCGCTGTCGCTGCTGTCCAGCTCGTCGTCCTCGTACTCGGAGGACTCCTGGTCCTGCTCCGAGCGCGTCGCCCCCGACATGGTGCCGAAGGAGTGGGCGCTGGTGGAGGCCAGGGAGCGCAGCAGAGGGGTGCTCTCCGACACCTCCTCGTTCTCCTCGGGCCCGCTCTCCCCCTCTGAATCGGAGTCGGAGTCCCCCTGCGAGGGGACCACCTTCTGCTTGCACACCGGACACGTCTTCTTAGTTTTGGTCAGCCAGGGGTCCACGCACTTGCTGTGGTAAGCTGGAGACAACGGAGGGACAATTCATTCTGATTAACCAGAGGAGCTCAACAGCCTGAATAGGCTAAATTAATGCTTTTAAATACAGAGCCCGTATTGTTTCCTTGTACTAAAAAGTCTGATCATATTCATATTAAACATACATGATGTTGGCGTTTCCCTTGATGCCTTTACATGAGCTTCTAACGCACAGAGCAAAGGTTACGGTACGAGAACACTGTAATGTTGGAATATTTTGCTATCTTCCTGATAGAAATTTCAAATTTCCATATATAAAAAGGAACACGGAGACCGGCGACTCGAGAGGGGAAAAGTACCCTTTTGCTCGGATTCGGCTGGCCTGTGTCTTGTGTCACAAGCCGATGAAAGGTGAGTGAGTCAGAGGTGTTCAGACTCACCATGAGAACACGGCAGGACTCGGAGTTTGTCACCTTCTTCATATTCATCCAGGCAGATGGCGCATACGTCATAGTTGTCCCCTGGGTCAAAAAAAACACAAGACATATTCATCTTCTGACTGCTTTTAACTGAACACATTTGTAAGAAAGTACTTTAATATTAATTCCGGTATTAGATACCTGTTCGGCTCTGACTGTTTGCAGTTTCCAAGCAGTATATATCTTGGCGGCTATTTCATAAGTGCGATAATCCACTAAGACCCATACATTTATGCAAATATGAAATAAAGGCCAGTAATGATAATTATTTTTCAATAATTGCATGGTTCATATCGGATAATATGGACAGACAGAACGTAGGTAGCACATCCAAAAAACAGCACTACAGGTGCTGGATCATAAAACAAACTGAATGCAAAAAATCTGATAAAAGATCTGCCCACTGATAGCTCCAGGCCATTTCATTTAACGCCCCGTTTCTTCGTGGCACGGTTCAAATCATTTTCACGAGGCAGAGCAAACAATATATAGACACCAGCACATTCATCACACAGGTGGTTGTGACCTGAGAGAGATTTTCATCTTAGATTATATCTCACACAGTTGACTGACACAATATACAGTGTGGGTAGAAGTCAGAAACAGGTTTAGGGAAATGAAGATGAATTGGTTGTTTTCATGTTTTCCTGAAGGTCGTTGACATCAGGTAGGCCCACGACGTGTCCGGCAATCAGGAAGTCTAGCTGCTCACGGCAGTAATTTCTTTTTATTCTCTGCGTCGCTTCTCTAAATATGTCCCGGCACCCACCCACCCAGTCCTCAGCCTGCGGGGAGATTTTCTGCTGAACTGCCGGCATTGCACTTCCTGACGTTACGGGAGGTGCAAAGTCTCCGCGCACTAAGGGCTCAGGAATTTATCAACGCACTCCCTTTCGAATTCCACGGCGTTCTTCTCCTTTTCCTTCCCTTCCTCTTCCCTGCCGGGGCTGGAAGGAGAGGGGAGGGGGGGGGGGGGGGGGGGAGGGGGGGAGCCGGGCTGTGGGCCGGTGTGTTTATGTAAGCTCTAAATGAGCATGTTTTCCCCGACTGGGCTCTCTGTGTCCGTGCCAGGGCTGCATGTGACCGTATAAGGATGGGGAGTCACATCGACCAGCCGCGCCCCCCCCCCCCCCTCCTCTCAGAGCGTCAGCAACTTCAACTTGAGGCAACGCTTCTCAACTCTGCTCCTTCTTCCTCCTCTACACACTTTCAGTTCAGTTTTTTCCTCCTCCTCCCAAACATCAACCTCACGTTCGTCCCCATCCTGATTTACCCAGCACTTGTCTTTCTTCTTTTGACATTAGTCCAGAGCGGCCTCCATCTTTTCCTCTCCTTCTGGCTCGCCCGGGCCGGTGCAGGACGCTCGGGGGTGAGGGAGAGGGAACGTTTGTGCAGGCACGGGTCCAGCATACACTCAGGAAATGCTGAACTGTGGCACTGAGTGAGCTATTTTGAGTGAACCAGAGAGAAAAAGGTTCAGTGCCTCTCTGAACGCAAAGACCGCTCTGGGGAGATAACGGACAGGGCCGGGGATCATTTGAAATGTCTCAAAACAGATGCCACTTCAACACCTTATGGATAATCCTGTTTTTACAACTTGGGTGTTAGTGTTGTAGTTTGAGCCATCACTCCTTAAGGTAATAATAACTCGGAGTGTGCTCGGAGTTAATTGGTGAGATCTGGTAATGCGGCGACGTCTGACAGTGCAACTCATCAGTGTCCGTTTGTGTGACGTGTTTGTAAGGAGATCTCTGACGCCCAGCGGGTAGAGCCAAAGAGAACGAGGGTAGCCAGCGCCTTACACTGGCCCGGGCGGGCTAACACCTGGCCAGTAGAGTAAGCAATATGTAGCCCTGGGTCTGATCTTACAGACACGGGAATGGGCCTGGGTCCACTAACTTATAGTTTTGACTTCAAATTAAGTGGTTTACATGGTCCGGCTAAACTGTTGGCTGGTTTACCAACTGGCTGACTGTACCATGTGCACAGATTTTTAGAAATTAGTTTGGAGAGTACGATGTTATCATAACTCATGAAGGCCAAAAGGACCAAATGAAGTCTGAAATACCCTTTAACTTCCTCTTACCTTACTTTGGTGAGTTTAAACATGTTGTTGTACATTATTTCTAAACACTTATATATAAAAAATAGTGTCATATGTCATATTGTTTAGCCAGTCTGTACAATCACACTATGGAAGTAGTTAATCTTCCGCACCAGCGTCACCGAGATAAATGTGTTCTTTCAGTGGACCTGCCTAACAGTGTGTCTGATAACTTTTAGTGGGGCACTGTAGTGTTTTTTTAAACTAACAAAAGTGCTCAGTTGACTGCAAAAGTCTAAGAGATGATTCAAACAGGCCCAGGGCTGTCCAGTGTCCAGCAGAGCATAATTCAGTCTGCTCCGGTCAACTCTTGTCACGGAAACAAATTACACCGCTCCTGCTGATCAAAGAAACGCTGTGGACATTACCCACGCCTCATTTCTAGGAGCTCCTACCAGGGATCAGCTTTGGTAATGTCATTACTGTGACCTGCACACGTGAGCTGAGCTTCACTCTCAGGAGCCTCACTGGTGCGCTGCATGTGTGGAGAGCAGTGTGTTCAAAAAGAGAAGACAAATATTTTCTCACAACTACTGTCAGGGAATTGCAATAATATTAAAGTATTACCAGAATTTTTAGAGAGGGTAAATATTAGAAATGGGTATAAATTAAATACACGCTCACCAACAGCAGCCACCATGTTTTCAGAGGTTATAGTTACAGTAGATACTTGATGAAGACTCTTCTCCTATCAAGTCTTAATATACTCTGTGGTTTTTGTGTTTTGAGTTGAGTCAGCTTTGAAGTTGGGTGGTAAAATATATTTTTCATTGCCACTTGTGTATGTGTACACTTTTCAGATGCTGGGAATCCCTTACATTTACGTTTTGGGGCCAGTAGCACATCTTAAAAAAGGACTTGCGAGCCAGTGCGGCTCTTCTCCCCTCTATTTTTCATTAATCAGCCGGCCCGCCAGCATTCCTGGCTCTCAGAGGAACCGCGCTGTCCTACTGAACTTCAGACGAGCAGCGAATGTGCGTAGCAGAGCGAGAGTGAGCAGGCGGATGAAAGAGAGGGGTGACAGAAAAACTGAATAAAAAGAAGAAGAAGGAGGAAAAAAAAACAAAAAAAAAAAAAAAAACTGCTCCTGCACAGTTCAACACTGGTTGAGCCAACCAGACATGGGCAACTGGCACCGAGGCCAGTGAACTAAGACACAGAGAGAGCTCCTCTGTACTGACATCAACATGCCTCACACACCGACGGCTGAGACACTGCAGCTGCTCTGTTCGGTGTGTGTGTGTGTGTGTGCTCTGTTCCCCGCCTAGGATTTGGACGCGGAAAGCTGACGGGAGGGAGGGGGAGTGACTCATCACACGCAGGGAGGGATCAGACTGGAGGTCAGGGGTCAGAGGGAGACTCCAGCTTCTCTCAGTCTGAACGAAGGGGGTTGAAAACAACCTCCTTCGTTTCCTCAGCCAGTTCGCCGTGTGTGTGTGTGTGTGTGTGTGTGTGTGTTCACAGCTACTTGCTTCAACGTCTGCTAGACGTCGGTCGCTGGCGAAACTCGCGCCCCGGAGGGCCAAAACTCACTGTCGTACGTCAGGCTTACAGCCTAAGTGGGGATGACGCAAGGCTCTGCAATAAAACCAGAGCGCAAGTCAAGTTAATGGCAGAGCGGCACCGTACGCTGACAGCCGTGGCAGCTGGTATTACATAATCCCGTACAGTGACACAGATCTTATGTTGCATGCTGCTGCTCAGACTGGTATTGTGCACCAATTACATGGGTACCGTGGTTTTCATTAAGGCATTGTGTACCGTCGATACAGACTCCTTTTGTGTTAGCTACTATTCATTTCAGCCAGTGTGCTCCCATTTCCATACATGCAAGTCTGACATTATCCAGTGCCTTCCATTGCCACCTCTGCCCCAAATCTATACAAGAACTGTCACCTGTCACAAACATCACAAAAGGTATAAATTAAACATGCCCAATAACAGCAGCAGCAAGAAATGTGTTAAAATGATGTGAAAAAACAACAAGAGCATGTCTAACGAAGTGTTTGCAGAGTTGATAGATGTCTGCTTTTGCCAGTCTAAGCTCGTCTGCCAAAGAAGGTAGATGGTGGGCAGATACAGTCATCAGCAGAAAGGCATCCTGCCAGCACAGCAGTAGCTGTGGCTGATCAGCTGGCCAACATCTTCCCGAAATGACATCACTTACCCAGAAAAGACATCACACCATGCTGCATTTATAAACTCTCCTGGTCTCTGAGGCACACTATTGATACACACTTATACCATGAACTTCTGATGCCTGGATTTGGGTTTACTGACTGCCATTGTGGATGCTACTGCTGCTTGAAAACTCTGATTAGGACGGAAACGGCAGAGCCTGAGTGGAGCTGAGGTGGGACGAGCAAGCATCAATCAATACAGCTCAGAGAAGCAAACAAAACCAAAAACATAACTCCTATTAAGCCTCAATATCTTTTAAATGAAACAGTATATATCCACACTAGATTAAATGGGCTATTGAGACTTTGATGTCAATGATAAAATGTATTTTAAATAAGATTCGGTACAGTTCTTGGAGCCAGCATCTAGTGGCCACTGTAGGAACTGCAGCTTCACATATTTGCATAATGGCTTCAACATGCAAACATGTTGATTGAACCGTGAAAATCTTTGCAGCAGACTATGTGCACTTTCAACTGCATTTACAAAAAAGACTTGAAAGAAACGAATACATTGGAAAGTTACGGGTTGCAGCTTCAAAAGCAGCATTAACAGCATCACAGTGTTCACTGTGGCTGCATCTGTTGAAAGCCCCCCAGAGTCCAAGCTCAGCATTATCTGTTGCAGTGGAGGCCAAAGGCGCCATTAGGCATCCTTCCCACTCTGTGCTGCGCACGCGCACACGCGCACACACACACGCACACGCACACACACACACACACACACACACACACACTCTCTGAATCCCAAGTCCAGGCACTCTGCCTAAAAACTTAAGGATGGGAATCAGAACAGCAGCGAGTCTTGAGGGTCACAGTGACTTTTGTGGCACTGAGCTGTCCCAAAGACATGCTACAGCTAAAAAAAATCCTCATGTGTGCTTGTGGAATAGAAAAAAACAAAAACACAATCAGCCTGCTGTAAACTGTGACCACTGGTGGTGGTCTGATGAGCTACTGTAACAGTAGTTTTTTTGATTCTAGTTTTTACAGCTTCTGGTATTGTTTGGTTTACATAAGTCCTTGTTTCATCAAAGAGGGGCAGATTTTGCCAAATTATCTTAAAAGAGTACCCCACTGATTACACACTGCACTCCCATAATAATAATAATAAAAATTATATATATATATAAATAATCAGATATATAATCAATATGTAATCAATAGTAAAAAAGGAATAATTCAAATTAATGCAGCAGAACAAGCGATATTGTCTTTTTTATTCCCCGGATTCTGCCTACTAGGGCTGTGCGATATATATAATATATCTATAATGTTTTTACCAGCAAAAATGTCCAGCCTGCATCAGTGTCGGGCAGGAGGGATGCAGAAATGAAGTAATAGAGTATAATATGAAACAACAGACGTTTTCCTATCGTCACATGATATTGTCATATCGCACAACCCGACTGCCTACATTACCCACAATGCAACTCACGCACCATCAGCTTGGTCAAGATTCAGGTGTGTTATTCTAGTAGCGGCTAACGTAGCCTCGAGCCGCTGACTTCAAGCCGAGATGAGGAGCGGGCTACAGAGGTGTGCTGAGCTCACATGTTCTTCAGACCCTGTCCATTTATCAGACTTCAGCTCCCTTGCAAGACTTTAAATAGTTTTTTTTTCACATATACAGTAGTACTTTATGTAAAAACCAGTGCACTTACCCTTTAAGTGACCTCGGAAAACCTTTGTCGCATAAACGCACAAAAACTTCAAAAAATGTAATCCATATAAAGTAATCACCGCCTCTTGTGTATGCCTAATACCTCTTAGCAAAATAGAATCCAGGGTTATTTAGTAAAAACTTTATCGGTGGCTGGTACATCAGTCATCTAATTTCTCTGACACTACATTGGTAAAAGATGTGGATAGAAGGTATTCCTGTTATAACTCTCACTTGATGTAAACACTGGCTAACAATAAAACCCGTGAGACAACAGAGGCACTGTCCCACCGCTCTCAGCCCCCCCCCCCATGCTCAAATCAGGGCACTCGGTCGCTTGCCAAGCCAGCATTGCTCCAGAGTGCAGGGTTTAAAAAGGTGATTAGGTAGAGATTTGGTGTCCCCCTTCCTGTGTCGCCAAATGCTCTGACTCAGCTGACAGGAGCACAGCCGCCGCCCCGGAGGCCGCTTCCTGGATATCTGAACTCCCTGTAGCGGCCAAGGTCGACTGTAGCGGTGCCCGGTGGAAACCCTGAGTCAGAGTGGGCACGGCTCGCAGACGCAGCCACTAGAGCGCACAAAACCACAGGGCCTGACGTGACAAAAACAGCTATCCGAGCAACACGCGCCACTTTCAGCCTGTGTGTTGCACGTGCATGTGTTACCGCAGGGGTGGAGGAAAAGATCGACTCATAGCCCTCTGAATTAGCAGTTTTGCAAGGGGGCTACTTATTATGCACCACCCGAAGTCTATACAGCTCCCTGGTGTTCCCCTGCGCAGCTGATTGTAGTCAGGGGCTTTCCAGTCTGCAAAATACAGCTGCCGGAAACACAGCTGGCACAGAGAGAAAAAAAACTTACTTGACTATAGCACAAAGAGGATTTGCATCGCACAACAATGCTATAGCCGGTCTGACCTGATTTTACTGAGAAGGAGGGCGGGGGCCAGAGGTGGAACCCTAAACCTGTCCTTACAAACAAGCAGCACATACTGTTCATCTGCTCAACACGTTTAAGATAAAAACCCAAAATATGTTCAACTTCCAACCCCCGTCAGGCCTCTGGCATGACTGGGACCACATTCCAAAGCGTCAGTCATGTGTCCAGTCTCGACAGAGAGGAGCTCTAATCTGCCACGGAGGGCTTTGTGGAAAAATGAAGTCCATATTAATCCGATTAGCTCCAAGGTGCAGAGCTCCAGGGAGGAATGATGTGTCGTAATGCACCGATGACATCTCTCTTCTGGGCGAAATCATGTGAGGAAGCGCAGCATGGTAGAGGAGTAAACAGCTTCTCTACCTCTACCGAGGTCAAAGGTTAGAGTCACTATAAAGCCGACGGAGATGATTTTCGATCAGTTGTTCTAGGGAGGCTTAACAATCCTGGTAAAGTGCAGCATCCAGAGTGTGGCACCTGTAGCACTTACAGTATACCCTCTGAATACTAAATAAACAGGCCCTACATTTACAATGGAGTATATACTATAAATGATATAATATAATATAAAATGGTATAGACACAGGTAATTAAGATGTTTGAGATTGGCTCCATACCTTTCTTGTACTTGTGGATGGGAAGTTTCTTTAGCTGATCTTTGCGCAGGCGGCTCCTCCGAGCCCTGTGTCGATCCTGGACAAACTTGGTGATCTAGGAACAGCGGAGAAAAGAAACGTCAAAACCCTTAAAAATCAGTATGCAAAACACGCACACAAACACACCTTTCTTTTCCAGGTGCTGAGTCCAAAAAGCTGTACCTGTGATTTCTGTCACCCAAGCAACACTGTTACATTAAAAAGTGCAATTTTTTTTTAGCTCAAATTGGTTGCCAGACTTCAGCCTGCCACTCTAACACTACTTTCAGTGGCAGGCCAAAGTCTGGTACCTGACAAAGAGCAAATTTGGACTCAAAATGATGTATATAAGTAGAAACATTAAAAGGCAGAGGCAGAAATCCTTCAGAATACCAGGTATTTTCTACTTTAAATCTACAGAACTACATTTAAGTAAAATAGATTGACTATCTGCCTTTAAAATGAATCAATAGTTCCTTGTACTTCGAGTTAAAACAAAGGTGTCTTAAACTTAACCTACCATGAAAACAACAATGAGGATGAGACAGATTCCCACGATGATGAGGAAAGGGATCAGGTAGTATTCCAGCGGCAGGCTGAAGTCTGGCATGAGGACCACATGTCCCCTAGAAAAACAAGCAGAGACATCGTCAGGTGTTGGCAGGTAATACAAACACACTGAATGTGACTTCCACAGAGTCGGTGCTACGGCAGCATTTCGTTTCGTCAGGGATCGTTTTGGCTGCAACATTGTTGAGATTGATTTTAGTGTTGTTCGTGTAAAAAAACAAAAAACAAACTGCAGTATGACAGTCACGTTAAGGGTCCTCTATCAACATAATTTCACACTGTTGATTAATAGGCCACAGGGCTCTACTTCTTTTCACAGAACTCCCTCTACAGCCACCAATTTGGTCCACACTGACAAAACTCTGCCAATACCATGTTTGGTGTTCATTCCTCTGCAAAAGACTTGGGAATGTATTTGGATGGTATCTGACAAGCACCACACACACGCACACAGACACACACACGCACACCAGCTGATTCAAAAGTGGAGAAATTGGACTTTAATGCTGTGACTCTCTGGGCTCCTCTGACAGGCTGAGACATCTCATTACCACCTCAGCAGCGGTGACAACACATCACAAGACAAATCCTCCGCCTTGATATATCACAGGGCACGCTGCAGGCATTGTTCTACAACAGTATTAGATTTAACTCGTATGGAACAGCTGGAAAGCAAAAACGGTCAGACAGTTTTGAGTGAAAAAGCAGCCATCTCCTCGCAACGTTACACTGAATAATCTGTGAAAAGCTCAGTGTTAGGAGTACAAACCTGCTTCTATTTATATTGATGTGCAGAAATATGAGATTTGGGTTTAGACTTACCCCTTGTCATACGTGTAGTCTTCTTTCAGAGAGTTGGCAGTCTCCTCACTCACAAACACAGAGGGAATATCTATCTGCTTCATAACATCCACTAAAAGGGAAACAGAAAACCTACTGTGATAATATATCATGTGACTGTTTATCAATGCCGACTCCATTGAACGACCTTGAAACACGACGTCCTGTTATTAGAGAAAAACAAAATAAGACTTGTTTGAAGCACAATACGAAACATGATTGACAAAATATCTTTACTCAAGGCCTACTTACTTCCTTTTTCTGGAGGTTTTAACCACATCGAACAGTCTTCATCAAGTGATGGAGTTTTTTTTACTTTTCAAATGTAAATGTGAATATTTGCAGGTTTTTTTGGTCCTTAACGCCATTAAAAATAATATCTTTGCGTTCTGGATTGTTGGTCATTCAAAACAAGCCATTTGAAAATTTGTCAATTTGGGCTTTGGGAAATTGCGATGGACATTTACCATTTTATAAACCGAACAATTGATATGAGAATGTAATCAGCAGATTAATTGTAAATAAAATAATATTTAAGTTGCAGCCTTGGGTTGATTGCTAACTGAAAGTTAGTAACTGGACTGCAAATTGAGATTAGGTAGTGGTGATAAGACTTTTTGGCAGGTTATACTGGAAAAAAATGTGTTCTTGCAACATACCCTTTGATTACGTCAATCGATTTCAATCAGTCTCTCATCCAAACTATATGTTACTATAGAATGTTAAGACAGTTTGAGAGAGACTGATTGTCGGATTGCCTGGGAGAGATCTCTCAACGACTGGGATTACCAAGTGTACAAAACATCCACTTGTGAGATCTACTTCTCTCACAAACACTAACCAGGGCAAGAAGCCTTCTGGATAATTTATGACTGTGCTGCACCCTCTCGAGTGAGAATAGTAGGTTAGACATGAACTGAAAGGAAATCCCATCAAAACACTATCATACCACAAAAGGGGGTTCGAGCCGGGACAATATGGATTCATAGGCGGTGAGTGCTACGATGCTGCAGGGCATCACATCCTTCCTCAAGTACATCTTGAGACTTGGAATGGACTGACTATAAAACCGCCCCGGCTTATCCTCAGGCTCGGGAATTAAGAGAAAAACAACGGCACATCCTCTGTCAAAAGAGACACATGACCATGCAGCTGCGTAAGATGCTAAGTGATTATGTGTTGATATACAGGGAGAAAAAGAGGAGGCGGTGGTAACTTACGATCATTGGATCCCATGCTGATTAAGTCATCGGAGTCCACATTGTGAACAATGGCTGCCTTGTACCCAGCTTTCTGGGCATTGAGGACCTGTGAGGAGACAAAACATTTTAGGCCCCGATTATAAAATGGTTCTCCAATGGTGCCAACACCCGGTGATTATTAGTAGACTGACATTAGCTGCCACTATAAGACTAAAAACAGCCTTAATGAAGGTGGTATGTGTGATACCAGGGGTTTGTGCCAGATAATGTGACCAAATCTGATTTCCACTATAGAAATTGAAACCGGTTAGGAGGGAGATTGTTCAAATACACAAGTCATCCTTGTACAATCGGAAAGGTACAACCTATGCAGTAACATTAGCCTAACAAATGTACCACTTTCAGTTAAAAGAAGCTCTCTGCTGCTGATATGAACTAATGTATGATCAGGCCTTGTAAACTGAATTCCCAAAAGGACAATAAATACTACCACAGATAAAAGAACGCTGTGGCTTCATAGTAGCATTCATGTTTTACATGTTCACTTTGTGTAGCAAGGAACAAGATGTTTACATATACTGCTCCTCCATGATAAACAGTGACACTGACTGAGCTGTAACTGAAGATCCAAAAACAGGAAGCGTTAAATGATAGGAAGGGAAACTGGGTACAAAGAAAGCCGCAGATTTATAGGCAGAGTCGGCTAAAGGTTAGAATTCTATTTTAGGAAGGTATGACAAATACTGAAAGTGCGCACACTGGTTTTGCTCAATTAAAAAAAAAATCTCACATTTTGACCTTAATGACTTGACGACTTTATCCCCGGCCCCGGGTCCTGTTCAGATTTGCTGCAATCTCTTATTCTATATAATGAAGATCACAGGTATTGATCCCCACAAAGGCCACGAGTCCTAGAACAACACACTTGAGGCCAGACCTGCTCACTCGTGACGAGCTGCGACTATCTATCAAGAATAATGTAAGGCACAACCTGTAATCCAAATATTAACGAAAGAAGCCAAAACAAGCACATACATTCATTCATTCATTCATTCTTCTTTTAAACTAAGATAGTACTCATTATTCAATTTTTGTAGTTGAGTGTAGAGGTGTAGTTGTGCGCATGTTTATGTGGGCTTCTGTGTGTGTTATGTGTTTAAACCGTTGCATAAACATGCCACCATGTCGACACTTTCATTAATTGTAGATGGGCTCTCTGTACCTCTTCAGAAAAAAGTTAAGCCTCCTACTGCTGCAAAAAAAAAAAAAACAGATGTTACAGCTTTCACCCAAGTGTAACCTGTTTACTGTGTGCGTGTGTGTGTGTGTGTGTGTGTGTGTGTGTGTGTGTGTGCAGCTGTTGTCCTCTAAAAAGCAATTTATTATTCTTTCCATATCTGTCAACACCTATACATTCAAATTCACAAAATCCAGCAGGCCGGGGCTGTGTAAAAGTCTGCGTCGAGGCTCTATTATTAACGACAAACGTGGCGATGACTTGCACGGCTCTGGGTTTTCACTCAGTGGGAAACTGATAGATTGAATGTTACATAACGGCTTTCAAATCAATCTTGCAAGAAAGTTGTCTTGTAAATGAAGATTGTGATCACATAAATGTAACCAAACAGCAAGCTGCACCAGCAAGACAATCCAAACATATTTTGGGAGTCAAAATGTATCATATTTAGTGTATGTGTGGCTGTTTTAATAACTGTTCATAGGAGAAAAATTGGTAGACATGTCTCCAAAACCCCCGAAATCCTGTAAAATCTCTGTTAATTTGAGAATGTGGATCAAGGACTCTGCAGTAAACCAATAATTCCACAGCAGGTTGTGCTTTCAGAAAGAACGTTATGCTGAAGACACTAAAAAAAGAATTAAACTGGGATCTTTCCAGCAGCAGAGGGCCATGTGTGCTGCATCATGGATGCAGGGGAAACTGATGTAATGAGGATCTTCCACTTGCGAGGTTGTTTTTGTGCCTCTGACACAGTATAGAGGCTACAGTATCCTGTATAGCCATTGTTGTGGCTGATTGCTCACAGCAGATGTGGTGGAGGAAATAGGATGTGACAATATAATCCTGGAATGAATCATGATGTGTTCTTACACCGACAGAGAGGCACTTCGGATAGTCACTGTTTCCTCTGAAATTGTGGAGAAAAAACACTTTGCATCGGATCATGTAAATGTCATTCAAACTCCTACATAAAAATAATGGGAACGAAGGCAGCACTCCTCCAGTCGCAGCGACAATACTTCAATCAGTGCAGGAGGAAACCATCTTCTAAGAGTCGAATGTCTCCTAATTCTTGAATCGCTGAAAAAATCTGATACGTGGACAGCCTTTCAGACGTCTATAACCAGGCTAAGACAACATGAAATGTTAAAATATTTTTATCAACAGTAAACAGGATATCTGGGTATCAGTTCCTGAGAATCAAAGAGCAAAGGCTTCTTTTCAAAGCCACCATTTTGTCACCATTTCTGTAAAATGTAGAAAATGACTGCTGAATTAGGAGCAGATAAAGGCAGCCTGAGGTATTGTGGACACAGAGCCGGAAAGCTCTGAACATCACGGATGAATACTATTTAACAAAGTAAGAGAATCCTAGGGCGACTCTCTTTCTTTAACCCGCTGCCACCTGAAGCCACTGAGGACGCGCTGAAGTTAATTATTAGTCAGCGCATGCGCCACCCTCCTGCGGTAAATTAACACTCGACCCAAAACCAGACAGTGAGAGTGAGACCGTGATGGCTGTGCAGGCAAACAATCAGTGGAGTTTGGGCCACACTCTTGAAAGATATAAGAAGTAATGTGCTCTGTTAAATAATAGAAGGGGGGGGGGGGGGGTCGCTCACACTAACCTGAGCAAGCAGTGGTTGTGTGAGTGCAGTGTGATAAACCTGCAGCTTGACCAGGCCTCTTTATACAAGCATTGTACTCTGTTGTGATGCAAGGAAATCCATTTAGACCTGTGAGGGGTGAACAGTGCGAGTGCGAGTGCGAGTGTGTGTGTGTGTGTGTGTGTATCGTGGCCTGGCTCGATGCTGACACAGAGCAGCACTGTCTTTTGTCTGTTCCTTGTCATTGTAATTTTATGCACAGGCATACGTGAAGCAGCGCGTATGGTAGCCGCAGCATTGTGATCCCATGTGCTTGCCTGTGAGGGTGTATTGTGTGGAGGTATCAATGGCCGCTGTGTGCGTCTTCAGGCAGGCTGTCTGGATGAGTGACACGCACACAACATACTGCATCTGGATGTGTGTGTGTGTTTTTGAGGAAGGAAAGTGAGCTAGGTGGAAGGTGATTTTCTGACTATGTTTTAGATTTTATAGGCTAAATCATTAATCAATGAATCAAAAAAAAAAAATACTGATAATAGGGGAGGGCAACATGGCATGATAACGTGTCCAGCTAATGATTGTAAAACTAACTTCGGCCTGGTGTTAGACTGCTTGCTTTGTTCTTCTTGCTTTTTTCCTCTTATATCCCTACATGATAATGACTGACTGAGCTTGAACTTTTTTTCAACCTGTAAAAACTCAAAAGGTTTTTTTTTTTTTTTTTTTAAATGTTGCGATGTGCTGCTTTGATTAATTTCCGCAAAGCAAATAAATGAAACAATAAATGAATCGATCATTGTCACCTGAGCAGACTCAGACACTTATCTTGTGGTAAGTAAAGTTATTATATGGCTGCACATCAGCCTGGGGCCTCGGCTGTGTGAAGCTGCTTCTCTGCTCTTTATCTCCTCGGGTTAATGTTATCAAACCTGTTCTACGCAAAGCTGTTATCATGGTAGCAACTGTTTTATCTTTCGTTACAAACTAATCCACCAGGAATCTCTGCAAGCGAGTGTGCGACTGGCCAACGCAGCGCTTTGCTGGATGACATCTCGTTGCAGGAAAAGTTGAGACCGGTCCTGCGACTGAACTGGCTCCACTCGAGTGAGTGACAAGTCCGTGTTTTTTCACGCAGAGGTCAAGTCGGTCTGAACGCAGCGACTTGTATCATCACTTGTTTGATACGTCACACCGCACTGATCTATCGTTCCATGTGGGATAAATGAAATACTACGGTATTTGACATGGGCGTGGTATGTGCATGTAGTCAACTTTGCATCACATCACGCCTCATCCTGGTGGTCAGAGAGAGCACGCAAATAGGAAACAACTGTGACAGCTGCCACAATCCAAATTCTGGCCAGTTGTGGCTGATACAGGTCATTAGTGAACCAGTAATTGTGTTCTGTAACAAATCATCATTTGGATGTCACGCTTTACTTCCCAGAATTGACGTAGCTGGTAAAATTATCAAATGTGCGTGCTGACAGTAGACAGCAGACAGTGGACAAGAAGGTCTGCCACCCTGCCCGGTGTTCACTCCCGACAGACAGTTTGGTTCAGTGTGTTTTCAGGGAGATTATACTGTAAGAGTAAAGATCCATTTTGTCTGTAGGCTTTCTAGATGCCAGTGTGTGGTGGGGCCTGTCTGCCTGGGATCTGCAGAGGAATTCAACCTCTGCTGCTGGCTCACCCTTGTGTTTGCATGGGCAAAGATAAGGACATTCAATGCATTCCTGAGAGACTAAAGAGAGGGAGAAAACAAGAGACGGGGAGGCAGAAAAAAAAAAAAAAAAAAAAGAGGCAGAAAGGGAAAATGAGATGTGAAACCTCTAGAAATAAAATCAATAGAAAGTAAGCGTGCGGCTATAAACACATTAACACACAAGCTTACACCAAGAATGCCTCGCCATGCTCCTCTACCATCTGCAGACCATCACGCTGAACTGTAGCACCACCTTCCATGTCAATTTAACGGCCTTCATTAAACCATTATGCCTGTGGGACCTCACATAAAAAAATCCTGCTGTTTTCCTTCAGCATCATATCACTGCACACACCCGACTTCATTATGATGGTAAAACATCAAAACTAAAATGTAAATTTTCTGTTGAACTTCTTAACTTTACCAGAGAAGGCTCAGAGCAACATTATGTTTCTCAGTACTTTTTTTTGTTCAAAGTGGCACATTAACACACATGGCAGCTGCCCTGCACAGCTACAGTGGAACCACACTGGAAATACTAGTGGCCAAGTGGCGCTCTCTTGACATCTTTTGTTGTCATGTGACGGCATGACTTGGCTCCAGAAACGTCTAGCTCTGTTCTCTCTTTTCCTGCCTTCCAGAGTCCACATTACTTTTTCCTATTTTGCACCATCAGGCTTTGGATTTAAATCAAAGGGGAAGCATAATAAGCATCTGATGCTTGTTTTCTCATCATGGCACCCTCTGGTGTGCTGACCAAATTTTGACTTGGCCTGCAGCACAGACACTGTAGGTTTTATTCGTGAGTTTGACCAATTATGGATTTTTAAGAGGCAAATTGGACCCTACTTAATTGTCTGTTGTTTTTGGAGCACTGCGAGTGAGTTTAACAAGCTCCAGAAGCTTTTTGTCAGGGGGTTTAATACAGAGGGTGACATATAAGCCTTAAGTAAAAGAAGAAATGTGATTGTGATATATATTTTTTTTTAATTTTTGTGGTGGTACTTTAAAGCAAAACTGAAAATCCTATATTTTCAGTTTCACTGGTGTTTCTTGTGTTATCGGCCTTCAAGGCATGTCTTCAAAATAATCATAATCAACACGCTTGTCTGCTGAACTTGATGTTATCATAAGGATGGCAAAGATCTGCAGAGTATCCCCCAGGAAATTGGTTAGCGGAGGTGGTAACAACTGCCAACATTATACTCAATAAAAATTAAATTATTGCTTTTGACATTGGCAGCGGTGCTCCGTATTTCAGGTGTGAGTCTCCACAATAAAACGCTGCGGGAAAGCCTGGTCTGGAAAAGAAATTTACACACTTCTCCCAACTCAACAAAGAATTCTATTTGAGGGTAAAGTGTAGAGTCACAGAGTGGGAGAGTAAACACAAAACTCAGCCAGTTTAGACAGTTCACACTTTTGCATAAGTGTGTCATTTGTCCATACAAACCTGCTGAACTCTGATTCTGTATTAAATCCACTGAGGCCTTTAAAAGTTCATGTGCCCTTCAGAAAGAGGGTTGCAGCTGCATGTTGGCCAACGGCACTGGACTGTGTGTCTGTATCAAGCAGCTTCCTGTGAATGTGTGGGACTGAATGAATGTGAAGGAAGGTGTTTTAAAAAAAAAAACTGGTTTCCAGTCAACTGTATAATGGGGAGGGGGAGGGGGGGGGGTTATTTCAAAGTAGTTTTCCACTACAGGTCACTGCACTATTGATATTTGTGTGTATGTTTGTGTGTGTCTGTATGTATTTGTGTGTGTAAGACCTGACTGTCATTGGTCACAGTTGACTGGAGGTGTGTAAACAGTGCCACTTGGAGCTCCCTGACTCAGTTGGACTTAACCGTTTGGATCCCAAAAAAGAGCAGGACACGCTCTATAATGCTGTTTATCATGAGTATGCTCTGTTCAAAGCTCATTACACAAACATGTTATACATAGATAAATTTAAATAAATATAAATAACAATTTCTTGTCATTATATGTACAAAAAAAATGATTAAAAAAATGATAAATATGCCTGCAAACACAGGTTATAGCTGTCTTTCCACTCCTGTACTAGTGTCAGTGAGACTGGTGGTGTGGACAGAGACTGCTGATAACATCACTAATTATTGCTGCATCACCATTGCGTGTGTGTGTGGGGGGGGTCAATAACTACTGCATCTTATCTCCTGTGTGTGTGTGTGTGTGTGTGTGTATCTGCTGCCAACACTGCACAGTCGCCTCATGCAGTGCTGCAGCTTAAACACACTGATGTGTCTTCTCTGCCTCTCCTCCTTTTCCTCCTGTTACACCACTGACATCTCCTCGTCCAAAAGTCCCTCTCTTTTCCTTTTCCTCTCCTCTGTTTTCTTTTCCGTTCTTCCTCTCCTGTGAGGTTCAGGCAGTACAAATGACCAGCATGGAGCTTGTTGCAGCCACTGGTCTGCATTTGCATAGTGCAGACTTGACCTCGGCTTTGTGTAAATGAGTCTGAGCAGCACAGCTCAACTTTCTCACAGAAACGCACATCAAACTAAGTGTTTCAGAGCAAATGCAAGTCAAGATTCTGCCACTGTCTTTTTCTCAACTTAAATGATGAAACATTTTTGAAACATAATTGATGTTTTAAGTGCATTTAGAATGGTTACGAGCCATGTTTTGGCAAATGTGAGGCTGTAACTAAGGACCACCAAACTTGAAAAACATCTATTCAAGCGGTTGCTGGCAGTGATAGTAAAAAGGAAATGGTGAAACCAAACAGTAGGTAAGTCCACTATGTCCCCTTTCCACTCAGTTGTGAGAAACCCTGACACTCGCCTCAAAACTGGAGTTTGGCTGGATCCAAATTACACTCTAATCAGGAGGGGTCTTATTCTACTGCTGCAGGTCTCAGGTCTGTGTGCTCAGTCTCAGCTCTGATCATGTGTTGCATCATAATCACTGCAGGAGAAAATATTTTAGGAAATCATTAGCCTATGTCAAGGTCAGCATTTTTGGAATTTGATTCATGGATTAAGAAAATTATTATATGTCAACTATTATTATGCGAAATTATTCTCATATCGCTGCTCTTTTTGAGTGCAGCTTTGTACTAATTGATAGCACATCATGCTGCTGTCTGTGTGGGTGTTCTCTCTCTATTAGGGCCCATATCCATCCCTTTACTCCTCCTCATCCTTTTCTTCCTTTTTCTCCTCCTCCTCTTCGTCCTCCTCCTCATCTCAAGACCTGAACAAAACAAGTCAAGTCAATTGTATTTATATTCTTCAAAAAACACCTTCTTAGTCTTCAGGGGAAGGAAATTGAAAACATGAGGAGTGCTTGATTTGTTGTTAGGATATAAAAAGGTTGTAAAAGCACACCTCCACTGGTTCAAATTTCCCTAAACTGTATCAGATACAGCTAAGCCTTGTTCTGCTCCTCTGCTGTTTAGACAGCAGCTTCCAATCAGGTCCTCATTTCCTCCTTTCTTTTCCTCCCTTAACCTTCTCTCTCCCTCTGTCTCCCATTTATTCTGCCCTCCTATCCACTAATTTCTCCGCTTATCTTCTCATTCAACCTCATGTCTCCTCTCTTTCCTCTCTTCTCCCCCACCTCTCCTCTTTTCCTCTACCACAAGCTTTCTCCTCCCACCGGCACCCTTCCTCTTTTATTTCTCCTCCCCTCCTTTCCTCTGTTCCCCCATCACTCCCAAAACAAAACTGCCCTTCTTTCCCTTCCTCTTCCCTTCTTACCTCTTCTCTAAATTTAACGTCCTCCTCTCCTCTCTCTGCCCTCATTACCCTTGTTATATCACCACAACTGCCAACTTCTCCAGAAATCTGCCCAACCCATTCTCTGATATTTCCACCCTCCCACTTTTACGCTCTCCCTCTCCTCCATTCGCCCCCATTCTCCTTCATCCCACCCTCCTTAGCGTTTCAGAGGAATGCGGCTCAGAGCAGAGCCGGGTTATAGTTTCAAGGTCCAGACGGCTGATTAGATAAAGAGTTCAATAAAACTGCAAACTGCAGGGAGAGGCTATGTACACTGATAACACCGCACAGCTGTAATTCATGCATCTCGCTGAGTGAGAGAAACTACATTTGCACAAAAGGTGATATAAACATAACACATTTTAATGATGCATCCTTTGCATTTGTTGCTGTTCTTAAACGTTTGCTTTTTCTTATATTTAAATATTTGTTAAAATGCTTTTAATTGTCTTTTGTATGTCGCTTGGACAAAAGCGTCAAAGCGCCAAATGAATAAATGTCTTTCTGTAACAGTGAAGCACTTTATAACTGTGGCTCTGGGTAAGTGTGATGTAAATAAAGCCTTACTTATGAGGATGAGTGTGCTCTTATATGGTCTTGTGATTTAAAAAAAAAAAGCCTAAAGGTGGGAAAACTTTTGTCCTCACAAGTAACTGGGTGAACATTTAAAAGATACATGTTTGGAGAAAGAGAAATTTAGATTTTTATCTGTAATCAAAATTACAAAAATATGTCATTTTAAACATGTTGTATGCGCGTGTGCCTTATAGGCCAAAGGGAGCAGGCTGAGCTGTTTGCTGCCACAACAAATTGCAACAGACATAATAGCAGCTCAGAAAAACGACACTACCACATGAAATATGCCCCCCCCCACTCTCTGTCTCTCTCTGTAACACACACACACACACACACACACACGAGCTAGTCATACATCCAGTCAGCCATAGTCATACCCTGTCATGAGACTGAGTGAGCGTGAGCAGGAAGCAGGATCATTGTTTGAATAAAGACTGAGGCCTGTGTGTGTGTGTGTGTGTGTGTGTGTGTGTGTGTGTGTGTGTGTGTCTGTGTGTAGCTGAGGGGCTGTGAGGTCACTGCAGCACAAACAGGCCGCACGATGAAATGCACTTACTGTAAGACAGAGGTAAGAAGAGAGGTTAGATGGGAAATTACCAGCCACCAGAACAAACGCTGACCAACTTGAGCTGCAGCTGGTGAAAGCAAACTCACACTAGACAATTTCACACTCTGAAGCTGACTCGACAGATTATACTGTTACTGAAACAATAAGGTCCTTGTGACCACTCTTGACGCCCGAAGGTGTTTTCAGACATGTCTGATTTGTGATAATATACTGAAGAAGAACGACCTAGCCTCACCTAAAGATAAGATGAGGGACTTTCACCTCTGTCTTTAAGCCAATTTTCTTTCTCCACTGGATTAAAGCAGCAACATTTTAATTGGATAGATCAGCTGTCAATCAGAGGCTCTTAGTAAACTGTCATGGACGCAGATGACATCATCGCATGCATCAGATTTTTTCACTCCAAATAGGTGTAAACTTCTATTTGTGCTGCACAGAAAATTGCAGAGATTAAGCTACTTCAGACATTGTGATTACATGAATTACTAAATTTCCTCCCTTTTCAACCTCAACCTTGATATGCATGGTCAATTAATAAATTCCAACATTGAGTTGGCTGAGTTATTATTAATTCAAGTAATAATTTTAGCACAGCTGACTGCAACTATTACATTAAATACAAGGAAAGATGTCTTTTTTCACCTGTAACAATGTCACTTCAATACAAATTTCATTAAATGTCTACAGTGTATTAGAGCCCAACTGATGCAGGGTTCTTCAGGCAACTGTGACCGTGATACGTACTGAGGGGAATATTTTACTGTTGAATAACAAAACTAAGTAATGGTATCTCTGTTCCTGAATGATCACAGACTTGCAGTTTCTTTTTATGTCGGCCTGGCCCATTCATCGCTCAAGCTTGTGTCTATATCATGACGGCACTGTGTTACAGTGAACCTTTCTGGTAAATGTTTTTTAATGAGAGAATTGTTTCAAGTATGATGCCTGATCTCTGCCCTGTCACATAAGGTTCACAGCTTCCTGACAGGACAAAAGGCATTCATGCCAGACAGGACGTTTAGTCTGAAATGCCCTTTGCCAGGCAACTTTTGGACTGTCTCATAGCATTACCTGGGTCTCAGATGGGTAATTTTCCACCAGACAAAAAGCCCTCATCTCAGCCAGCCACTGGGTGCCTTTATGCAACACTTTGGTCACTAGATATAAACAGAACAGGGGATGACCAATTCCTATACTGATTTACACTCCTTTAAAGTGGCTATGATTGATATTTTTATAATAACAATTTACTGTATGTTGTCAGATTAATCAAAAAGAGAATTGAAGAAAATTACAGAAAGAGGGCAGCAGAGAGCGACTGAATGAGTGAAAGACTGTAAAGAGAGAAAGAGAAGGAAGACGGGAACAACGTGTTACATAACTAGGACATTATGCATCAATGTATATAGACCTGCTGTCTGTCTGTCTGTCTGTCTGTCTGTGACAGTCTACAAAGAACTTCGCAAAGAACGAAGGAAGGCACGGGGGCTGCGGGGGTGTTCATGGGAGGGAGGGGGGGAAGGGTGTTGAGTTTCCTGTTACCCCCCCACCCCCACCCCCAGAAAGGTCAGAAAGGTCACCTATGTGCCCCCAACCCGACCCCCACCACCTCAAAGAATCCCAGTGTACAGGAAGTGCAAACCCTCTCTCTCTGGAGAAGGAACAGCCATGAAGGAATGTTTCTCTCTCCCTCTCCCTCCCTCTCTCTCTCTGCCACACACACACACACACACACAAAGAGCATGCCTATTAACACCCCTTCACTTGATCCCCTTCACCCCTCCCCATCTCAAACACTATATCTCGACATTCGACCTCCTCTCAATCATGTCTTATCGCAACACACTCTCTCTCACACACACACACACACACACACACACACACACACTCACTCCACGGGCGGAGCAGCTAGCACTTGGCGAAGGGTTAAGTGGGTGAGTGTTCATTTTACTGCCCATTACGGCCACAGATCCATTATAACACTGCACTGTTGCTCACTGGATGTTAATGGCTAAATGCTATTTGGGGGGGGGGGGGGCAGAAGGGATGGACGGCAATAGGACGAAACAGCGGGCATGTTAGGGGTGACACCCCTGCAGCGTGTACACACTCACACACCGGCGAGTGCCTCGTCTCAGTCAAGATGGAATCTATTATTCCTTTGTTTCGCCGCAGCTTCTGGAGGGAACTGAGCCCGGCAAGGAGGGAGGGAGAGG